>ML661344.1:3820647-3976741 GCA_007570785.1 Antilocapra americana | reverse complement strand
GTGTGGAGGTTCCTTAAAAAGCTGCAAATAGACCTGCCATATGACCCGGCAATCCCACTGCTGGGCATACACACCGAGGAAACCAGAATTGAAAGAGCCACGTGCACCCCAATGTTCATCGCTGCATTGTTTACAATAGCCAGGACATGGAAGCAACCTAGATGCCCATCAACTGACGAATGGATAAGAAAGCTGTGGTATATATACACAATGGAATATTACTCTTCTATGTATTCTTGCCACCTCTTCTTAACATCTTCTTCTTCTGTTAGGTCCACACATTTTCTGTCCTTTATTGTGCCCATCTTTGTGTGAAATGTTCCCTTGGTATCTCTAATTTTCTTGAAGAGATCTCTAGTCTTTCCCATTTTATTGTTTTCCTCTATTTCTTTGCATTAATCACTGAGGAAGGCTTTCTTATCTCTCCTTGTTATTTTTTGGAACTCTGCATTCAAATGGGTGTATCTCCCTTTTCTCCTTTGCTCTTTGCTTCTCTTCTTTTCAGAGCTATTTGTAAGTCCTCTTCAGGAAGCCATTTTGCTTTTTGGCATTTCTATTTCTTGGGGATGGTCTTGATCCCTATCTCCTGTACTATGTCACTAACCTCCTATTGCCCTGTTCCAATTCACCATTCTTGTTAGTCTCATTATCCTATCTCACTTCTTAATGTTTTGATCATGCTCAGAATGTTTTCTTGGATTCCAGATCTAATGCTGGATCTGGACCTATTATTGCCACAATTTTCTTCTCTGCTTGTTGATATCCTCAATATTTGTCAAGGCTCTACTCAAATGTTTCCTACTCAGTGAAGCCTTCTTATTTCTCCTGATGAGAATTAATCAACATTTTAGTATACTAATGGGTTAGACTGTATTAGGTTATAATTAGTTATAGATGGACCACTATCCCTCATTGGAAGACAAAATCTTGAAGATTAGGGCTATGTCTTATATTTTATTGTAACTCAGGGTCTGGCAAAATAGTAACTCCCCAATAAGTATATTTTATACTAATGTGAAAAAAAGGTGTTCTTTTCATCAGAGGAACTGGAACGGAAAAGTAGGGAGTCAAGAGATACCTGGAGTAATGGGCAAGTTTGGCCTTGGAGTACAAAATGAAGCAGGGCAAAAGCTAATAGAGTTTTTCCAAGAGAACACCCTGGTCATAGCAAACACCCTCTTCCAACAACACATGACAAGACTCTACACATGGATATCACCAGATGGTCAATGTTGAAATCAGACTGATTATATTCTTTGCAGCCAATGATGGATAAGCTCTAAGCAGTCTGCAAAAGATAGAGAGGGAGCTGACTGTGGCTCAGATCATGAACTCCTTATTGCCAAATTCAGACTTAAATTGAAGAAAGTAGGGAAATCCACTAGGCCATTCAGGTATGCCCTAAATCAAATCCCTTATGATTATTACAGTGGAAGTGAGAAATAGATTCAAGGGTTTAGACCTGATAGAAAGATTGCCTGAAGAAATATGGATGGAGGTACTTAGCATTGTACAGGAGGAAGTGATCAAAAACATTGCTGAGAAAAAGAAATACAAACTGGCAGAATGGTTGCTGATGAGACCTTACAAATAGCTGAGAATGGAAGAAAAGCAAAAAGCAAAGGAAAAAAGGAAAGATATACCCATCTTAATGCACAATTCCAAAGAATAGCAAGGAGAGATAAGAAAGCCCTCCTCAGCAATCAATGCAAAGAAATAGAGGAAAGCAATAGAATGGGAAAGACTAGAGATCTCTTCAAGAAAATGAGAGATATGAAGGGAACATTTCACACAAAAATGGGCACAATAAAGGACAGAAACAGTATGGGCCTAACAGAAGCCTAAGATATTAAGAAGAGGCAAGAATCCACAGAAGAACTATGCAAAAGTAATCTTAATGACCTGGATAACATGGTGTGATCACTCACCTAGAGCTAGACACCCTGGAGTGTGAAGTCAAATAGGCCCTAGGAAACATCACTAAGAACAAAGCTAGTGGAGATGATGGAATTCCAGTTGAGCAATTTCAGTCCTAAAAGATGATGGTATGAAAGTGCTGAGCTCTATATGCCAGCAAATTTGAAAAACTCAGCAGTGGCCCCAGGACTGGAAAGGATCAGTTTTCATTCCAATACCAAAGAAAGGCAATGCCGAAGAATGCTCAAACTACCGCACAATTGCATTCATTTCACATGTTAGCAAAATCATGTCCAAAATCCTTCAAGCTAGGCTTCAACAGTACATGAACTGCGAACTTCCAAATGTTCAAGCTGGATTTAGAAAAGGCAGAGGAACCAGAGGTCAAATTGCCAACATCCACTGAATCATCAAAAAAGTGAGAGAGTTCCAGAAAAACATCTACTTCTGCTTTATTGACTAAACCAAAGCCTTTGACTGTGTGGATCACAAGAAACTGTGGAAAACTCTTCAAGAGATGGGAATACCGACCACCTGACATGCCTCCTGAGAAATGGGTATGCAGGTTAAGAAGCAACAATTAGAACTGGACATGGAACAATGGACTGGTTCAAAATTGGGAAAGGAGTACGTCAAGGCTATGTATTGTCACCCTGCTTATTTAACTTATATGCAGAGTACATCATGCAAAATACCAGGCTGAATGAAGCACAAGCTGGAATCAAGATGGCCAGGAGATAGCAGTAAACCCAGATATGCAGATGATACCATCCATATGGCAAAAGTGAAGAGTAACTAAAGAACTTCTTTGTGAAGGTAACAGAGGAGAGTGAAAAATCTGGTTTAAAACCCAGCATTCAAAAAACCTCAGGGCATCCAGTCCCATCACTTCATGGCAAATAGATGAGGAAACAATGGAAACAGTGACACATTTTGTTTTCTTGGGCTGCAAAATCACTGCAAAAGGTGACTCTGGCCACAAAATTAAAAGATTCTGGCTTCTCGGGAAAAAAGCTATGACAAACCTCGATGGTATATTAAAAAGCAGAGACATTCTTTTACCAAAAAAGTTCCACATAGTTCATGTTATGTTTTTTCCAGTAGTCATGCATGGATGTGAGAGTTGGACCATAAAGCAGGCTGAGAATTGAAGAATTGATGCTTTCAAACTGTGGTGCTGAAGAAGATTATTGAGAGTCCCTTGGATTGCAAAGAGATCAAAGCAGTCAATCCTAAATGAAATCAACCCTTAATATTCATTGGAAGGACTGATGCTGAAGCTGAAGCTCCAATATTTTGGCCAACTGATGCAAAGCGCTGGCTCATTAGAAAAGACCCTGATGCTGGGAAAGATTGGAGGCAGGAGGAGAAGGGGATGACAGAGGATGAGATGGTTGGATGGCATCACCAACTCAATGGACATAATTTTCAGCAAGCTTTGGGAGATGGGGAAGGACAGGGAAACCTGGCGTGCTGCAGTCCGTGGGGTCGCAAAGACTCAGACAGGACAATAATTACAACATACTAATGCGATTTTTTTCTTGATTTTTCAAGCATTTTCTGTGCTTCTTTTTCTAAATTACTATCTTGCTTCTGTGTTGAGATCCTCACTCTGCATCTACATTATAAATACTTGCTATAACACAGATGCAAAGCATGAAATTTGAAGGGAAACTTCTTTCTGTCTCAGCTATTCTCCATCTTATTCATCCATTCCCTGATGCTGGGAGGTTTTGTTTAGAGATCTTTCCTGGTGGCTGATGTGAATGTTAAAGACAACCCTCAAATGTTTCTTCCTTCTAGCCCTTCTATTCTGAAAGATGCATATACTGGGCTGGCAAAAAAATCATTTCAGGTTTTTTAGTAAGATTTTATACATATATACACACACACACATATATATGTGTGTGTGTGTGTGTGTATGTGTGTGTCTTACAATATTGTTATATTGGATTATGACCTTGACACTGCAAATGAAATATACAGCTGGGCCCACAAGACAAATTTTGTGCATACAACTAACAGCAACTTTATAATTTTCAATTCATTTGTGGGTTTTTCCATGCAGAAAAACAAAACGGTTCAGAAATTGTTTCTTCTGAACAGTAGGGTTATTTTTAAAGCAGGTGTTCTTGTAAATAAAATCTACTGCGCTTGCTTTCTATTGTTGTTTTCTGTTTTTTAAAAAAAGAGACTGTGAATATGTTGGCATACTGCAATAGAATTCAAGTTCTTCCTATGGTTTTCTTTATCAGGAAATATTTCCATACTAAATTCTTGGCAAAGGATTGTATAGAGCTTTTCTAATTTGAGGGAGAACCTTGTGAAGCAACGTGTGAACTGGCAGAAGTGACTTTGAATCTTTTATAGCACCATCTTTTACTGACTTTTCTAGAGGTTACATAGAATTATTTCTTTTTCTTTGCTGTTTTCATGAGACCTCAGGTGCATAATGCCTTGGTGTTGCTTTCCTAGCTGGAGCCATGACTGACCTGGAAGGGAAGTTCATGTGGTCACTATCACCAGCCAAGACTGGCTGAGGAAATGCTGCTGTAAGGCAGTTGTTTAAGATGTCCTTCATGCCTTGCCTCTCATAGGCCCAGAGAGAATTATACATTATGTTTTGGTTTCTCCTATAAGCATGAGAATGATCCCCACTCCTTGCTTCTGAGAAACCCAGAGTCAAAACAGTCACCTGTAATGGAAGTCATATCCCAGGGCAAATCACGGAAGCATTCTGAAATGGCTCTTCACTCTCTCTTTTTTTTCCCTAACTCAGTCTCCTTTCTCTTATATCTCATCTTCCAATAAACTGGAGAATAAGGCATTGAAAATATCAGAGACCTAAATAAAGAAATTACTTCTAAAGACTGGCTCACTAAAACAAAGCTATCTCCAGGAGCCCTGGCTCAAATCTCTCTGCCCTAGCTTAGGGTGGGTTTCTCTCCTGTGTATTATTCCCAAAGCTCTCTACATGCACTACTGGCTGCTAGGACAGCATTTACCAGGATACATGATTCCAGTTTCTCTCAATCTGAGTTCTGAATGCTCAAGACCAGATTCTTACGTCTTAATAAACCTCAGCATTCTCAGTGCTCAGTTCACTAAAAAGAACACAGTAGGAGCTTAATAAATGTTTCCTAAATGAATGAAGATGCTTCTGAACTGTGGTGTTGGAGCAGAGTCTTGAGAGTTCCTTGGACTGCAAGGAGATCCAAGTAGTCCATCTGAATATTCATTGGAAGGACTGATGCTGAAACTCCCATACTTTGGCCACCTGATGGGAAGAATTGACTCTCTAGAAAAGACTCTGATGTTGGAAAATATTGAAGGCAGGAGGAGAGGGGGGCGACAAAGGATGAAGTGGTTGCATGGCATCACCGACTCAATGGACATGAGTTTGAGTAAACTCTGGGAGTTGGTGAAGGACAGGGAGGCCGGGCGTGCTGCAGTCCATGGGGTCGCAAAGAGTCGGACAGGACTGAGCAACTGAACTAAATTGAGCTGAAATGAATGAAGAGTAAAATTCCTAGACTATAGCATATATATATATATATATATATATATATATATACTTGCACACACAAACACATACACATATATGTGTACATATTTAACTTTAATTAGATTGACATCTTTGATAACCAAAAGCTAGTAAAATTCTGCATCTGTTGAAGAAGGGCATATGTGAAACCACTGTATCCAGACAGAGACCTAAAACGTTAATATGATGTTTTTAAATATATCTCACAAGCTTCAAAACAGAGATCTAAAAAGTAAGTGGGTGGCAGAAGTAGGGAAACCAACTGCCACAAAGCTAATTTTCAAGAGAGCAAAATGTATGTGAAATCATATTCCAAAGTAGTAGAGCAGGAGCAATCTGAAATACGCCTACTCCTTCCAATGAAAATGTACCCTTCACATATCTAAGACTTGACTCTAACTTTAATGAGCACACATATCACATTCTGTCATAAGCTGAATGATACCTCCTGGTATTCAAATATATCCACAGTTCCTGAAAGTCAAAGGAACTTTTAAAAGATAGATATTTTTAAAGTTGGTCAAAATAAACATAAAAATTCCTATAAACAGTAAAAACACACAACTGATTTTTTTTTATTTTTGCATTATAAAACAATGCCATTTTTACTTTCATTTTTTGTAGAGTACAAATGGAGACATTTAACACATTTTGCCATTTTTTTCTTCACATGATTAAAGAAGCTTCAGCTCTTTTGACATTTAAATTATATTTTATGCTGCTTATGTAATGATGTGTCATTCTTTGCATTTAATTTGTAGTTGTAAAAGTTGCATTGAATCTTTTGTTTCCTGGCTCTCTATTTTTAAATCTGAGAAATTTTGCTGACCTTTTCCCAGTTTCTGGCCCTCTCTGAGGGAATTTCATCAAGTAGCTGGCCTTTCTGGGCTTACCAGATTGGCTCTGCAGAGTGTGAGCACCAGCAAGGAGAAACTGCATTTTAACCAGTTGCTCTCCACCCTTCACATCACTTTTTATCTGGATAAGAAGAGTTTCCATGGGGTCACAAAGACTGGGGCATGACTTAGTGACTAAACAACAGCAACAAAAAACAAGAACAGCTTAAAAGAAGCATCAGGAACATCATCAAGAGGAAAAGAAGCACCACTTCTCAAAGCATTTTCCATTTCATTTGTTCCATATATGTATCTGTACAACTGTTATTTTTCCTAGGCAGAGGCTATGTTTTATTTGCTTTGAATCTGCTTCAGTCACTAGCATTGAATCTTATGTCAAATGTAGGCAGATCATTGCTGTCAACAGTATCACGCTGACTACTATTTATTAATACTAAATGCCTCATACAGGTCAAGAGTAGTCCTACACCAAGTATATATACAATGGGATGCCTGATGAAAATATTTTTCCCAATATTGTGTTCACCTCTTTTCTAGCTACAGCTAGAGAGACAGCAAGAATCTGGCCCTGGAGCAGATATGTATTCTTATAGAAAGAAACATTCCAGTGGCTGCACTGAGTAAGAAGCCCTATTGTTTCATGAAGGAGGGTGAAGAAGGATCATCAAAAGATGCCCATATCCAAATGCTCCAGAATTTGTGAATATGTTACGTCAAAAGGCAAAAGATACAGAATAATTAGATATGTTAGATAGAATATAATTAAGATATAATGGATATATTTAAGGTTATGAACTTTAAAGTAGGAAGATGATCTTCTATTATCATGGTGAGGTCAATCTAATCAAAGTGAGTCCTTAAAAACAGAGAATGTTCTTCTACTGGAGGCAGAAGAGAGATGAAGCAGAAGGCAAAGTCTGGGGAATTTGAAGTGTGAGAAAGATAGGTTTTGCTGGTTTGAGAATGGAAGGGACAGTGCAACAAGTCCACTAAATGGATTAATAGAGGCTCCTGGCTGACTTTTGGCACAAATAAACAAGGACCTCAGTCCTACAGCTACAAGAAACTGATTCTGCCAAGAATCTGCATGAACTTCAGACCCAGACCCTCTCCGCCAAAAGAGAAAGCAGTCGTGCTGATACACTGATTCTAACCTGGGAGTCTAAGCAGCAGAACCAGTTCAACCAAGCTGCACTCGGAATTCTGATATACAAAACTCTGAAATAATAAGTGCTTCCCTAAGTCACTCAGTCTGTGATAACTCATTACATCAGTGATAAAAACCTAATGCAGAGGTTGTGCCCAGACCCCATGGGTCCTGAGATAAACTGTCCCTCCCACCACACCTTTGATATGCGGATAAATTAATGATATATCCAGTAAATTGTTAGCAGTGGTTAAAGAGGTTCCTTGGAAGAAAAAAGGATAAAGACCATCATCTGCTTGCTTTTTGAAGATTTTCATTTTATATTGAAGTATAAATATAAAATATCACTGGAGAAGAAGAGCGAAATAACTTCAGAAAGAATGGAAGAGACGGATCCAAAGCAAAAACAATACCCAAGGTGGATGCAACAGGTGACAGAAGTAAAGTCCAAGGCTGTAAAGAGCAATATTGTATAGGAACCTGGAATATTAGGTGCATGAATCAAGGCAAATTGGAAGTGGTCAAACAGGGGATGGCAAGAGTGAACATAGATATTTTAGGAATGAGCAAACTAAAATGGACTGAAATGGGTGAATTTAACTCAGATGACCATTATATCTACTACTGTGGGCAAGAATCCCTTAGAAGAAATGGAGTAGCCATCCTGGTAAACAAAAGAGTCTGAAATGCAGTACTTGGATGCAATCTCAAAAAGGACAGAATGATCTCTGTTTCTTTCCAAAGCAAACCATTCAGTATCACAGTAATCCAAGTCTATGCCCAAACCAATAATGCTAAAGAAGCTGAGGCTGAATGCTTCTATGAAGACCTACAAGACCTTCTAGAACCAACACCCCCAAAATATTTCCTTTTCATTATAGGGGACTGGAATGAAAAAGTAGGAAGTCAAGAAATAGCTGAAGTAACAGGCAAATTTGGCCTTGGAGTACAGAATGAAGCAGGGCAAAGGCTAATAGAGTTCTGCCAGGAAAACGCCCTGGTCATAGCAAACACCTTCTTCCAACAACACAAGAGAAGGCTCTACACATGAACATCACCAGATGGTCAATACCGAAATCAGGTTGATTATATACTTTACAGCCAAAGATGAAGAAGCTCTATTTATACAGTCAGCAAAAACATGACTGGGAGCTGACTATGGCTCAGATCATGAGCTCCTTATTGCCAAATTCAGACTAAAATTGAAGAAAGTAGGGAAAACCATTAGACCATTTAGGTATGATCTAAATCAAATCCCTTATGATTAAGGAAGTGGAAGTGAGAAATAGATTCAAGGGATTAGATCTGATACACTACCGGAAAACTATAGATGGAGGTTTGTGACATTGTAGAGGAGACAGTGATCAAGAACATCTCAAAGAAAAACAAATGCAAAAAGGCAAAATGGCTGTCTAAAGAGGCCACAAATGGCTGTGAAAAGAAATGAAGCAAAAGGCAAAGGAGAAAAAGAAAGATATACCCATTTGAATGCAAAGTTCCAAAAAAAATAGCAAGGAGAGATAAGAAAGCCTTCCTCAGCGATCAATGCAAAGAAATAGAGGAAAACAATAAAATGGGGAAGACTAGAGATCTCTTCAAGAAAATGAGAGATACCAAGGGAATATTTCATGCAAAGATGGGTTCAATAAAGGACAGAAACAGTATGGACCTAACAGAAGCAGAAGATATTAAGAAGAGGTGGCAAGAATACACAAAAGAACTATACAAAAAAGATCTTCACGATGCAGATAATCACAATAGTGTGATCACTCACCTAGAGCCAGACATCCTGAAATGAAAAGTCAAGTGGGCCTTAGGAAGCATCACTACGAACAAAGCTAGTGGAGGTGACGGAATTCCAGTTGAGCTATTTCAAATCCTAAAAGATGATGCTGTGAAAGTGCTGCACTCAATATGCCAGCAAGATTGGAAAACTCAGCAGTGGTCCCAGGACTGGTAAAGGTCAGTTTTCATTCCAATCCTAAAGATAGGCAATGCCAAAGAATGTTCAAACTACCACACAATTGCACTCATCTCAAAAGCTAGCAAAGTAATGCTCAAAATTCTCCAAGCCAGGCTTCAACAGTATGTGAACCATGAACTCCCAGATGTTGAAGCTTAGAACAAGGATTTATAAAAAGCAGAGGAACCAGAGATCAAATTGCCAACATCCATTGGATCATTGAAAAAGTGAGAGAGTTCCAGAAAAACATCTACTTCTGCGTTATTGACTATGCCAAATCCTTTGACTGTGTGAATCACAGAAAACTGTGGAAAATTCTTCAAGAGATGGGAATATAAGACCACCTGACCTGCCTCCTGAGAAATGTGTATGCAGGTTAAGAAGCAACAATTAGAACTGCACATGGAATAATGGACTGGTTCCAAATCTGGAAAGGAGTACATAAAGGCTGTTTATTGTCACCTTGCTTATTTAACTTATCTGCAGAGTAAATCATGAGAAATGCTGGCTTGGTGAAGCACAAGCTGGAATCAAGATCCTGTGAGAAATATCAATAACCTCAGATATACAGATGACACCACACAAATGGCAGAAAGTGAAGAAGAATTAAAGAGCCTCTTGATGGAAGTGAAAGAGGAGCGTGAAGAAGTTGGAGTAAAGCTGAACATTCAGAAAACTAAGATCATGGCATCTGGTCCCATCACTTCATGGCAAATAGATAGGGAAACAATGGAAATAGTGAGAGACTATTTTGGGCGGCTCCAAAATCACTGCAGATGATGACTGCAGCCATAAAATTAAAAGAAAGTAATTTCTTTCTTGCTCCTTGGAAGAAAAGCTATGACCAACCTAGACAGTATATTAAAAAGCAGAGACATTACTTTAACAACAAAGGTTCATCTAGTCAAAGCTATAGTTTGTAGAAATGTATGAATGTGAGAGTTGAACTATAAAGAAAGTTGAGTGCTGAAGAATTGATGTTTTTGAGCTGTTGTGTTGGAGAAGACTCTTGAGAGTCCCTTGGACAGCAAGGAGATCCTACCAGTCCATCCTAAAGGAAATCGGTCCTGAATATTCATTGGTAGGACTGATGCTGAAGCTGAAACTCCAATACTTTGGCCACCTGATACGAAGAACCGACTCAAAGGAATAGACCCTGATGCTGGGAAAAATTGAAGGCAGGAGCAGAAGGGGATGATAGTGGATGAGATGCTTGGATGGCAATGGACATGAGTTTGAGTAAACTCTGGGAACTGGTGATGGACAGGGAAGCCTGGCTTGCTGTAGTCCACAGGGTTGCAGAGTTCGACAAGACTAAGCGACTAAACTGAACTGATTGTTGTTTAACAATTCTGTGTTCATTTCAGGTGTACAGCAGAGCAATTCAGTTAGACACATACATGTATCTATTCTTTTTCAAATTCTTTCCCCATTTAGTAAGAACTTTATAGCATATTAGGCAGAGTTCCCTGTGCTATACAGTAGGTCCTTGTTGTTTATCCATTTTAAATTTAGCAGTGTGTATATGTCAATCCCAAGCTCCCAGTTTATCCCTCCCCTCCAACCTTTCCCCTGTGAAATCATAAGCTTGTTTTGTAAATCTGTGATTCTGTTTCTGTTTTATAAATAGCTTGTTTTTTTTTTTACAAGTTATTATAACATATTACTACGCACTGAGAAGATTCTAACTTAGGTTCATTAGCAGTAAAATAAAGCAAAGGTCCTAAGAGGGAATTTACCTGAGAAAAGTAAGCCTGGTCTGGTAATTTGGATTTAGTATCAGAGTCTAAGGGTTTATACTCGTGCAAATAAATGACAAGTCTGCTTGAAGTACCTGATGGTTTCTCTTTAATCAGTTAAATTCAATAGATACTTGCTAGTGCTGAGTATTAGTAAAAGTGCCAATACTGGTAGTGTTATAGCTGTCCTTGATCTCTTTCTTCTTTCCTACACCCCATGCGGTGATGAAAATGCACACAAAGAAGTAATCAGGTTTAATCGTTTACCAGCAGTCATCTTCTCTCTTTCCTGTGTCTTCCAATCACCCCTCACTAATGCCTGTTTTCCCTCAGCCCATGAGCCTGCTTAAATCTCTCATTCCAAAATCCTTAATCCCACATTCCCTCTAACATCTAAGATCTCTCCTCTTTCATCTAGACTTCTCAAAAGGCTTTACCCCATCCCCTTCTTTTACTGATCTTTTACAGTAAAAGATCAGTAATGACTGATCTCCTAATGGCTAAATCTAACATTTTCTTATTCAATTTCTTATTTATTCACACGTATCTGATATGCTGAGTATGCCCTCCTTCTTGAAACCCAGTCTACAATTTCTGTGACTCCTTCCTCTCTGGGTTCTCTCGCCTTGATGACTGTTGTTTCTGCCTCTTTCCTTCTCTGCCTCAGCTCACTTTCTGAATGGTGGTTCCCACGAGCCATCTGTCCCTATTCACTTGTCTTTTCTCGTGTGCATTTTCCTAGGGGAGGTGGGAGTCCAAACATTTCAGTTATAACTTCTAATGAAACAATTCACACACCTCTGAAATGGGGTCTGAAAGTGGGATTCAGTCTACTTGGGGTTTGATTGAGGCCCCAAGACAACAGATGGCAACTAGTACCATGTTCTAAAGTGAAGTTCTACAGGACCTGAGCAGACCTGAAGGCGGAAAGCACATCTTAGGTTAGAGTTGTCCTCAGGTCTCGTCACAAGCTGAAAGTGCAGGGCTGAGGATGGGGAGGAGAGATAAGTAGTCAGTCACAGGAGGCAAAGGGCTGGGGTGTGTAGTCAGCATAGCTCAGGACACGACTCTCCAGGGTGTCCACAGAAGTGCTCAGAAGGGAAAGAATCACTTGGAACACCGGGAACAGCCATAGCAACCTGATCCAGATTATACTGGTGCCAGTCAAGGGAGACTTTCTGATCCTTAGTTTCCCCTTCCTTCCATTGTCTGCTCACAATACAGTAAGGCAGGAGCTTTGACTTTAAATGTGGATTTGAAATTTCAACTACTACATGAGATTAGATCCGTTCATTACTAAATTAGACTTCCTGGGGAACTCAATGACTACTGTCTCTCAAGTTGCATTTATTAAATATAATGAATACATCTATATTACTGGCCCCTCTTCTCTGGGCTTCACGTTCATAACTGTAACATTCAACCACGCATCTTCACCTGGATGCCTTAAGTAACACGTGTTCAAACTAAACTCTTCCTTGCCTAAACTTATTTTTACCTCTATTTTTCTCAGATGGGATAAACCTTGATTTCCATCTTTGATTTCCATGTTTATGTTAATATCCCCAACAGCCAAATCAATTTCTAAGCATTGCTGTATTCTTAACACTCTATTCTCAATGCCATTGTGCTAGCTCAAGTCTTCATCCCTGTTTCCGTTGGACTACTGGACTAACTTCTTTGACTGTGGTCTTGACATGTTCATCTACAGCTGACTCAATGAAGCCCTGAATTGTGATTATCTATTTAAAATCAAAATCTGATGGTATTGATGACCCTTTGGTGATTTCTCATCACCTGAAAAATGCTCTTATCAGAGTATTCTGGCCCTTAACTACTTCTCCATTTTCATCTCTGGTTACATTTTGCTTAAAATTGTATGCTGAGCCATACTGATATGTCTGGATCGTTTGCTTCCACCAACACATCTCAATGCCTGGGCATTTGCTGCTTTACTGTCTTTTTCTGTTATTGATACAGTGGAATGTTTTTCTCACCAATCCACCTCATACCCATCAAACTCTTCATCCTCTAAGACCGAATTTCAGTAACAATTCCTTCTGAAAGCCCATTCTAGTGTTATTTTTCCTTACACAAACTATGCAGTTACCTCTCTTATACATGATGTGACCCAGTTCTGTATCTCCAGATACTGCCTCACACTGTATATTTCTATTTATCATTCTCCTTTATCATATTATATTTCTGGAGGGAACTGATCATATTTTATCTGTATAGCTACAAAGCAAAGGGTTTGGCATATGGCACACATGTAACAAACACTTTTGAAAAAAAGGAAGAAATTTTATAAAATTTTTTACCTCCTTTCACGATATTATTTCATTTGACTCTGAGAACAAAATTTGTTGTTGTTGCTCAGTCACTAAGTCATGTTCAACTCTTTGTGACCCCATGGACTGTAGCACGCTAGGCTCCTCTGTCCTTCATTATCTCCTGGAGTTTGTTTAAATTCATGCCCACTGAGTCAGTGACACTATCCAACCATCTCATCTTCTGCTGCTCCCATCTCCTTTTGCCTTCACTCTTTCCCAGGATCAGGGTCTTTTCCAACAAGTTGGCTCTTCACATCAGGTAGCCAAAGTATTGGAGCTTCAGCTTACAGAATATAATTATGAAGTAGATATTTAAATTCTTATTTTACAAGCCTTAGATAGCACAAGGGACCTGCTAATGACAATCAAGGGCGTTAAGTGTAGCAAGAGATATGTATCTATGTGTTTTAGGGCTAGGATCCATGTTTAGCCCACTCCACCACAACGGCATCTTTGAGTGCTGAACCTAAATACATATGTGAAATAAGGCATGAAGTCTCTGATACTTTAACAGGCATTTTCTCTAGCTCTGAAATATCAAAAAGAAAAGAATAAAATTATAATAAAAATAAAAGAAACTAGGGTTGTTTGAGTGTGAAGAGATGAGGTAAAGGACCATTGGACCATTGGGAAATATGCTGCTTTCTATACCACTTGTACCTTAGTGCATCCTATTATTAAATAAAAAAGTTTTTAAACTACCCCATAATGACACTGGATTATCCAAAGTGACTCCACAGTGCCAACTCTGTAACTCTCCACTGGAGATACAATTGTTTCTCAGGCTGAATCAGAGTATGTTTTCTGTAGGAAGCCAGCATGATTCTGGCACGATAAGAAAGCTGTTCTTTTGGTTTTAACATATTCCTCAGGATCTCTATCTCATCTTAAAAAGATTTCTTTTCTTTCATTGCAGTCTTTTTTTTTTTCTCCAGTTTTGTCTATATGATGATATTTGAGACAACAACCTACGCTTTTCCCTCCCTGCCTTTTCCCTGTTCTCTAAATTCATTGAATTAAGAGGTAGGCTCTGAGCTCACTGTCTCAAGCGAGAAATGAGGAAAGGCAGAATGCTTTTAGGATAGTAGATAATGGGAACACAGAGAGGGGCTCAACCCCAGCTACCAACTCTCCTCACCACTCGAGCCCAGATTGCGGAGAGGACAGAAGTCCTGAGCTCTGTTCTTCAGCAGGATCCCCAGGAAGGTGGCAGGACCCCAGGAGGAAGATGGCTTCCTGGGGTTTCTATGCACACAGAATCTTAAGCACACACTGGCTTAAGATTCCAGGGCCACAAGCATGGCAAGGAAGCAATAAAAGAATGCCAGACCTAAACAAACTACGAGGACAGGGACAATAGGCTTCTTTCCATGGTCAAGCCAGCCTGCAGGGGCCAGTGGCCAAAGACAAGGCTGCCCTATAGTCATACTGGAGAAGGCAATGGCAACCCACTCCCGTATTCATGCCTGGAAAATTCCACAGAGGAGCCTGGCAGGCTACAGTCCATGGGGTCGCAAAGAGTCAGACACGACTAAAGCAACTTAGCATACATGCACATGAATAATTAAATCACTTTGCTCTACAGAAGAAATTAATGCAACATTGTAAATCAGCGACTTCAATAAAATAAATGTTTAAAAAATCACCAAACCGCAATATCAGAAGACTCACTGGCACACCTTGCCTTTGATGTATACCCTCTAAGCAAAGAACCCTGATTGTATTAACTCTTGCATCCAATTGCCACTGAGAGGAAAAGATTTTCCAGACATAATATTTTCATGCTATGCTGCTGCTGCCGCTTCTGAGTTGTATCTGAATTACCCTAATCCTGAAGAGCCTATTAAAAAAGTTGGGCAACTTAGGTCTTCCCTGGTGCTTTGTTCTTAAATCATTTCTAAAGCAAAGAAGAGGAATATTAAATGCAAATGCACCCACAGAGTACATCACTCGTGTCAGCCCAAGCTGCTATCTAGGGTTGCGTGACCTGGAGACAACAAAAACATTCAGCTGGAGGTATAGGGTTTCAAGGCAATGAGAAAAACAGAAACATTCCAGTCTCATAGACTCAGCAGCCTTTCACTTCTAACTCTCTTTGTAGCCAAAAGGCCAATAAAACAATTGTTTTTCTCTTTAAGAAAGGTCAGAGTTTATGTCTAGGCCTTTCTAGCACAACAAAAGAAAGATCAGAGAAAAGCCAGCATAGTTACATCAGTATTCATTCAGTGCTATGTTCTGCATTCCTCTCTGTTACAAACATGAAACATCCATCCTGTGTCAGGCTCCACACATGCGTCATTTCATTCTTTCACATATGGGGAAACCGGGACTCAGAGGATAACTTCTGGTATGGAAGAATCGGAGCTGGAATTCGAAATAGGTTGGGTCTCATCTCCCCACTCACTGTACTGACTGTTTCCTCACCATCTCCTCCATCACCCGTGACACCAACCGATGCCTTAGGGGCTATTGAATAAGCCCACGTTTTTCAGGGCCACTGCTAGTTGGAACAATCTCATAAAGATACAAATAAGCTCATGTTTAAGATATGTTAATGAATTATCACACTTAGAGTAAAACTGAAACTCAGTTTCATGGTCCAGCAGTAACCTGGCCCTCCCGTAACCCTGGAGCCCCCTCAACACTCTCCACATCTCCTGCTCTGCTCCAGCCATCTTGCCCTTCTTTTGAAAGTTTCCTTCATTCCCTCATAGGGTTCTGCATGGGTCTTTTGTCTGAAAGTCCTTCTCACAGATACTGAAGTGGCTGACCCTTAACCATTGAGATGTCAGCTCACAGATTGACATCGTTTATATGTTTACTTACTTATTGGCTGTCTTTGTGCCCCTGGTATATGATAAGGTGTTGGCTGTCTACTCCTGGTATAAGGCAAGTTACTGGATATCTATGTACCCCTAGTATAATGTAAGGTGTTGGCTGTCTGTGTTCCCCTGGTATAAGGTAAGATGTTGGTTGTCTGTGTGCCTCTGGTATAAGGTAAAGTGCTGGCTGTCTATGTACCCCTGGAATAAGGTAAGACCTTGGCTATCTGTGTGCCCTGGTATAAGGTAAGGTATCGGTTGTCTATGTGCCCCTGGAATAGGTAACATGATATAACGAGGACCATGCTTCCCATTCATTGTTCAGAAAGTGTGTGGCACACAGCAGGCACTCAGTAAATATTTCTTAACTGAATTAATTTGTTATTATTATCAGAAAAATTCAAAATATTAAATCATCATCCTTTCCTTGGGTATTAATAAATATTTGGGATTCGCAAAATACTAAAGTTAATAGTGGCATAAAGTTTGATTTTGCATTTTCATAGGCATTTTCTTATTGTTATATTAAACAATATAACGATTGTCTAATATAAATGCTGATTTTTTTCTCATATCCATATCTATTCTAAATTCAGAATCTGTTTTATACATTACTAACAGCTTCTTTTCTTTCTTAAAAAAAAACATGATTTCCCATAAACATTTTATGTTGTTTACAGCTCCTCATTTTGACTATTCAATTTTTGGTGACATATGGAAAACAATAAACTTACATGCATATCTACAAAGTGGAACTGACTTATTAACAAGGTCCCTGTAGAACAATGGAGAAGGCAGTGGCACCCCACTCCAGTACCCTTGCCTGGAAAATCCCATGGACGGAGGAGCCTGGTAGGCTGCAGTCCACGGGGTCGCTAAGAGTAGGATGCGACCGAGCGACTTCACTTTCACTTTTCACTTTCATGCATTGGAGAAGGACATGGCAACCCACTCCAACATTCTTGCCTGGAGAATCCCAGGGACGGGGGAGCCTGGTGGGCGGCCGTCTATGGGGTCGCACAGAGTCGGACGCTACTGGAGCGACTTAGCAGCAGCGGCAGCAGTAGAACAAAGGAAGTAAATGCTTGTCTCCGGGTGGCAATATTTTCACCAAGTTTTATCTGTCCACTAGCTCCTGTCCTCTTCCTGCTAATGGTGACATTTCAACATATCCCTCTGCCCTCAGAATTAGTGATGCACAACCCTTTAGACCAATTCAGAAAGCATCATACTGCCAGTCTGGGACTGAGAAATTAAACAAACCTCAGTTCAGTTCAGTCACTCAGTCGTGTCTGACTCTTTGTGACCCCATGGACTGCAGCAGGCGAGACTTCCCTGTCCATCACCAACACTTGGAGCTTACTCAAACTCATGTCCATTGAGTTGGTGATGCCATCAACCATTTCATCCTGTGTTTCCCCTTTCTCCTCCTGCCTTCAGTCTTTCCCAGCCTCAGGGTCTTTTCTAATGATCAGTTCTTTGCATCAGGTGGCCAAAGTATTGGAGCTTCAGCATCAGCATCAGTCCTTCCAATGAATATTCAGGATTGATTTCCTTTAGGGTAGACTGGTTGGATCTCCTTGTAGTTCAAAGAACTCTCGAGAGTCTTCTCTAACACCACAGTTCAAAAGCATCAATTCTTCGGTGCTCAGTTTTCTTTATGGTCCAATTCTCACATCCATACATGACTATCGGAAAAACCATAGCTTTGACTATATGGACCTTTGACGAAACAGACCCAAAAGGGGATTATTTCTAATAGATTCTGAGTCTTTGTGATTTGTGTGCAGCAGATTTGTGGGCCACTGCTTTCAGGAGCATCACACAATAAGGGTGGAGAGAAAGGGCTGGGCAGACTGGATGAGCTGTGATGCTGCGCAGAGGCCTCAGCTGAGCCTACTGACGCCTTGGGGCTGGGGTGGCCTCTCAGTGACCTTGGGCCTACTGACACCTTGGAGCTGGGGTGGTCTCTCAGTGGTGTTGAGACTAGGTGCTGGATCTGGATAATCCGTATCAATCAGTCACTGGATACAGGCTGCCCATGGGAAGAAGTGTGACCTGGACAAGGTGGCTGTCTTTGGTTGATAGCAACTCCTGATAGGGAGTAAGGCAAGAAGCTTCAACTGTTAATACTTGGGGTCAGCTCGGGGAATGAGTGCTTTGGCCCTTAGAGATGTCTGGACGGGGCCCCACAGCATCAGCTGTGTGGGGTTAGTCATATTTCTTTGCCAGAGTTCACGTGACACCCAGTGAAATCTTGAGTGTTGAAAGCATCTTTGGCCTAGTGCCAGACACTTAAATGACAATCAAAATCTGCCATATGAATGAACAAAAGAAAAATGAATAACTGTTTTACTGATGCTACATTTTGTTGTATTTGCTCTTTCCCATGTGCTAGTGTCTATGACCCATGTCTCTCTTCCATAAAATATGTGACTACAAAGACAACTTTTCAGAGAGGCTCTGTTGCATCTACCATGACGGACCTGTCCCGATTTTACAAACTAATTCATTTTCCTATTTTATCTGATTGTCCAGCTACATTTCTAAGTTATAGAAAGGAGTGGACTAAGTAGATCAAGTTAGACAGCATGTTGAACCTTTGAAAACAGAATTTGGGGGATTTTTAGCATCAGGGTGAAGCTGACTGAAGTCTAATCATTTATAGAATTTTTCAAAAATCACTTCTATGTTTTAGGTTCTCAGGCTAGCCTCACAAGGCAATATTTTCTAATTATTTCATTTCAGCAGGCCTATCTATGAGATTTGCCATAGAAGCAAATGTTATACATCTGAATCAGAGAAAGTCATGGTATGCAGTTATTTCTTTTACAAAGTAGGAATTTACACCCTTCTTCACGGAATAGATCTCATATTTTAAAGAAATTCCTCTAATGAATATATTTTTTTAAACATATTAACAATTGTATGAGATAAATCCTTATTCCCACATTTACAGAGAGGTTTAACTGACTTGCTGAGAATTTGTAAGGAACAGGGCTATAGCTTCTAAGTTTGACCATTGTGCCATGTCCACCCTGTATAATATCTCAGTGATTTTATTGTCTCCCTCAAAAATTTGCCTTCTTACTGTATAATTAGTGAATTCTTTCATTCCATTATGAAACATTTTTGTGCTCCTTATTCTATACCAAATCCACACTGCAAGATGAACAACAGTGTCACTAAATGCAGGTACTCCCATGGGTAAGACAAACAAGAGGCAGGTCAGAACAAAGCCTTGGACCTTTGTGAGCTGAATCTACTTCCTTCAGAGGTTTACTTGTTGCTCAACCATTAGAGTATACGAAGTCAGGCTACTTAGATGGTTTTCAAATTTCTTAAGAAAAAGCAGTCACTTTTAACCTTGAATAATAATTGATAAAGAGTGAAGTTCTTCTTCAGCCCTCAGCGTGAGAAATATCCTTTGAAGAGGCTATTTCTTCTCAAGTGAACATCTGAAATACATGCTATTTAGACTCCAATATAAATGAAAGTTAATGGCCAGAGGAAAATCACATTCTCCTGGAATGGTACATTTTATGACTCTAATAAGGTGATAACAATGGTTCTGTTGTTAATTTTTTTGAAATCCAATACATTCTCCATTACACTAATGCAGGCTGATTTTCAAGGGAACAAAAGTAAAATACAATGTTTCTTTGGAGAAATCTCCAGTGAGAGCTATCTTATGACATGGTATCTCCCTGGAGACTGATTATGGAATTTTCTTGCAGAAAACATTTTATGTGACGAAAATGGTGTGCGTTTGTTTCCTTGGAAACAAACCCTTTCACCTTCATTGCACAGAAATTCAAGCAATGAAAATTTAGTAATTAGGCCCAGAATCTACCTGTTTTAAACTAGTGGAATTTTCAAACACATATTATTAGAAGTAATGTACAATAAAACACAGTTAGCTCAGTTAAGGTCAAACAAATAAACCTTTACATGTTTTAGAAGTATAGACAGACATCTGGAATTCTAAACACCGAAACAGAATTACCTAAGGACTCATACTTCAATAGGTTAGAAAAGCCCTCAGTTCAAATCATTAGCCGATGGTCAAAAAGAAAAACCTAAGAAAGACACAAGTTGAGTGACAGAAATCTTATTAGAAAGTTTCACCATGAGGAAGTCAATACTGTGACAATCAGCCAATAATCTCATGTCAAAATATTTTCTATAGGGAAACAAAATCTGTTTTCTTTGATAAAGTGTGCAGGGAAGGGGGTTTACATCCTTTGCTTTTTTCCCCCCATGCATATAGCTTTTATTTATTTAAAAATTTTTATTATATTGAATTATAGTTGATTTAGAGTGTTTTAGGTACACAGAAAAGTGATTCAGCTTTACATATTGTACATATATGTATACACATTACAGATACATATACATGAATTATATACATATTTATATTTGTATATATACATATATATGTATTCTTTTTTTCAGATTCTTTTCCATTATAGGTTATTGCAAGATATTAAATATGGTTCCCTGTGCTATACAGTGGGTCCTTGTTGTTTATCTATTTTATATACAGTAGTATATATCTGTTAATCACATTTTTCAAATTGATCCCTCCATCACTTTCCCCTTTAGTAACTATAAGTTTGTTTCCTATGTCTGTGAGTCTATTTCTATTTTGTAAATAAGCTATTTTATAGTCCACATATAAGTGATATCATATATTATTTGTCTTTCTGTAGTCTTTTTCTTTTTTTTTTTTTACAGAATCAACCTCTGGATATACTTGAGAAATCACAAACTTTCTTTTTTTGTATTATTTACTATTTACAGTGTAAAAATCAAAATATGAGGGGAGGTCACTAAAGAAGTTATGACTAATTCTGATATTTCTCAGGCTCAAATGACTACTTTAATAAAAGTGATCATATAATTAAATTTTATAATTTATTTAAACTCTAGGGAAAAAATGCTACACAAATGCCTCCTTTCTTAGTGTTTTGACATTTTCTTTAATGAAATGACTTTCAACATTTTTACCCTGTCTTCAAAGTTCAAATCACTTAGAAGTGTACACAATTCCATTCTCCCATATCATCCCACCCTTGCCCTCATCCACAGAGTCCATGAGTCTGTTCTATACATCTGCGTTCCTTTTGCTGTCTCGCATGCTGGGTTCTCGTTACCATCTTTCTAAATTCCATATATATGCGTTAGTATACTGCATTGTTGTTTTTCCTTCTGGCTTACTTCACTCTGGATAATAGGCTCCAGTTCCATCCACCTGAGTAGAACTGATTCAAGTGAATTTTTTTTTAATGCTGAGTAATATTCCATTGTGTATATGTACCACAGCTTTCTTATCCATTCGTCAGTTGATGGGCATCTAGGTTGCTTCCATGTCCTGGCTATTGTAAACAATGCAGCGATGAACATTGGGGTACACGTGGCTCTTTCAGTTCTGGTTTCCTCGGTGTATATGCCCAGCAGTGGGATTGCTGGGTCATATGGCAGGTCTATTTGCAGTTTTTTAAGGAATCTCCACACTGTTTTCCATAGTGCCTGTACTAGTTTGCATTCCCACCAACAGTGTAAGAGAGTTCCCTTTTCTCCATATCCTCTCCAGCATTTATTGCTTGTAGATTTTTGGATTGCAGCCATTCTGACTGGTGTAAAGTGGTACCTCATCATGTTAATTATCATATGTGAAATCAATCGCCAGCCCAGGATTGATGCTCGGGGCTGGTGCACCGAGATTTCCTGGGGGGGTGGGGGGAGGAGGGAGGGAGGAGGGAGGGAGGTTCTGGAGGGGGAGCATATGTAAACCCATGGTGATATCATGTCATTGTATGGCAAAACTAATAAAACAAATAAAAAAATAAAAGAAGTGTACACAATGTATAGAGAGAATTATCTTTAAAGTTTTAACTTTGAAATAAATGTAATCTTACAGGAAAGTGGCAAAATAGTAGAGTTGCTGAGTACCCTTCATCCTTTGGGCTTCCCAGGTGGTGCAGTCAAGAATTCTCCTGCCAGTGCAGAAGAATCAGGTTTGATCCCTGGGGCAGGAAGATTCTCTGGAGCAGGAAATTCCACTCCAGTATTCTTGCCTGAGAAATACCATGGACAGAGGCGCGTGGTGGGCTATAGTCCATGGGTCACAAGAGAGTTGGACAGGACTTAGCAAATAAACAACAAACAGTTTTAGCGTCTTCTGGTGGATCTTGCCTACAGCTATTACTGCAATGGTTTCTCCCCTTCCTTCTATGTGTATTCATTGAAATTCTTCTGTAAAAGGGAGTTATAAGGACAGGTCTTTGTTTTTAGTTTTGGTTGTTTTGAAAATAAACAAACCATTTTATTGCTTCATCCTAGGTCTTCTGAAACAAGTTTTAGAAGACTAAAGTTATTATCTTAATAAGGTGGGGTTGGTATGAAGAAATGTTATCATGGGCCAAGAAAATTTAAAAAAAAAAAGGGTCCATAAAGCAAATACTGTACAGAAAGCTTCAATCTCTGAAACTATTTTTTGTATTTGATGTTAGTAACAACAGAGGCATATTAGAAAGTTATCAAGTTTTGATTATTCAATTATGTATTCAAGACATTGAAGATATTTTGCTGGGTAAGGAATTGACCATAGTTCACAACCCAACTCAAATATCTCTTCTCAAAATCCTTCTTTGACTTTTCTGCAGTGTAATTATTCACGTTTTTTTTAATTGTCTATTAGTGACTCTGATATTTGCTACATTTTTTACATTTTATTTCAATTGTGGACATTCTTCCCCGCCCTCAACCTCTCTTCTTCCTTGCCCTCAACCTCTCTCCCTCTCTCTTTCCTCTAAGACTACAAACTGCTTGGGATCAGTCCCCTCATTGGATTTACCATTGTATCTACAATACTTAACACAGTGTTAATTCATATGGGTTTCCTTTTTACTGTTTATAAATTCTTGACAGACAGATAGATGGATGGATGGATGGGCCAAAATACCCACCCTCAGGAAGCTTAACCTAGTCATAATTGTAATTACTATAGACAAAGTAAGGGGGCAATATATAAAAAGAGTCTGGCTCAGCCACTGAAAAGCTATGTGGAGGTAGCAAATTCATTCACCTTTCCACCTTTCAGTTTCCCCATAAATAAACTGATTAGATGATTCCTAAAGTTATTTATGACAATAATACATTCCATCATTCTAACATCTACTTGAATATCATTGAAACAGGAGTACTGTACTCATAGGTACACAAAATATCCAACTGAATAAAACTTAAAGCAAGTACACATGTTCTAACACCAGAAAATTTGTATATTTTATCTAAACTGCATCAGTATAAAATTAGATCTCTTCATATGACTGTCAATCTGTTAGCTCTTCAGAACTAACCAAGAAGCATGATCATTTTTCTATTTCAAGTTATGGCAAAAGTAGGCATTTTTGATGCCTTCCCAACTCTCCTGGAATAGCATTTATGCATTATGCTAATCCTGCTTCACACATGCTGCTTCACACATCACCTCTCATGGGATGAATCCATAATTTGATAAATAAAATTAAATGCTTAATGGCATCACACAGACTTCTTTCTGTATAGAACAGTTTGCCTTAAACTTATTAATGAAAACAATACCTTGCATTTGATTTGCATCTTATTTTCCAAAGGGCTTTCACATTCATCACTTTGTATAAGGAAACATTTTTAAAATGTTTAGGAGCTGAGCAGAAGTCATGTTGTTGTTATTGTTGTAAGGATATGATGACCTGGTGAGGTAGATAGAGAGGATGAAAATCATTATCCAAGTGTCCAAGTTAAGTAACAAAGCCACAGCCAGGCCAAGGGATCACTCATGATCAACATGTCCCTGCGACTTCCAGGTACTGTGAAAGGTGATGGCAACCCACTCTAATCTTCTTGCCTGGAGAATCCCATGGACAGAGGAGCCTGGTAGGCTACAATCCATGGGGTTGCAAAGAGTCGGACACAGCTGAGCAACTAACATACGAAAGCACTCACAATTTAGTAGATTGTGCTTCCCTGAGCACTCAGATGTTAAAGAATCTGCCAGCCAAGCAGGAGGCATGGGTTCAATCTCTAGGTTCAGGAAGATTCCCTGGAGGAGGGTATGGCAACACACTTCAGTACTCTTGCCTGGAGAATTCCATGGACAGAGGAGCCTGGTGGGCTACAGTCCATAAGCTCACAAAGATTTGAACACAACTGAGTGACTAACACTTTCACTTTTCACTTTCACATATAAACACAAATAATATGTTTCATTTGATGAACTGACAGTGAGCGGAGGGCAAAGGTCTATGTGATAATTATTTAATGGCAACATTTACAAGTCTTGGACTTCCCTGATAGCTCAGTTGTTAAAGAATCCACCTGCAATGCAGGAGACCCTGGTTCAATTCCTGGGCTGGGAAGATCTGCTGGAGAAGGGATAGGCTATCCACTCCAGTATTCTTGGGCTTCCCTTGTAGTTCAATTGGTAAAAAATCCACCTGAAATGCAGGAAGCCTGGGTTTGATCCCTGGGTTGGGAAGATTCCCTGGAGAAGAAAAAGGTTACCCACTCAAGTATTCTGGCCTGGAGAATTCCATGAACTGTATGTAGTCCATGGGGTTGCAAAGAATCAGACAAAACTTAGTGACTTTCACTTCACTTTACAAATTTAAAAGAAATAGAATGATACTAGAGCTTCTGAAAAAGAAAAATCAATATGAGATGAAAAGAAGAAATGGGAGGGAGGGAGAGAGGAAGGGAGCAACGAAGGAAGGAAGGAAGGAAGGCAGGCTTCACTCCCACTCATATTCCACACTTCACTTGAAAAATCAAAATCTGAAAAGGTTAATGAATATAAATATTTCAGGAAGCAAGGTACACAGATATACAAAGCTAATCTCGAGGGACCGCCTTCAAAATGGTATAAAAGAATGTTCCATTCGTATACTTTCTTGTCAAATCTATTAGGATTTCAATTATCATACCTGTTGGATTCACACTTACTAGAACAAGCTTAAGTGGTGATATTTTTCTTTGGCTAAAAATCACTGTCCTAACAAAGATGTCTCAGATCTTAAGTGTTCCACGTATTTTAAGTAGAACATGCTTACTAACATGTGGAAAAATACTGACCTTTTCAGATGTCAAGGTATGATAGGCTGGCTATTCCCATAAAAGAAAAAAGAAGAGATAAATTGGATAAATGGTCAAATCATATAGCTCTTGAAAAATCCCAAATAAACCCAAGAGCCCTCAGGCCCTATATATAAAATATGTCATATCACAGAAAAGTTTCTCTTTCTTAAGAGACTAGAAGAAGGTATCTACAATACAGCTATATTCTCCTAAGAGTGATCTAATACTGATTATGTTTGTAAAATTAACCTATTTATCAGTCAGCCTCCAATAATCCATGGTTTTCATTATCTGAACTTTGGTTATAGACTCTACTTGTCATTTCATAATTTTTTTCAATATCAAAATAAATCTTTTAGGTCTAAAATTAAATTATAAATAGCATAATTCCTTTCCATATTTTAGAAAGAGCCCATCTTCAATGAAACAATAAAAAGCTAACACTGAGTTAATACTAGCTAACACTGTGTACAAATATTGTCAAGATCCCTATGAGGTGAGTATTATTATTATCCCATCTTGTGGATGAGAAAACTGAGGTTTGAAGAAGCTGAACAGCTTACTCAGGGTTTCACAACCAGTCGGTAGGTGCTCTAGGATTACAATACAGTCAATGTGACTCCAAAGTTACTCTTCTTAACCTCTGCATTATGTTATAAAGGCACGGAGGAATCAGGAAGAGAGAAAGGAGGAAGAGAGGATGGGAAGAGGAAGGGGAGGAAGAATGGGGAACAAAGAAATGAAGGGAAAGAGGGAACAGAAAGAGCTAGGAGGGAGAGTGGAGGAACATTGGGTGGGTAGAATAAAGATAGAACAAGTCAAAGGAAAGAATTTAACTCAAGTTTCAAAATGACAGATGCAATTTCTCAATGAACAGCTGTGAAACTCAGTAAGTCACTGAGAATGCTTCTGGGAAAGTGAGGCACACTACACTCATGTGAGAAACCTGGGTGGGGGGGCGAACTTGCAGCAGAAATAATGCTGCGTCACTTCATTAGCACTGCCTACCAGGAACTGTAGGCATTCCCCGAAAACCACTCCTAACAAAAAAATAAATAAATGAAGGGAAATCTTCCACCATGCATCCACTAGATGCAAACGTTAAATGGCTAGTTTTCTTCTTGAGCAACAGAGGTTAAGGCCCAGCCTTCTTGTCTAAATCTTAGTTATTCTCGCCTGTTCTTAGCCAAAGAATAAACAGAGTTCCTTTAAGAGACTCATAACTCACTGCTGCCTAACCTTAGGCCTGACATTCCTGTTATGATTAGATGGCTCCAAGTAACCTTGTCTGTCTGATTCTCTATAACTTCCCTCAGCTCAGGCAAATTGAACTATTTATTATTTCTCAAATTATCCCGTACTTGCTCACACAAATGCTCAGTTTTCTTCATGTTTGGCCAAATTCTACACTTTCCAAGTCCCAGTTAAAACACCCCCCACTGCCACTACAAAATTTTCCTGATGGTTTCAGTTGGTGGCTCCAGCCAGAAGGGTGCTTTCCTTCCTCTGAATTTGTATTTAACTTTGTCTGCATTTGTTTAACTTTGCATTTGTCTTTACACTTATCATATTTTTTTCTTGACTCCCTTACATGGACAATTCAATATCTTACTTCTTCAGGGCAGACTGTAACCTCTGAGACAGCACCACTATTTGATCTACCTTTAAAGACCTCATGATACTTATGGGGTTGATTTTGAGATAGTGGACAAACTAGACTTTAAATAAATATTTGCTTCATTTCCACCATATATATTCCACTATTTGGGCATATACATACTCATTACAGGGTGTATATCTACATAGATATATAATGTTGCTACTGTTGCTTAGTTGCCAAGTTCTGTCCAATTCTTTGTGACCCAGTCGACTTTAGCATTCCAGGCTTCCCAGTCTTTCACCATCTCCTGGAGTTTGCTCAAATTCATATCCATTGAGTTGCTGATGCTATATCTAACCATCTCATCCTCTGCTGTCCTCTTCTCCTTTTGCTTTCAATCTTTCCCAGCATCTAAAATGACTTAAAAAGTTCTCGACCCCCAGAGGAATTAGATAGCAAACAAATAGTTCTTATAATGATGTCTACTGAGGCCACAAACTCAAATGCCTGTGGGACCCATAGAGATAGTATCCATGAGAGAAGCCAGCACTGGGCCTGATGCAGGAGGAAGATGGAGAGATAGAGGCAGTGGAAGTGGAAAGTGAACCCTTCAAGAGTGATCACCACTCATTGGAAATAAACTGGAAATAGCTCATCATTACTGTGTGGGAATGCCAGCCTACTATGCCAGAAATTCAAATCTTGATGTGAAATCTTGCAATTTTTACATCTTTCCAACTAAGTATTATGATTATTTTTCTTTACTTTAATCAAACATTGTGCAGGCAAATAAAACCCATCTGTGTGCTGAATTCAAGCTATGATCACTAGCCTAGACTATCAGACCTTGAATTTTCAGGCAGGTGTGATGAAAAGACAGAAGGTCAGAGATCTATGATGTTTACATAAAACACAGGGAGTCTTTACTATAACTCTTTCCATTACTTCCAGGGCACAGGAAGGAAGTACAGTAAATTTCTCCAGGAGACTGGAGAAGGGTATAATGGCTCTTAGCCGTGGTATATGTGGGGTTTAAACATGGACAATTATTGTCTCAACGTCCTGGGGACTAGAAATCCATACTCATGGTGTCAGCAGGGTGAATTCTTCTGAGCGCTATGTGGGAGAATCAGTTCCATGCCTTTCCCCTAGCTTCTGGTAGCCTCAGGGGCTCTTTGGCCTATAGATGGCATTCACACCATGTCTTCACAGAGTCATCTCTCTCTGCACCTGTCTCTGCCTAAATTATCCCTTTTCATAAGCACATAGTTATATCGGATTAGGATCGACTCTAATGATCTTTATCTTATCATCTGCAAAGATCCCATTTGCAGGTAAGGTGCATTCATTGGCCCTGGGTGCTGGAACTTTGACATCTTTTTTGTTGTTATTCAGTCATTCAGTCATATGTGACTCTGCAACCCCATGGGCTGCAGCATGCCAGGCTTCCCTGTCCTTCACCATCTCCCAGAGCTTGCTCAAACTCATGTGCATTGACTCAGTGATGCCATCCAACCATGTCATCCTCTATCATCCCCTTCTCCTCCTGCCCTCAATCTTCCACAGCATGAGGGTCTTTTCTAATGAGTCAGCTCTTCGCATCAGGTGGCCAAATATTGGAGTTTCAGCTTCAACATCAGTCCTTCCAATGAATATTCAGGACTGATTTCCTTTAGGATGGACTGGTTGGATCTCCTTACAGTCCAAGGGACTCTCAAGAGTCTTCTCCAACACCACAGTTCAAAAGCATCAATTCTTCGGCACTCAGCTTTCTTCACCATCCAATCTCACATCCATATATGACCACTGGAAAAACCATAGCCTTGACTAAACCGACCTTTGTTGGCAAAGGAACATCTCTCCTTTTGAATATGCTGTCTAGGTTGATCATAGCTTTTCTTCCAAGGAGCAAGCATCTTTTAATTTCAAGACTGCAGTCACCATCTGCAGTGATTTTGGAGCCCAAGAAAATAAAGTCTGTCACTGTTTCCATTTATTTACCATAAAGTGATGAAGTCAGATGTCATGATTAGTTTTTATAATGTTGAGTTTTAAGCCAGATTGTTTACTCTCCTTTTTCACCTTCATCAAGAGACTCTTTAGTTCCTCTTTGCTTTCTGCTATAAGGGTGGTATCATCTGCATATTTGAGGTTATTGATATTTCTCTCAGTAATCTTGATTCCAGCTTGTGCTTCATCAAGCCCAGCATGTCTCATGATACACTCCACATATAAGTTAAATAAGCAGGGTGACAATAGATAGCCTTGATGTACTCCTTCCCTGACTTGGAACCAGTCCATTGTTCCATGTCCAGTTCTAACTGTTGCTTCTTAATCTGCATACACATTTCTCAGGAGGCAGGTAAGGTGACCTGGCATTCCCATCTCTTGA
The DNA here is from genome assembly GCA_007570785.1 of Antilocapra americana. Lineage (NCBI taxonomy): Eukaryota > Metazoa > Chordata > Mammalia > Artiodactyla > Antilocapridae > Antilocapra > Antilocapra americana. Next base: position 3,947,307 of record ML661344.1, on the reverse strand, counting down.
AGAATTTTCCACAGTTTATTATGATCCACACAGTCAAAGGCTTTAGCATAATCAATGCAGCAGAAATAGATGTTTTTCTGGAATTCCCTTGTTTTTTCTATGATCTAAAGGATGTTGGCAATTTGACCTCTGGTTCCTCTGCTTTTCTAAATCCAGCTTGAACATCTGGAAGTTTTCAGTTCACATACTGTTGAAACCTAGCTTGGAGAATTTCAAGCATTAGTTTTCTAGCGTGTAAGATGAGAGCAACTGTGCAGCAGTTTGAACATTCTTTGGTATTTCCCTTCTTTGAGATTGGAATGAAAACTGATCTTTTCCAGTCCTGTGGCCACTGATGAGTTTTCCATATTTTCTGGCATATTAACATCTTTTGGAAGAACACAGTTCAACCCATTAACAGTGATTACAGTCCACACTCCAGAGCTTCCTGCAGAGCTCCCTCTGCACCTTGAAAATCCCAGCACAAGTCGGTGCCAGGAATGGAGAATTGGGAACCATGGCAGCAATATCTTTTAAAAAGCACAGTTCTGGGACATAGAAATGCTTTCCTACTGGTGATGGAGACAACGTTACTTCTCCTGAGAAACAAGTAAATATCTTTGTGTCCTCCCTATAATAAGAGGATACGCTCAGCTATTTATTTGCCTGTGCGTGTGCTAAGTCACTCAGTCATATCCAATTCTTTGTGACCCCATGGACTGTAGCCCCTCATGCTCTTCTGTCCATGGGATTCTCCAGGCAAGAATACTGGAGTGGGTAGCCATTCTTCTCTGCAGGGGATCTTCCCAACCCAGGGACTGAACCCATATCTCTTATGTCTACAGCACCGGTAGACAGGTTCTTCACCACTGAGACACAAGTAAATAGCTTTCTGTCCTCCTTGTAATATGAGGATATGCTCAGCTATCTGTACATGTGACCAAAAGTACTAGCAGTTTTTCTGTGTGCTCTGCCTCAGACTAAACACCCTAAAGGGTCAGGTCCTATCTGATTCTGCAGGGCTAAATGTACCAACTGCCTCTATACAGAGCAGCTCGCTGGCCAGAATCACAGTGAAAAACGCAGTGCTGTGTTTCTGCACGTACAGGAGCTGCATGGTGAAGAAGCCTTCCGAAAAACCCATTACAATGAACTCCTGACCTTTCCAACTGTCCTATTTCCTTCTCAAATATCATTAGAATTCAACCCAAACAGAAACTATCCAGAACCCAGGTGGGCCACCCAGCTAGATTCATGGAGATTGCATGCATCTTAAATGAGACTCCTCTTGCTTCTCTGAGGCCTTAATGATGTGAAGTCCTGAAAACCCAAGTCATTTCTCTGGATGAATTTTGCTACTTAAAATGAAAACGTTGAAGACTATTATAAATAAAGATGAAGATAGCATTAGCTGTTTCTGTGAGGATCCCAGAAGTTTTCACCAAAGAGATAATATCTGAACTGGTTTTGAAAAAATTAGTGAGGAATTCACTGGTTTTGAAAAAATTAGTGAGGAAGAAGAAACAGGCATTTCAGGCAATGATAAAAGCATGTGTATAGGGAGAAAGGGAAGGAAAAAAATATGGCACCTTAGAAACAAGCAAGGATGTATCTACTTAGTTCTTAAATGCATCCAACTCTGAGACAATTCATCAATGTAAGAGATATAACAACATTTTTGGTGTGTTTTTTTAGAAAGAGAATCACCAATGCATTACCTGTGCATCCCAGTTTTCATACACATTCTCTTTTCAGCAAGGATGATATATGAAAAAGAAAAAATGTCTCACAATCAAGAAAAAATAGATAATCTGATAAATTCCATCCAGCCCTAATATTTTATGTTGGTGGTTGTGAGAGTCCTGGAAACTAATTCAATTGATCAATGGAAAACTGAGTATTCACTGTGGATAAATCTCTGAGATAAATGCGATGGGAGGGTCTAGTCTATGCAAGAGAGCTCAGTAGCTCAGTCATGCCCCACTCTTTGCAACTCCATGGACAGTAGCCCTTCAGGCTCCTTTGTCCATGGAATTCTCCAGGCAAGAATACTGAAGTGGGTTGCCACTTCTTACTCCAGGGGATCTTCCAACTCAGGGATCAAATACACGTCTCCTGAGTCTCCTGCATTGGCAGGCAGATTCTTTACCACTGAGCTATGTGGGGAGGGTAGGGAGGCAAAATAACTTAGAAATAGCTGTAGCCTTGGAAGCTAAATGAGGTAAATTCTCTGTGTTACTACTGCATCTCTTCCAACCTGTACACTTCATCTGCTAATTTTTCTGCACTCAAGTACAATCTTCCATCTACCCGTATTCACTGTTACCTTGCCAGATAATTCCCATAATTATAGGTTGTGAAGATCTTCTGGGCTCTTGAGTTTTCTAATGAAGTTATTAGTGTTACAACTGGGTAGCTATTCCTAAATAGTGAAGAGGGTCAGAAGGAATGTCTCATTAACACTCAAGTATCTGTACCCATGAATTTGATTCAAGAAGTAAAAAAAAAAAAAACCCTCTATACTATCAACAATCTTTCTTTTTATTTTTTTTGCAATGAGAAAGAGATTCTTGAGCAGAACAAGGAGACAGAAAACAGCAAGAGCAGCTGGAGTTGTGCATAATTTTCAAAAATCTGATGAATACACAATGCTAAAGTGAAGGGGGGCAGGAATCTGCCATCAGTATTTGGAAGATGAAAGCTGGACTGAGGAGTGATAAATGATGAAGCAGGGCAAGAGGTGATGCAGACTAGTGACATTCTAGGGACTGCAGCTGAAAAAGGAGTCAGAAAACTGGAAAAGCAGTTCAAAGTCTTTTTTATAGATGGAGTTCAAGGTAGTCATACCTCCGTCCCAAATCCTGACACAAAACTCAAAGAGCTCCTTAAAAGAATCAGACTAACCTGTTTGGTGAAGGCTTCAGGATGTGGTGCCAAGGATGGAAGGGGGGCTCAGCACTAAGTACCTGGGTCAGTGCCCTGTCCACTCTCTCTGTCTGATTTTCCTAAAGCTACACCTGCTTCTCCGCACGGAATTCCTTTATTGATTTGTTCCTAAATATAAAAGGACAGTCAAGAATCATCACACATTTGAGGAAAGCTTAAACATGGGAGAGCCCCATACAATGCAACAGGAAACAGAGATAACTGGACAAAGACTTCAGAATTAGGCATGCCCACGCAAGTGAGCGTCCCTCTTGGAGACTGTCTCAGTAGAAACACAGGTTAGGAATCGACTTCTCTTCTAACGTTTGTTCTATCTCTCCAAATTTCCTATCTTCTGCACATTGGATGAGCTTTCTCTAGTCTATGCCCCAAGAGTTCTAGAACCCTTACAAATATAATCAGGGAAATATAATAGAAATAGACTGTGGCCAATGCTAAATGCTTCTTTGTAGTCAAAGAAGTAGATGTGGCATTGTTAATTTAGAATATCCAGTTTCCAGAATACAGTTCTGAACCTATTGGATATGAGAATTTGTACAAAAGAGCATTGGTGTTAGTTTTTAAGGAAGGAACATTTCATCAGGATTCCTACACCTTGAACAAAATATGCCAGCGCCTGATCCTTTTTGCTCAGATTCCAGTCATCCAGAGCAATAATTTAATAAATACATTAACCTACTAATCAAAACAGAGAAAGGGGTTTTCAAACAATGGATGTGCCCAATATACAGTCCCCACAATCTCAGCATTCTCTGTTCTATAACAGACAATTCTGTATTTGATTAACATACTATCAATTTCCTAGGGTTTGATTAACTCCTATGCAGTGTTGGAACCAATTTTGGACTTCAAGTCTTCATGAATTCACAAAAATTACACCATTCTAGATTGTCTTGACTGGGCAGCTCCTTGCCTGACAGTAATTCTTCATATGTAGTGTGTGTTTTTCTAAAAGAGTGATTTTTAATTCTGGCTAATTAGGATTACCTGAGGAGATGTTTAAAAAAATTCTGATGTATGGACCATCTTCAGGCATTCAGCTTATCTGATCTTAGCTGGGATCTGGGCATTGATAATTGTTAAGTGCTTTCCAAGGTGACCCAAAAGTAAGAAAGAGAAGAGAACCATTTCTCTGAGGTAAGCCACTGTAGGTCAGAAGTTTAAACTAACATTGGACTGCTGATAGCTCAGTATGAATCTAATCCATTTTTATACAAATATTATCAATATTTATCATATGCCTTTTTACTCCGCAATCAGACAATTTCAACAGGGGGAAATTATGGCAAGAAAGATTGCTACCTAACAGATAAATAATTTTTAATGCCTAGAACTTCTCAAGTACAGATTGGATCACAAACTCCCTAATCTTGGAAGGCTTTGAGTTGGGCACAATTTAATTCAATATTTTCTGTGGGATATTGTGTGAAAGGAGATCCAAAAATGAATTAGACAAAGACTGTTTTCAAAGAGGTTTCAATCTAAGTTTCTTTCTTATGCTAAGCTTGTATAATTTGTACATCAATTATTTTATTTTTATCTGACTAGTGATAAAATTCAGGAATAGGCGTTAGTACTTTTTGCATTTTGTTCGATTTCACTTTCATTTAAAAATCTACTGTATTATTTGATGCTTTATCTACTTCTTACTGGCAAGAAGAGGTAAAACCTTAGGCATCTTAAACACCCTAACTTTAGTTTCCTCATTTTTGAGAAAGGGTTCATAAGATTAGAAGTGCTTACCCTCAGAAGATTTTTGTAAGCATTAAATGAATTATGCATATAGTATTCTTAGCACAGTGCCTAACACAAAGTACTTAATACATGTTTATTATTGTCTATCAACTCTCAAAACAATATATTCAATGCATAATTTATATCTCTTTTCTGTCTGCTATTATTAGAGTTTAAGGAAACAGATATTTATTGGAATTTCTCAATCTCACTGACAATAACTCTATTGATATTGTTCATAGTGAGTACATTTTTGCATTTTTAAAAAGACATAAGAAATAAGAAACACCTAAAATGGAATTAGGCTCACAGTTGATCTAGTTACAAGTGCTGCTTAGACAGACGTTCGATGCACATTTTATGATCAGATGTTTCACTTTCTTCTTCACATTTGGGCTCTTCATTCTCTTAGAGCAGCTGTATAACTCAATGATTAAAATTATCTTATTATGGACTAGCACAGTGAATGTAAAACACATATATGAAAATAACAGGATCTTGTATTAGGAAGTGATTACAACACAGAGCAGCTACAGCAATTTCGTACTCACTCGTCTTGATGAAACCCAATTTTGTTTTACAAATCATTAGATATTTTCCAACTCTGTAAAATAATGTAAATTGATGTTTTCCTTCACAAAATGCTAGTTCAAGAAAAATTTTGATGGCAATTATAATTTTAAATTGATCACAAGCTTTGAAATACCAAATGCGAATAAAGCAGCTCAAAGCATAAGACATCTGGAGCAACACAGCAACGCAATTCCCAGATTTTTTTCTGCTGTGCAAAATGTTCTAGTTTGGTAAACAGTTTAACCTTTTTCCATGCTACTGGTACATCAAATTCAAAACCACAGGGGAAAGTACCTTTCAGTACTTGCGATTTCTAAATGTGAACCCCAATTTTGTCTCAAAAACTTAACATCAACGGAGAGGAAGAACCACGAGGAAACTTGGCCACTTCAGATGCTGTCACAATCACTGGAAACAAGCAAGAGCACCAACTTATTGCTTGCAGCTGCACTAGATTTGGAAGTGGAAGACCCCATTTAAGTTCCGTTCTGCTGTTTACTTGCTGCGTCATTTTAGGAAAGTCTGAGATGAGGATGAGAGACATTTCCGAGCCTCTGTCCTCCTTTTTAAAGTGGGGAGGATACCGCATTCTCCCTAGAGGTGCTATGGAGATTTGTCAGTTACTCTGTAAACTGAAAAACACTTCACAACGTTTCAAAATGACAAGGTGTGGATGCATCAATGCCAGAGGCATGTGAGGAAATGCGCATAACAGCAGAGACAAAGGGAGAGTGAATCTGTATAATAATCACGCAGTATGGGCAGCAGCACCATATCATGCAGTGAGGTGCATCCTCACCTCCTTGTTTATGATTGCCATCCTGACTAGGTCAACTAAACAAGATCTATGCAGTCTCTGGCTCCCAGTAGACAGCCAGTAAATCTTTTCTTTTCCACTTTCAAGTATTAACCTTATGACTTACTTTTTGCTGTGTCTATATGGTTATTTGATTAACTCATTCAACAGACATTTACCAACAGACATTTGTCAATGTTTACATTTGCCAGTTTACCAACAGACATTACCATTGGTATGTGTGTGCATGCTTAGTTACTCAACTGTATCCGACTCTTGGCAACCCGATGGACTGTAGTCCACCAGGCTCCTCTGTCCATAGGATTCTCCAGGCAAGAATACTGGAATGAGTATCTATTCCCTTCTCCAAGGAATCTTCCAGACCCAGAAATTGAATCTATCTCTTGCATTGCAGGCAGATTCTTTACAGTCTGAGCCACCAGGGAAGCCCCAATGCCCCATTGGAGGGAGAAATTATTATATAACTCTATTCTTATTAAGGTCTGGGGTGAGACAGACATTCAATAAATAATTTCTCCAAATAAATAATTATAACTTGTAATAAATTCTCTAAAAGGAAGCAACACAAGAACATCCAACTTAGAAGAGTTATGGAGGATTTCAATCTCTTTATGACTATTTGACTTTTTCAAACATGTCTCCTTTTTCTCTACAAACAAAGTTAAGGTCATAAATATGTCTCAAAGTAGTTAGAGTAATAACTACTTACTTTATAAAGTAAATATAAAAAGTAGTTATAGTTCTTTGTATTTCTCCCAGCATCTCAGTCAATTATTTGCCTATAATACTTACTCAATATATATAGTGATCAGTTTAACTCATATTCTCTCTTTGGTCATTTTACTTGTCTTGAATCCATTCTTAGATAAGCACATAAATTGTGGGTTTCCAATATAACAGATTAGTCCTGCCAAAGATGCTGGGGATACTCAGTTGCTTCATTAAAGTGGGAAATAGTGATTGTTGTGAACTCTGAATTTATCTCTTTTGATAGAGAACCATAACCAGATGATACAAAAATACCTGATCAAAGAAAGTATGAGCCGTTTTAATCAACTGCAAATAAGACCAAGCCATATGGATCTTATGAACATATCACTCGTTGATCTACTGTCAGTGAGAAAGCTGAAACCAAGCGGAGGCAGTGCCCTTCTCCTTCAAGCCTCATTCTACATGTAATCACACCTGCAAATGTTTCTGTGACATAAACAAAGCCCTAGACGATAATGAATATGACTAATCAACATCTGTTAGACATGACAATTATGCTCACTCGGGGCTGAAAAGGCAAAGAAACATAAAGTAAGATCATGTTTTGAGACATCGTTGTGGCAACAGAAAAAAAAAATTAACTGTGATTTTTTAAAAGCAACTTATTATGATAGATTTCTAGCAGTTGCTTCTTCTATTTGGGCTTCCAAGGTGGCTCGGTGGTAAAGAATCTGCCCACCAATGCAGGAGTCACAAGAGATGCGTGTTCAGTCCCTGCATTGAAAAGATCCCATGGAGAAGGAAATGGCAGCCCATTCCAGTATTCTTGCCTGGGAAATCCTATGGACAGAGGAGCCTGGGGGGCTACAGTTCATGGGGTTGCAAAGAGTCAGATACAACTGAGCACGCACTCTCACTTCTATTTACAGTTTTGTTGGGCTGGGTACTCTGCTTGCTTCCACCCCATGTTCACTCCACCCTTCTCCACTGTGCTTTATGCTACCAAAGGATGCCCACCATGACTGACTGCCTGTCTTGCCTCAACTTCTGTTTGTGTTCAGCTGGTGGGGAGTGGAGGCAGAACTGAAGAGGCATTTATTCTCCAGGCTTATCTCCAAGAGGTCAACAAGGACTGCTTAAAGGCTCATCTCCTTAAATGACTATCTCTACTCAAACTTCCTTCTCAAACTGCTCCTTCTTCTCTCCTCTTGAAGTAAGGGCATGTACTAACCTGGGCTACCGAAGTATCCTTGGTGGCCTCCTTAATGCACCTTTGAACATAAATCTTTTTATAAACCTCCTCCAGTTATCCTAATTTGGGACCACTATCTGTTTCCCATTAAGATCTTGACTAATACATATATATGTAAAATTTTAGATTAGAGGAAAGTTCGCACATATTAGTACATGACTTCAGTTTATAGATGAAGAGAGATAGTAGCTTGCTCAAAGTGATAAAGTTAGTGATGAAATTTATACCAAAGAGTACTTTTATCAACTAAGACAATGCTATAAGGCAATGGCTCTTAAAGTGTGGTTCCCAGACCAACAGTAACAGCATCACTAGGTGATGTGTTAGGAGGACACATTTTCAGGCCCTACTCTAGACCTACTGGATCAGAAATCCTGGGGTCAGGACCAGCAATCTGTATCTCTCAAGTTCTCTAGATAGGTGATTCTGATGCATACTAAAGTTTAGTAACTACTGTTTTAAGGTACCGTTCTAATATCAAGCATAAGAGATAAGAAAAAGCTCATTAACTGAAACTATTATGGGAGAAAGTTCATTTCAACAGGAAATCTAACTTAATAGTAGTCTTAAAAGAGAAATTGTTATATCAGTGTTCATAGCAGTATTATTTATAAAAGCCAAAATATGAAAAGAAGAAAGTAAGTCAGAGGTGCCCCACAGATGAATGGGTAAACAACGTAACATCACTCATCATGCTCAGTCATGTTCAACTCTTTGCAACCCCATGAACTGTAGCCCACCAGGCTCTTTTGTTCATGGAATTCTCCAGGCAAAACTACTAGAGCAGTTTGCCATTTCCTCCTGCAAGGGATTTTCCTGACCCGGGGATTGAACCCATGTCTCTTGCATCTCCTGCACTGCAGGCAAATTCTTTACTGCTGAGCCATGAGGAAAGCCTACAATGTAATATTATTAAGCCTTTGGAAAGAATGAAGTCCTGATAAGTACCACAGTGTGAGTGAATGATGAAAACATTATGCTAAGTGAGATAAGCCAGATACAAGAAGACAAATATTATATGATTCCATTTACATGAGTGCCTAATCAAATTCAGAGAGATAGACTGTAGAATGGTGGTTGCAAGGGGCTAGGGGGAAGAAGGATGGGGAGATGCTCTTCAGTGGGTAGAGTTTCACTTTGGGAGTATGGAAGTGCTCTGGAGGTGGGTGGCGGTGATGATCACACATCAATGGGAAAGTACTTAGTACCACTGAACTGTACACTTGAAGACTGTTAAAATGGTAACTTTTATGTTATGCATATTTTACCACAGTAAAAAAGAAACAAATCAATTCTTTTAAAACACCCCAAATCACTGCTAGAAAACTGTTTCAAAGTTCATATCATATAAGGCTTTTCTTCATGAATCCTGGTGGTGAGGTCTTTTCCTCTTGGTAGTAATTTGACACACCTTAAATCTTTGATCTAAAGAGCATCATTTCATCGTTTACTTACAAATTCTTTGCTAATGTTTATAAAAGTGCTTGTTTTCTCTCGTAGGTTAATATTCATTTTAACCTTTTTTTTTTCCCCCATACTTGATTCATAGGTGTTACAAAGTAAGATCCTTCCCTGTCCAAATTGGTCATATTAATCAGCTTGTGACTTTTCTAATGCTGCCATCCAAAATCTCAGTCCAGCCAATTCCTAACAAGATAGGAAAGATAATAGTAGTTGTAGTATCAGTGGTAGTATCAGGAACAGTTGTTGCCATCATCATAATTGTAGCTGGGGTAGAAACAGCTGATATTTAACTTGAGTGCGTACTACACGCTATCCATTGTTTTATTTGCTTTTATGTATTCATTCATTTATTTTTCTGATAATTATGTGAGGTAGAAAGTATTATTATCTTGTAAGCTTCACAGAAGTTAAACAGTATTTCCAAGTTTACCCAGCTGGTTATGGTAGAAGATGAAAATGCACATGTTTTGACTTCAGAATCCATGCTTCTTAGCCATTCAACACTACCACTACCCTTAGTAATATCTACCATGTATTTGGCACTTTCTGGGTGCCAGGTATCAGGCTATGTGCTTTTTCATACCTTACCTCAGAAAATCATACTGAAGAGCTGGAGACATGATATGTGGAGTCAGTTCATCCATTGCCCTCGTCAAGTTACTGGGAATACCTACACACTGGAACTCTCCCAATCCAGTTAAAACTGGTTAAGTTGGAGGCAGTGAGGAGATCAAAGCTTCTCCAAACACCTCCACTCACACTTCCATACTTATAAATGTGACAGAAGATACTATTTTGACTATGTCCGTTGCCACTATTGTCTCAAATTCTCATCAATTTCTGCTCTTTACTGAAAATGGAGGTTTAAGTAATGATTTAAAAATTTAAAAATCAAGACCTTCTTCACCAATATTGATCTGCATTTATGAACACTTTCAAACTTTATGCTATTACAATTGGGTTTATATGGTATCTAGTGCTGGAAATTTATATTAAGGTAGCTTTTCAATTAAGAAGTGTTGACAGTGAATGACTTGATCTTCCTGCAACCAGACAAACCAAAATGTCTCTTTTCTAGGAGTACTCCACAGAAATTAACTGAGTTATCCATGTATCATTTTAGAAAGAGTCCCACAGATTTGACCCCTAATATCCTAAAAAGGTATCTAATGCAAAAATTCTAGCAACATTAACATGGCCCTTTGATTTCACATACACAACTACTATTATGCTCACTCAAAGAATTATCCCATCATCACCTATCATATGTGTTTTCTCCAATATAATTGGCAAAGAAACTCTAAGAAACCAATATAATTTTAAGAAGTTTCCTGTGATATCTGTTGGTATATTTTAGATATACCTTCACCAAGATTGTCTAAAGTAGTTTCACTAACTCTATTACCTTCCCCTTTAATTATCAGGTGCAATGATTAGCAAGAGACATTTTTTAAAAACTTGGTTATTTGGGTCAATACTGGTTTCATTTCTCCATATACCATAAGAACTACATTCAAGACACTGGACAGAAAAAAAAAAAAAAAGGTTGATGAGGAAACTAATGGGACAAAGGACTTCCCTGGTAGCCAGCTGGTAAAGAATCCACCTGCAATGCAGGAGACCCTAGTTCAATTCCTGGGTCAGGAAGATCTGCTGGAGAAAGGATAGGCTACCCACTCCAATATTCTGGCCTGAAGAAGTCCATGGACTGTATAGTATATGGGGTCACAAAGCATCAGAAAAAGTGAGCGACTTTCACTTTCACAATGGGACAAAGGTAATGCTGTGAGAACAGAGACTTTTTATATGACCAATGGTGTGACTTAAAGTCACTATAAAAAACTAGAAATTAGGTAAGATAATTTCATTCAAAATTATATCAAATCATCTTACTTGATTTTTCAGTTGCATCATAATAATTCAAAATTGCTCTGTAAGTAGAAATTGAATGTTTTGATACTATGCTCATTAAATGCTTATATATTAACACTATAATATCATTAACAACAGCTATTAAAATGAATGTGCATCTTATTAAAAAGGTACAAATGAAACCTCTGAACATTTTACAGCAAGTTTCAAGATTTGCACTTGCTGTTTTATTTTATATCGACGTTTACTTCATAGCAACAAGAACTGCGAAATCCCCTTTGTTGTCTTAGGTTGATGCTTATGTGACTGACCGTTTTCACTTGGTAGCTTAAAGCAGTTTTGCATTCAACAGTATCCCATTTGTTTTCAGAAAGACTTGTTTTACCCATTTTATAAAAGGTTTAAAATCAGGAAAGCTCCTACAGAGATAAATACCATCAAATAATGTGGTGTTCTGCCTTGAAATGAATGCATCTGCATGACAGCATACCATCTCCTGAGGCAAGGACTCAACAAATAAAGTCTTTTCGGTTGCCATGCTAGACTTGTCATGAATTCTCATGGGAGGGCAGGTATTTCTTTGTTGTTTTCTAAATGACTGGAACAGTTTAAAATATTTTTTAAAGTGCAAAGGCAAAAACAGTTTTAGAGGTCACTGTACACCACGATCTTGAATAAATAGTGGGAAATGTATTGGTATTAACCACCTAAGTTCATTACTATGCTTTTCTCATTTCAAGTGCACATTGAAAATAATGAATGATACCTATCCACCTTAATTTAAATGTGTAGATATTGTGTTGGTATGTTTTTATGCATTCTCAGTAGGCTATGATTTCCCATTTTCTGGAAAGAAATGGAGCATATGCTTTAATATAAACAGATTTTGTAATGAAAAGCGAATTTCACTCAGAGACCACTTGGAAGCCTAAAATGTTTATTAGATTGCACAAGGGGAAATATATGTATATAGTTGATTCATTTAGGTTTAATGGCTATCATTCCAACTCAATGTTATGGAATTATATTGTTTATTTATGTGTACTTATTGGCTTGTTTTTCCCTGTGGTTTTAATACCTTACTGGAAGCTATAAGTATAAAGGAAAAAAGGTTACCGTGATTTTCACCAGAAAAGCCAAGTCTTCTTCCAGAGCTTTATCATGCTAAATCAATATCTAATCTCTATGACTGTGGACATGTACAGGCAAATATACAACTTCACTAAAAGAGGAACTCTAAGGCCATTTTTCAGCAGCAGACATGCTGGCCTCATTTCAGAAGTTTAAGATAAAGAATAAGTAAGGTAAGACCAGGAACTTTTGAGTTCAAAATCTTTTTTAAAGTTCCAGCTTTTTGGAGAAACCTGTTCAACATCAGCCTTGTCTCTGGCACTTAAGTTTCCTCAAGATCACATGAAGAAACATGCATAAGGTAGAGATTTCTCTTACTCAACAATATCAACAACTCATTTTAATCTTTCCATGAAGAGTCACAGTGATCCTATAGAATCAGATGACAATTTTTAACAAAATCAACAATTTATAAATATGTGAATAATACACTCTTACAACTAAACTAAATAATCAGGGGTTGGGGGTGAGCAATGTGATTTTATTCAATTGCTAATAACAAATCTTCATTTATCTATTTTAGAAAATATTTTCATGGAGAATCATAAAGAACTTTCCGTTAATGTAATTAATGTCCTAAAAAGTGGACTGTTGATTTATTCTCTGGAGTATTTACCCCAAGAGGAAAATGTTACCATTGGAACAACACTTAAGGCATAATATCCTAAGAATTTAAAGTCAAAAAATCTTGGCATGTTAGTAAACTGGGCAGGAGGTTTCTGATTTCTAGTCTCGACCATCATTAACTTTATGTCTTGGGGAAAGTTATGTTCTAACACAGGAAAAGGCAGGCTCCAGTTGTTTGTTTGTTTGTTTGTTTTTGTAAATTGAAGAAGTAGACCTAAATGATCTTGCATATCACTTCTATATCTAATAATAAAAGATATTGGTTTGCTTCATTTTGTTGAACCATATTTAAAAATGTGTAAGTCAAGTCAAAATATACAAAAAGAGATCTATTTTGTGGGCATTTCAGAAAAAAAGATGTTAGAATAACCTCAGATACTTTCTCATAAGCTGAAACGTATGCTTAAAAGACCTTAAAGGTAACCTTCTAAAACATCAAAGACTCTAAGTATAACAATCCTGTTCACTTTACTGACTATACTCATAGCAAAATTAATCCCATCACTCCCCATGAACTGCTAGAATGATAATATTTGAATTACAAGATTCAGTGTGTCTGGGACTAGCTACATTTTTCATAACATTTGAAATAACACTTGGGCAGACACAACTCTTCTCTCGGAAAGTATACAATAAATTCAAAGCAGAGTAATGGTGCATTTTTTCCTTAAAAACAAACAAAAATCCCTAAAAGATCTTCTTAATATGTAAAACAACCAGGGTCTTTTTGAATTAGCTACTAGAATCAAAGTATAAAACTAAATTGGAATTTAACTTAACTATAGATAGTTAACAGTGAGGGATTTAGGTACATTGATTCAGCACTAATGCTTTTTTGGAAATGTGCAATTAAAATCTACACCTAGAACACCCTCCACACAAACAACAGTGAGTTTGGAAACTGTATTCTTAGTGATGTCTAGTACATCTGGCCATCAGTGGGAAATTCTAGCAAGCTACAAACTGTTTAAACTTAAAAGATCTGTAATCATCTGAATAAAGACTTCATTTTTTTTTTATTCATCATTGGTTGACAAAGCAAATACTTATTAAGCATTTACTTTACAAGATACTATTTTAGGACCAAAATCTATGAAGAAACATAAGGCAGAATATGAGAATAAAGGGGTATTTTCATTTTAGGAAAAATGGTCAATGAAGACATCTTCAGTGGAGTGACATTTAAGCAAGAATTCAAATGAAGCAGAGTAAGACAGGATATTTCCTAGGTGAAGTGTGTCACAGAGATAAGAAACATTCCAAGCAAAGAAAGAACTCAGTTCTGATAACATCAATGAAGAAAAGAATTCTGGAGCAATTGTTCCATGAGGACAGAGACCACATCCTTCAATTTATCACCCAGCACCCACCACAATATTTTGCGCAATGTAGGAGCTGATATGTGCTTGGCACTGAGATAAATTGACTAATAAATTCAGTACCTGCCACTTTAGAATTCAAGAAAGGAAGAAAGGATATGCTCACTAGCTTTCATCTATCAACAATGGACTTCAATTTTATTAGGGTTTACTAAATGCCAACTATGTGCTCAGCATTGTAAAGATTTTAAAAAAACATTTTATTCTTTTAAAATGTATATTCTGCTATTATATGCATGTGTACGTGCTCAGTCATATCCGACTCTTTGTGACCCCAGAGACTGTTATCTAACCAGGCTCCTTTATCCATGAAATTTTCCAGGCAAGAATATTGGAGTGGGTTGCCATGATAACATAAAAACTTAAAAAGCAAATAGAAACAACAAAGTTGAAATAAGAGTCAAAACTATAAAAATATATTAAATGGCATCTATTTATTCTTTCAAATTGTTCAAGATTTTCACCAAGTCAGAAACAAAAGGTCTGAGAATTAAATTTAGTTCAGAGCTTCTTAGCAACCAAGGAAGCCAAAAAAAAATGATGTGAGGTATATTAGAGTAATTGAAGTTTCAGTGTGTATGTCTGTTTAAAACAGAAGATGCAATATGTTTTCATAAGGACTTCATGAAAGCTATAAGCCTTACACAGCTGAATGAAACCATTTATGGAAGAGTTAAATGAAAGTATTCCAATTAAAATGCTTTTTAGTGGACTAACTTGATATAGAAATGGAATGCAGAAATTTTAAAGCAAGTATATTCATTATAATCTGCAGACTACCTTTCTTAAAATATTAATCTATTAATATTCTTAAGTATATTTTTCTTGGATTCTAGCAAGCAACAATTCAACTAACCCCTAGAAGACTGACCAGCAGGGTTGACATTCTAAGCTGGTGAGGGAAAGGAAACACTGGGTACATATGCAACATGTATCGGTTTAAAAGATGATGTCTGATTTCAAAGTTAAAGTGTTCGGACTTCTGCTTCTGACCATTCTGGGATAACAAATAATTCCCCCACCTCAAACAACTAGAAAAATGGACAAAATATATAAAGCAATGGACCAACTGTGATTCCTTAGAGAAGGTGAAATAAGCCAGGTGAATCCAATGAAAGCCCCGGCTATATCCAAAGATAGCTGCCTGGCTGCAGTTCAGGAAGAATCCAGACAGACCCAGTATTCTCACTGAGTTGAGATCATAGCTGAGGGAAGGCAAGGGGGTTGGAAATTGCAATACAAAGTATCGCATAGAGATAAAGAAGCTGTACAGAGACGGAGCTTCAGGGATCCACTGAGGTTGCCCACTGCGTCTGACTGAATTCTGATAAGCAATTATGTGAGAGAAAGCTACCCAAGACTGAAGGACGAACCCCAGTCTGGACAATTCTTAGCGTTTATGCAGAGTTAATCACAATCCATGTTCCATCATCCGGTGTGATGACATGGAGTACCGATATGAAACATCATTTAGTTATCACCATAATAGTGACCTTTGACTAAAGGCTACAATGAACCTGTTTTAACTAGTTCAAAAGTAAACTTCAAAAGAATAAAACTGATCCCAAGTAGCTTAACTATGCCAGAAAAAAAGTCTATCATTATTTAAATAAGCACAACAAATCCCAGCAGCAAACCATGTAAAACCCAAAATGTCCAGCATCAATAAAAAGGGAGGAAGATAAAATCAGTAAAAAGGGGAGAGATCAATCAATAAAAAAATCCAAAAATAACAGAGATAATGGCATTTGCAGAGAAAGATCTTTTTAAAAAACTACTATAAATATGCTCCATTTGTTTCAGGATATAAAGGAAAACACAAATATAAGGAAGAAAAAATGTAGAATATAACAAAGAGTCAGGTGGAAATTTAAAGATGAAAATTTTAATATCTGAAATGAAAGGATACAATACATTCTATTGTCAGCAGAGTAAACACTACAGAAGAAAAATATAACTGAACTTAATCACATAAAAATAGAAAATATCAAATCCAGTACATATAAAGAATCCTTTACTTTTTCAACTCAATTAGAAAATAAATAACATTTTTTAAAAAGGCAAAATGTTTGAATGATACATTTGACTGAAGAAGAAATGTAAATGGCCAATAAGAACATGAAAATATCCTGAACATCATTAGTCATAGGAAAATATAAACTAAAACAGCAATGAGATACCATAGATATTCACTAGAATGGGTACAATTTAGATAATGATAATACATATCAAGCTAATGAAAATGTGGAACCCTTGGAACATTTATACATTGCTAGTGGAATTGCAAAGTGGTACAAGTGCTTTGGAAAATAGCTTTCTTAGCAGGTTCTTCTAAAACTGAATCTATGTTCACCATACACCATCCAGTAAGCCCATCCTGATAAATTTACCTAACAGTCATGAAAACGTGTGCATATAGAGTTGTGCTCACATGTCCATAGCAGCTTTATTCAGTTCAGTCACTCAGTCTTGTCCGACTCTTTGAGAGCCCATGGACTGCAGCACGCCAGGCCACTTTGTCCATCACCAACTCCCGGAGGCTACTTAAACTCATGTGCATTGAGTCAGTGATGCCATCCAACCATCTCATCCTCTGTCATCCCTTTCTCTTCCTGCCTTCAATCTTTCCCAGAATCAGGATCTTTTCCAATGAGTCAGTTCTTCGCATCAGGTGGCCAAAGTATTGGAGTTTCAGCTTCAGCATCAGTCCCTCCAATGAATATTCAGGACTGATCTCCTTTAGGATGGACTGATTGAATCTCCTTGCAGTCCAAGGGACTCTCAAGAGTCTTCTTCAATGCCATAGTTCAAAAGCATCAATTCTTAGGTGCTCAGTTTTCTTTATAGTTCAACTTTCACATCAATACATGACCACTGGAAAAACCATAGGTTTGACCAGAGGGAAATCATGGATCTGGCCCCCAGGAAGAGGGTGGGTCTTGTTCTGATGGGCAGGGTCATGCTCAGTATATCTTCAATTCAATTTTCTTTGATGGGTGGGGCTGTGTTCCCTTCCTGTTACTTGACCTGAGGCCAAACTATGATGGAGGTGATGAAGATAACAGCAACCTCCTTCAAAAGGCCCCTGCAAGCATTGCTGCACTCACTGTCCCCAACTCTGCAGCAGGCTACTGCCAACCCATATCTCCACAAGAGACTCCTGGACACTCACAGGCAAGACCTAGTTTCCCCCTCAGTCACTCTCTCCCATCAGGAAGCTTCCATAAGCCTCTTATCCTTCTCCATCATAGGGCAGACAGAATAAAAACCACAGTCAACAAAAAACTAACCAATCATGGACCACAGCGTTGTCTAACTCAATGAAACTATGAGCCATGCCCTGTAGGGCCACCCAAGATGGACACATCATGGTGGAGAGTTCTGACAAAATGTGGTCTGCTGGAGAAGGGAACGGCAAACCACTTCAGTATTCTTGCCTTAAGAACGCCATGAACAGTATGAAAAGGCAAAAAGATAGGACACTGAAAGATTAACTCCCCAGGTCAGTAGGTTCCCAAAATGCTATTGGAGATCAGTAGAGAAATAACTCCAGAAAGAATGAAGAGACAGAGTGAAAGCAAAACAACAGCTGTTTGGATGCAACAGGTGATGGAAGTAAAGTTCAATGCTTTAAAGAGCAATATTGCATAGACCTGGAAATTAGGTCCATGAATCAAGGCCAACTGGAAGTAGTCAGACAGGAGATGGCAAGAGTGAACATGGACATTTTAGGAATCACCAAACTAAAATGGACTAGAATGGGTGAATTTAACTCAGATGATCATTATATCTACTACTGTGGGCAAGAATCCCTTAGAAGAAATGGAGTAGCCATCATAGTCAACAGAGGAGTCCAAAATGCAGAACTTGGAGGCAATCTCAAAAACGACAGAATAATCTCTGTTCCTTTCCAAGGCAAACCACTCAATATCACAGTAATCCAAGTCTATGCCCAAACCAATAATGCTAAACAAGCTGAAGTTGAACGGTTCTATGAAGACCTTCTAGAACTAAAACTCAAAGAAGATGTCCTTTTCATTATAAGGGACTAGAATGCAAAACTAGGAAGTCAAGAAATAGCTGGAGTAACAAGCAAATATGGCCTTGGAGAACAGAATGAAGCAGGGCAAAGGATAATAGAGTTTTGCCAAGAGAACGCCCTGGTCATAGCAAACACCCTCTTCCAACAACACAAGAGAAGACACTACACATGGACATCACCAGGTGGTCAATACCAAAATTGAATTGATTATATTCTTTGCAGTCAAAGATGGAGAAATTCTAGCTATACAGTTAGCAAAAACAAGACCAGGAGCTAACTATGGCTCAGATTATGAACTCCTTATTGCCAAATTCAGACTTAAATTTTAGAAAGTAAGGAAAACCACTAGACCATTCAGGTATGACTTAAATCAAAACCCTTACGATTAAGGAAGTAGAAGTGAGAAATAGATTCAAGGGATTAGATCTGATAGAAAGATTGCCTGAAGAACAATGGATGGAGGTTCCTCACATTGTACAGGAGGCAGTGATCAAGACCATCCTCAAGAAAAAGAAATGCAAAAAGTTAAATGGTTGTCTGAGGAGGCCTTACAAATAGCTGCGAAAAAAAGAAAAGGGAAAGGCAGAGGAGAAAAGGAAAGATATACCCATTTGAATGCAGAGTTCCAAAGAATACCAAGGAGAGATCAGAAAGCCTAGAAGTGGAGGAGAACAATGGAATGGGCTTTATTACAATAGCCAAAACCTGGAAATAACCCAAATATTCATCAGCTAATTAGATTAAAGTATAGTGGAATATCCCTCCATAAATTCCACTCAACAATAAAGGAACAAACTTCTGATTCATAACAACACAATATAAATCTGAAAAGCACTTGTTCGATGAAAGAAACTGGATACAAAAGACCAGATACAAAAAAACAGATACAAAATTACACTATGACTTCATTTGTTTGGTGTTCTAGAAAAGGCAAAACTACAGTGATAGAAAGAATCCCAGTGATTGCAGAGGGCTGAGAAGGAGACTGACTTTAAAGTAGCAAGAGGGGAGTATTTCTTTAACAAGTGGTGCTGGGAAAACTGGACAGCCACTTGTAAAAGAATGAAACTAGATCACTTTCTAACACCATACGCAAAGATAAACTCAAAATGGATCAAAGATCTAAGCATAAGACCAGAAACTATAAAACTCCTAGAGGATAACATAGGCAAAACACTCTCTGCTATAACCCAAAGCGGGATACTCAATGACCCACCTCCCAGAATATTGGAAATAAAAACACGAATAAACAAATGGGACCTAATTAAAATTAAAAGCTTTTGCACAACAAAGGAAACTATAAGCAAGGTGAAAAGACAGCCTTCAGAATGGGAGAAAATAAAAGCAACGGACAAACAATTAATCTCAAAAATATACAAACAACTCCTGCAGCTCCATTCTAGAAAAATAAACAACCCAATTAAAAAGTGGGCCAAAGAACTTAACAGACATTTCTCCAAAGGAGATATAAAAATGGCTAACAAACACATGAAAAGATGCTCAACATCACTCATTATCAGAGAAATGCAAATCAAAACCACAATGAGGTACCACTTTACACCAGTAAGAATGGCTGCCACCCAAAAGTCTACAAGCAATAAATGCTGGAGAGGATGTGGAGAAAAGGGAACCCTCTTACACTGTTGGTGGGAATGCAAACTAGTACAGCCACTATGGAAAACAGTGTGGAGGTTCCTTAAAAAGCTGCAAATAGACCTGCCATATGACCCAGCAATCCCACTGCTGGGCATATACACCGAGGAAACCAGAATTGAAAGAGCCACGTGTACCCCAATGTTCATCGCTGCATTGTTTACAATAGCCAAGACATGGAAGCAACCTAGACGCCCATCAACTGACGAATGGATAAGAAAGCTGTGGTACATATACACAATGGAATATTACTCAGCATTAAAAAAAAATTCATTTGAAGCAATTCTACTCAGATGGACGAAACTGGAGCCCATTATCCAGAGTGAAGTAAGCCAGAAGCAAAAACAACAATACAGTATATTAACGCATATATATGGAATTTAGAAAGACGGTAGCGAGAACCCAACATACGAGACAGCAAAAGGAACGCAGATGTATAGAATAGACTTGTGGACTTTGTGGATGAGGGTAAGGGTGGGATGATATGGGAGAAAGGCATTGAAGCATGTTAATTGTCATGTGTCTAATCAATCGCCAGCCCAGGATTGATGCTCGGGGCTGGTGCTGCGAGATTTCCCGGGGGGGAGGGAGGAGGGAGGGGGGTTCCGGAGGGGAAGCATATGTAAACCCATGGTGATATCATGACAATGTATGGCAAAAACAATTAAAAAAAATGTTTACCCATAAAAAAAAAAGAGGGGAGTATTTAAGGGTGATGGAAAGGTTGTGTATAAGCATTAGCCAATAGAAATATAGGGCCAGCTATACATGTAATTTCCCTGGAATAGGAAATGGCAATCTATCCCAATATTCTTGCCTGGAAAATTCCATGGACAGAAGAGTTTGGCAAACTACAGTCCATGGGGTTGCAAAGAGTCAGACTGACTGAGCATGCATGTATGCTTAAATCACACATATAATTTAAATACTCTAATAGCCACATTATGTGTGTGTGTGTATGACCAGTCATGTCCAATTCTCTGTGACCCCGTGGACTGTAGTCCACCAGGATCCTCTGTTCAGGCAAGTTCCCAGGTAAGAATACTGGCTTGAGTTGCCATGCCCTCCTCCAGGGGTTCTTCCTGATCCAGATCAAACCCATATCCCTTGTGACTCCTGCATTGGCAGGTGGATTCTTTACCACTAGTGATACTTGGGAAGAATGGGAGAGGATGAGATAGTTAGATAGCATATCCGACAAAATGGACATGCATTTAAGCAATCTTCAGGAGACAGTGGAGGACAGAGAAGCCTGGTGTGCTGCACTTCATGGGACTGCAGAGTTGGACATTGTTTAGCAACTGAACAGCAACAGTACTAACCACATTAAAAAAGTGAATGGGAAGAAGTCAAATTAATTTTAGTATTATATTTTTATTTAACTTGAGATATCTAAATATTTTCAATGAACAATCCATATAAACTATTAATGAGATATTTCCATTTCTTTCATACTAAGCCTTTGGAGCTGTTGTATATTTCACACTTAAATGAGGGTGAAAGAGTAGAGTGAAAAAGCTGACTTAAAACTCAACATTCAAAAAACTAAGATGATGGCATCCAGTCCCACCACTTTATGGCAAATAGATGGAGAAAAAGTGGAAACAGTGACAAATTTCATTTTCTTGGGCTCCAAAATCACTACAGATGGTGAGTGCAGCCACAAAATTAATAGATGCTTTACTCTTTGAAGAGCTGTGACAAACCTAGACAGTGTATTAAAAAGCAGAAACATCACTCTGCCAACAAAGGTCTATATAGTCAAAGCTATGATTTTTCCATTAGTCATGTATGGATATGAGAGTTGGATCATAAAGAAGGCTGAGTGCCAAAGAATTGATGATTTTGAATTGTGGTGCTGGATAAGACTTTTGAGAATCACTTAGACAGTAAGGATATCAAACCAGTCAATCCTAAAGAAAATCAACCTTGAATATTTGAAAACACTGATGCTGAAGCTGAAGCTCCAATAATGTGGCCACCTGATGTGAAGAACTGACTCACTGGGAAAGACTCTGATGCTGGGAAAGATTGAGGACAGGAGAAGGGGGTGACAGAAGATGAGATGTTTGGATGGTATCATCAATTCAATGGACATGAGTGTGAGCACACTCCAGGAAATAGTGAAGGACAAGGAAGCATGGCCTGCTTCAGTCCACGGAGTTGCAAAGAGTTGGATATGACTTAGCGACTGAACAACAATGAACAACTACAAAGCACAATTTAATTAAGACTAGCCACATTTTAAGTGATCAATGCCACAAGTGGCTACCCTTTTGGACAAGGTGGTTCCATGTTGTGATTTTGGTAGTGGTTACACAAGGGTATACTTTTATCAAAACTCATTGAATCGTACATTCAAAGTTGGCACAGTTTTTGTATATATGATATGTGAAGCTAATTTTTTTAAAAAAGAAAAGGAGTTGATTTGTGAGTCTGCTCACATAAAATTCCTTTTCTCCCACCCTGGAAAGCAAAGCTCAAGAATACAGAAGAAATATAAAAACAAACAAACAAGAAACACTCCTGTATAAGAATTTTACAATCTAAAGGCAAAGTGAAACTAATATAAGTTATATTACACAGCAATCCATGACGTACATAACATGGAAGTGATTTTGGTTCCAACTTCAAGTTCAGTAAATTAGTTCTAGGAAAATAATGCCACTGATTCTGAACTGGAATAGCAAGATACATATATAAAAGCTGGCAGGTTATTTTTCTATGAGCCTTATCACAACTAAGTCCTTTGGGTCAATGCAAGAAATACAGAAATCAGGAATCCTGATCTGTATCCTGACTATTCCTCCACTAGTTCATTATATGATATACTTCTCTGACTTTAGTTTCCTCTCTATAATAATAATTGCACCACTTTAAGTTGCTTCACCACTCTTTTAAACTACCTCATATGTACTCAGTGCTGCATCAGGCATTTTGCAACATTCCTTTCTACAACAAAATTTAGCAAGGACGATTATCCAGATTTTATAGAGAAGCAAACTAAGACTTAGAGAAGTAACTTACTCAATATTGCAAGTTATTAAGTACCGAATTAGATTTAAATAAAGGTTCTCCTAGTTCAAAAAGCCCTTATGCATTCTACTAGACAGCACTTGTTCCCAAGGTAGAGTTACGGCTGGATATTCTCTAAGGACTGATGATACACTATAGCACAAAGTAGTGACCAAGAACACAAATTCCAGGGTCATTAGGATAAGGCTAAAATTCCACCTCTGCCTCTGAAAGATTTTACTGAACCAACAGTCTCAATTTCTTCATACTGTCTAGTATGCAAAGATTCTGCAGCCAGACTCCCCAGGTATATTCCTTATCTGTTGTGTGACTTGGGGGACATTACTTAACCCCTATCCTTCTCAACTTCCCCAAAGGTAGTAAGGACAAAATAAGTTAACATGATTTAGACATTTAGAATTGTGGTTGGCTCTATAAACTGTTGTTAGCTATTATCATTGCATTTCTAGATGACTTTGGCAATCACTTTAAATTTTTCAGTTCTACGATTCTATAATTTATAAATTATTGTGCACCAATAGTGAACCATTTTCCCTCTGAATTTGTGTTTTTGCCTTAAAAATTCCAAAGTGGTTTGCAAAGTTTATAAGCTAAGAGTGATATTTAGGTTTCAGTTGATTAAATCCTAATGCTAAAAAGAAAAAGTGAAAGTTAATCAATCGCTCAGTTGTGTCCAACTCTCCGTGACTCCATGAGAGTAACCCACCAGAGTCCTCTGTTCATGGAATTCTCCAGGCAAGAGCACTGGAATGGGTTGCCATTTCCTTCTCCAGGGGATCTTCCTGACTCGGATTGAACCTGAGTCTCCTGCTCTGCAGGCAGGTTCTCTACTGTTTGAGCCCCCAAGGAAGCCCAATGTTAAAATGCTAAAAAGAAACTGCTTTTAATACAACTGTCCAAACTTAAAGAAGCCTACTGTGGATGGATATGCCTTCTGCTGCAGGGACTCATTAGCTCATTAGGTAAGTGAGAGATCTTTGAAAGGCTCTTCCATTAGGCAACAACTATTAAACTCAGTTTATTATTTTGAAAAGTCATTAATGATTAAGTTTTTATAAAATCTAAAGGGCAGCCCTTCTAACATATCAAGCTGCTACCTCTTTCAGGGTCAGTGTATTTTCTATTCTTTCTGTCTGAATTCTCTCAACTCATACAGCATCTCTTAGGTGTCTGATCAGATGTCACTTCCTCAGAAAGTTCTTCCCTAACCACCTTTTATTGCTCTCAGCCGTTGGTTTTACTTTACATATTTCTCATTCCCTGACTATGAGTTATAATGATTTTTTAATGTGTGTTGCATATATGTGTATGTGTGTTTTCCTATAATTTCACCAACTTTGTTCAATGGAGTACCCACAATACCTAGAACTGTATCTAGCATAGAACAGAAGTACAATTTTAGAAATTATTGAATGTATGAATGAACCTCAGAGTTCCAAATGATCCCTTGGTCTGTTCTGGTTCTAAATGCTTGACTCTAAAATTTAAGGGGCATAGAGGTAAACTGATTTGTCACTCTTCCTCTTGGTACAAGAACTAAAACATCAAATTACAAATAGGTCCATTGCAAAATGCTTGCTAAACAAGCAATTTTAAGGATAATTCAATAAAGTTGCTTGAAAAATAAGTACATAAATAAGTGCTTGTATGAAAAAAGCTAAAGAAGCAATTTACTTCAGCTAGATTAGGTTTACTGTTGTCCATTTTCTAGACGTTTCAAGTGAGTAAAGTTAGGGTAAGTCTTTGTCTCTCTCATTGTTGTTGGTCGCTGTAGAAAGGGCATATTGATAACAAGACACTTTGACCTAAACTACAGCACAGAAGATTAGAAATATGATATATCATACCGAAAAAAGAAAGCACAGCTTTTAAAACCCAAGAACATCCTAGATCCTAACCTCAGCTTCACTGCTATTATGCCATCCAGTGTATGTTATTTACTATTCCTATTCCTCAATCTCTTAACATTATGGGGGGGGGGGGGGGAGAGAAAGTTAAAATAATATCCACCTTGCCTTGCAGTTGTTAAAATTAGGTGAAGTCCTGGAGCATCTGCTCTAAAAGCATCTTTAATGAATGCTGCTTTCTACCCCCTCATCTGTTGATGTGCTCTTTGCCTGACTGAGTGTTTGGCCTCCAGCCTTCCTGCCTGGATTATTGAAGCTACTGTCTGGCCTTCAGTATACCACAAATTGTCTCCCTGGTCCACTAGTACAGTCTGTTCAATGCCACAGTCACACCACCAGCCCTACAGCTACTCAATTATCTCTGTAACCTCAGAATTACATTTTCACCCTCATATCAAGGTTTCAAGTGATTTCTGAAATATATTTATTACTCTAAATATTAAAGTGCAACTATGTGCAAAATTCCGAAATTTTTTCTAAATTGTTTCTGCTAAGTGCTGAATGTGGCCAAGCAGACCAGTTAAGGGATCTTTGGATCTTTCTTGACTGAAACCTCCTCCTGTTCTAGGTTCACTTCTCCTTTCTCAACTCCAGGCTCCCTGGACTTTTTTGGGTTCCTCTCAATTCTCATAGGTCCTTTGCATATGTTCTTTTCTCTCTCTATTACTATTTCCATCCATCTTTTCTTTCCTTATGCCTATACAACCCTCCAACCCTTCATTTCTTAGCTTAAATATTACTTCTTCTGAGAGATTTTTCCTGACCCCTGAATCAGAACAGATGTCCTTGTTAAACTGATCACATTTTGTATCTTCTCTTTATAGTACTGATCAAAGTTACATTTTTATTTTTGTTTGTATGTACATACACGCATGCTCAGTCATGTCTGACTCTATAACTCGTAGGCTGTGGCCCACCAGGCTCCTCTGCCCATGGAATTTTCCAGGCAGGAATACTGAAGTTTCCTCCTCCAGGGGAACTTCCTGACTCAGACAGAAATTGAAGCCACATCTCTTGCGCTCCTGCATTGACAGGCAGATCCCTTACCACTACGCTACCTGGAAGCCCCTTTTATACTATCATTTAATTCATTTATACTTCCCAATAACTTCATTTTTTCAAGCTCTTTGAGTCAGGAATCATGTTTACTTTCTTTACCATTATATCATGAGCACTTAACACACAGACAGATACACAGTAGGTCCATGATAAATATCTGAAAGAATAAACGGATAATATGCAAAGAAATCTGTATACAGGTCAGGAAGCAACAGTTAGAACTGAACATGGAACATCAGACTGGTTCCAAATAGGAAGAGTACGTCAAGGCTGTATATTGTCACCCTGCTTATTTAACTTATATGCAGAGTACATCATGAGAAACACTGAGCTAGATGAAGCACAAGCTGGAATCAAGATTGCCGGGAGAAATATCAATAACCTCAGATATGCAGATGACACCACCCTTATGGCAGAAAGTGAAAAACTAAAGAGCCTCTTGATGAAAGTAAAAGAGGAGAGTGAAAAGGTTGGCTTAAAACTCAACATTCAGAAATTAAGATCATGGCATCTGGTCTCATCACTTCATGGCAAGTAGATGGGGAAACAGTGGAAACAGTGACAGATTTGACTTTTGGGGGCTCCAAAATCACTGCAGATGGTGATACAGCCATGAAATTAAAGATGCTTGCTCCTTGGAAGAAAAGTTATAATCAAACTAGAAAGCATATTAAAAAGCAGAGGCATTATTTTGCCAACAAAGGTCCACGTAGTCAGAGGTATGGTTTTTCCAGTAGTCATGTATGGATGTGAGAGTTGAACTATAAAGAAAGCTGAGCACCAAAGAATTGATGCTTTGAACTGTGGTGTTGGAGAAGACTCTTGAGAGTTCCTTAGACTGCAAGGAGATCCAGCCAGTCAATCCCAAAGGATATCAGTCCTGAATATCCATTGGAAGGACTGATACTGAAGCTGAGACTCCCATATTTTGGCTACCTGACGTGAAGAACTGACTCATTTGAAAAGATCTGATGCTGGGAAAGATTGAAGGTGAGAGAAGGGGACGACAGAGGATGAGATGGTTGGATCACATCACCAACTCAATGGACATGAGTTTGAGTAAACTCTTGGAGTTGGCGATGGACAGGAATGCCTGATGTACTGCAGTCCATGGGTCACAAAGAGTCAGACAAGACAGAGTGACTGAACTGAACTGATGCAAAGAAGCAGACTGAATCAAGATTAAAATTATTATATACAGATTTCATCATATTTTCCTGTTTTTGCAAATGTTCATTAATTTAGCCTGATGATCCCCATATAAAATTTTTAATTTTCACTGGAAAAAGTAAAAAGTTGCTGACCTATGGTCATTAATTCGATCTTTCTTTGTTTATCACAAGCCATATTCTATGACAACTACTGAAGATGCAAAGATGCAGAGTTTGTGTAGCACAAATTCTACTTCTAATTGTATAAGCTGGTATTTCCTTCTTCTGTTGTTATATTATGGATTTTTGATATATCACCAGTGAATACAGCTACCCAGTATAGTTATTCTTTAGAAACGAATATAAGAGGAAAACTTAAGTACATAGAAATGGTTAATGCTGATCATGCTGGCATGGGAAATTTACTGTTTAGTATTAGATAACACTTATTTAACGGACTCCAGCAGCCCCCACCAGCAGCCCTTTCACAATGCCATCCATCTAAGCCTCTAAAATATACTTTATCAATGCAAACAAGGCAGTGTTACAGGGTTCTATTCCTGGGTAACTTCACCTCTGCTCTCTTCAGAAATGATGCCTCATGTAATTATTAATAACTATCTAAATTTCATCTGCTGGGTATGTCTATGATAGTAGTCAATTATAAGTGATAGGAAAAGTACCCTAATTTAGGAAAAAATTTAGGATCAGGCATACCATGAAAACAATGTGCAATCTAACATGTGATTTTACTTTGCAATTTCCAAATAATCATTTATTAGAGTTATTAATGCCCATGGGGAAAGAACTCACAGTAACACAGTGAGCAGTAACCTGAATTTTTTGGACCCTCATTCTTTAGAAGGAGAGTTTTCTTCTGAGCTTTTGAAGTTGCCCACAAGAGTTTTGTCGTTGCTTATAACCAAGGAAACCACAGGAAACTTGGTTGCTAGGAAACCACTGAATTGTCTCCATGAAGATCACCACAGTAGGCTTGGCTTGAATAGAACAGATGCTAGGAAAATAAAATTATGAAGTTATAGTTCCCTTTCTTTCAACCTAGGATGTCTCTTTAATTGCCAGTTAAATCTTTTCTCCTAACAGGAACCATTTGTCATTTCTGAAAGGCCATCACACAGGTAGAACAGGGGCCACCACAGGGAGCTGCCAGGCTGCAAGGGAATGGGCAGTGTACCTTGTGTGAGTCTAGGCCTCGGTACACAAATTCTTTCCTTGCCCAATTAATTTAGCCACCTAGGGAAGGGATGTAGTGACAGCTACTGTCACCCCAACTGAGGGAGAGATTATTTAAAAAAACACGCACATTTGTAATTGAATATTTTCAGACCTATGACTTCCAACAATCTCTAGTATGCTTTAAGGAGGGTAGAAGTCCATGCCTACTTCCTAAACATTTTAAATTAAATTGTGTGATACAATATAAGGACAAAGAAATGGCTAACCTTGGCCAAGCTTCTGAACCATCTAAGTTCCCTTTTGGAAAATAGAGTGACCCAAAGTTTCCTTCAAATATCATACTTGTTTTCCTGTCATCTGCCCTTCCCTACATAGAATTACTAGTGATGAATTTGTAAATCTATCTAAACCTGTTTAGTCTCTGAATATATTTCTAGCCCCTACCATACCTGGAAAAAATAGGATTTACAGCTTGAGCACACAATCACACAACTGAGCGATTTCGCTTTCACTTTTCACTCTCATGCATTGGAGAAGGAAATGGCAACCCACTCCAGTGTTCTTGCCTGGAGAATCCTAGGGATAGGGGAGCCTGGTGGGCTGCCGTCTATGGGTCATGTAGAGTCGGACATGACTGAAGCGACTTAGCAGCACACAATCACAGGAAATGATTTTTCTTTTCATATGCTTCAAACCTAACTTTCAAGGTAATTATTTCTACTATTCTAGAACTACATTTACCTTATTTACACTCTTTTCCCCTCCAGCTCTATTATCTCTATGTTTGCCAAGATCATTTTGTCCCAAAGTTGCCATCTCCCTTATATCACCAATGTATGTTTTTCAAAATAAATTTATGGGATGCAATTCTGATAATCCCTTCTTCTGCTTTCTAAGAGTTAAATTTGTCAGCTACATAAATCCAGGGTTTATTGTATGCCTCTCTGAATGCAGATTTAGATTTCCTGTTGATATTCAAATGAAAAAAATCTTCCAAAAATTGTATCCTGTAGGCAGTGATCCTATGGGACCACTGAGTGCATGCTAAGCCATTTCTGTCATGTCTGACCCTTTGTGACCCTATGGACTGTAGCTCTCCAGGTGCCTCTGTCCATGGGATCTCCAGGCAAAAGTACTAGAGTAGATTTCTGCCCTAATGGAGGGGATCTCCTGATCCCAGGGATAAGGAGAGACCACTCAAATCTGGAGAGTTTTAAATAAGGGGATGATATAAACTGATAATCAGATCCTGGTGGATAATTTTGATGGCAATCAAATGACAAGATTTTGTGTAAGATAACACTGGAAGTAAACAGAATAGTTAAGAAACTGTGTACTTCAGAACACACATAAAAATAAGCTTGTTTTTGTTTAGCTTGAAAAGAGCTGGGATATCAATAAATACTTTATAAATCTTCAAGAAGTCTATGGGGTTATCTCAGATGCAATCTCAGCAAGATGACTGACTTAGTACTTTATATGTACTATGGTACTTTTGAAAAAAATCTCTTCATCTTCATAGACAAGATGAAAAATTTGAGGAAACTGCAGGTGAACTGTCTGCACAACACTAATGATAAATCATTAATAAATGGCATACCCATGAGACGATAGATGCTGGCATGGCCAAACTGGTCCTGTCCTTGTCCCTTTCTTGTTCCCCTACTGTAGCAACAACTCAGATAAACATATAGAAAACATATTTAAGATACCTGAGTCCAACAAATCTGAGAGGGAAATGACCATAAGGTATTGCAAAATCAGTATGCTAAAAATGAGGAACTATCTACAAAGATAATAAAAGCTGCAATGTAATGAATGGCTACTATTTATAAAGTACTTTACAGAGCTCTGGCAATCTCAGGATCATTATTCTTATTTCAAAAATGAAGAACTTGCTCTTCAGACAAGTTGTATAAGAGTTAAGTTAATTAGTAACAGAGCCAGGATATAGGCTCATGTCTAATTAGTTAGACATGGGATTTCCCTGGTGGCTCAGATGGTAAAGCGTCTGCCTAAAATGCGGGATCCTTGGTTAGTAAGATCCTCTGGAGAAGGAAATGGCAACCAACTCCAGTATCCTTGCCTGGAAAATTCCATGGATGGAGGAGCGCGGTAGGCTATAGTCCATGGGGTCGGGAAGAGTCAGACACGACTGAGCGACTTCACTTTCACTTTCTAATTAGTTAGACTGGTTAGTTTATACTTTGACAAAAACAAGCTCAGTGGCTTACGGCAGGAAGTTTTATTATTCACTCATACTACCTGTATAAAGTGGGTCATGTAGGGGAACTCTGCTTATTATAGTCACTCAGGGACCCTAGCAGACAAGGAACCTGTCTCTAAGACTGCAGAAGTGCTAATTCGTAAACTAAATCTTATAGCTTCTGCCTAGAAATGACACAGTCTACCTACTCATTCCAGGAGCTAAAAGCTGGTCACTGAGCTAAATCTAACTTATAGGGGGAGAAGGGTTTAATCCTACTACTCCAGGTAGAAGAACTGAAACCTTTATGAAAAGCTCTGGTGATTACCAGGCCCCTAGCCCCTAAATCCAAATTTTCTCCACATTACCTTGTTGAATACTCAATAGTATGATATTGGAAACAAAGATAAATAGACAAGTCTCCATTTCATTTAGGGTGAAAAAAATACAGAAATACAAAAAGTATAGCCTAGAGTAGATTTGACTCAGCAGCACAAGTTATAAAAATAGTTAAGATTTATGAGAGTAGAACCTCGCAAAGAACCATCTATGTAATGAAGCTCCATGAATAGGCTTATTAATAGCATTATAGAGTCATGATTCAGGCAGGCCAATAAGTCCTCACATTTTCAATCCAGGTCTCCTGTCAAAACTTTCTTTCTAAGCTCCAGGCCTCTTCATCTAATACTAGACACCTCCACTTGGACATTTAGGGTACTTGGAACTCATTATTCCAAAACTGAACTTAATAATTTCTTGTCCTTAAAATATAACTCAGGAACACAGTCACATGTTCCTTCTCTGAACTGACACAGCCCCAGCCACTATCCCAAGTTAGAAAGCTCTGATTCCTGTGCTTTCTTCCCTTTCCTCTTCTCTGCTTCAGACAGCTGACTATCAAGTTCTCTTGAGCCAAGATCAAAGTTGGCCTAATTTGTAGTTCCTCTCAGCTATTTTCAGAACTATTGCCGTAGCCTCTTAGCTGATCTCCTTGGCTCTAGTCTGGTTCACTTCAAATCATTTTGCATTTCTCTGCCAATGTCATTTTTCTAAGATGCTCCTTAAAATATGGTCTCTCTACTTGAAAGCCCAATGGCTATTAATACTCACAGAAAAATGTTGAAGCCCACCTGTGGGAAACCTAGTGTTATTTGCTCAGTCATGTCTGATTCTTTGACGATCCCATGGACTGTAGCCCCTCAGGCTCCTCTGTCCATGGAATTCTCCAGGCAAGAATATTGGAGTGGATTGTCATTCCCTTCTCTAGGGGATTTTCCTGACTCAGGGATTGAATTCCAAGTCTCCTGCATTGCAGACAAATTCTTTTACTGTCTGAGTTATGGCTTCATCTTTTGTCTGTCAACCCATACTTCACTGGCAGGAAGCTACCACTCATTCTCTGAACATCCCAAACACTCTGCTATTCCATAACTCTGTTCCCTTGTACTTGCAGGTCTCTCCCTGGCATGAGTACCTGTCTCTAAACAGTCTGGTGAATTTCAAATTAATTTTTTAATGATCCAACTCAAATATCACTTTTCTCAATTACACTTCGCTCTTCAAACAACTCTATTATCATCCTTACCATACTGTATTAGAATTATTTCTTTAAAAATCTATCTCCTCTGCTAGACTACATGGTATAATAGGACTTAATTGCCCTAGAACTTAACATAGGCCCTAAAGCTTTGGAAGACTTAGGATGGAGATGAGCTTGAGAATGAAAGGCTAATTGGATGGAACTAATGGTGAGATGTACAAACAGTACTGTTGGGTTAAAAGTTTTAGAAACTAAGTAAGTTGCGAAATGTCACTGGGAAAATAAAAGCTTAAGATAGAAAAATATGATTATTAGCAGTATCAGTAAGCACAATGCTTCTGGTTTGTTCATTAATTAGAATTCACTAATGATTAATCATATAAGAAAATAAGCCTGAGGGTCTGGGATATCAGGAAGTGCAGAATGCTAAAAATGTTGCTAAAATGACCTTCCTGAAAGAAGGTCATGGTGAAGTGCTGACCTTGGTCAGGTGGCTCCCAAACTCTGCTGATCCTTTGCAATACTGCACTGAGGAACCCCTTTATAAAAATCTCAGGTAGCAAAGAGCCTAAATATCAGCATCACACCTGACTGCGTGCTCTTTGAGGAATTTTAAATTAGCAAAAAAGAAAGCATTTCCCTTGAGAACTGTTCTGGCATTTTATACTCACTTATTGCGACTGGTATGTGAGACCGAAGCAACATGCTTTTAATAAAACACTCCATAAACATGGGAGGGGTGTGTTTCATCACCCTGGTGATAATTCTCCTTTTTTCTCTTCAGAGAAGAAAGGCTCTGAACCCTGCTGAGCTGATGAAATTGGCTCTGTGAATCCCTATAGCGAGAGTAGCATTAGCAGTGGGATTGCATAGATTTCGGATGGTAAAAGCTTGGGTAGCTTTTCATTATTGAAGTTGCCTGACTGCTTTGGTTCAAACCTTTCCCCCAATTCCTTTCTTTCTTTATTTAAAATAACTACAACAAACAAATGAAACAATAACACAGCAGGCAGCAGCGTGGGCTGAGACCCTCATCATGAACGACAGCTGCATAAACTTGCAGTCAAAACACCTATTTTTGAGGCTAATATAAACAAAGCCTGCCATGCTTCCCCCTCACCTGTCAAGACCAAGGATAATGTGCACTGTATGCCCCAGATCTTTGTGCTCATGCTGGCAAAGTGTATCCAGAAGCCAGGAGAAGTTTCTGGAATAAGAGTGCCCAGTCATTCTGCTTATGATGGCAACCTACTGTTCTGTTTTCATCTTCTGCCAAGTTATCATTTCCCTAACTGCTTGTAGAACCACTCTCGATTCCCCTTCTCCCAAAATAAAACTACTCAGATACTCTTAGAGCTGCTTCCTATGAAGGTACATGGAAGGAAGTGCTAGCTCATATTAAAACTTTCTCATTCATTATATTTGTACCTTCTCCCATTATTAAGAGAACTTCTAAATTTCCCTGTCTGTACTTTTCTCATAAAAATCCTTTTTTTAAACTCAATGACTTGTTCCAAACCACTTCATCATCCTATGTTTCATAAAAAATGTAATGGTACCCAATCCTCTAAGTCATTAAGATTACTCTGTGTCTAATGTCAGCTCCAAGTCAGTCTAAGGACTTTCTAAGGACAGAACTTATACTTGCAACCTGTAGGTTCTATCCCACTTGGTCCCTAAATCATTGGTTCTTAAATCTTAGCCTATTTGACAATCACTTGGGAGTTTGTGTGGTGTTGGAGAAGACTCTTGAGAGTCCCTTGGACTGCAAGGAGATCCAACCAGTCCATCCTAAAGGAGATCAGTCCTGGGTGTTCATTGGTAGGACTGATGCTGAAGCTGAAACTCCAATACTTTGGCCACCTGATGTGAAGAGCTGACTCATTTGAAAAGACCCTGATGCTGGGAAAGATTGAGGGCAGGAGGAGAAGGGGATGACAGAGGATGAGATGGCCGGATATCATCACTGACTCAATGGACATGGGTTTGGGTGGACTCTGGGAGTTTGTGATGGGCAGGGAGGCCTGGTGTGCTACCGCTCATGGGGTCGCAAAGAGTCGAACACGACTGAGCGACTGAACTGAACTGAACTGGGAGTGTGTAAAACATGCAGTTCTCCAAGACCTATGCCAAAGCTACTGACTCACTAGGTCCTGGATGGACCTGGTTGGGGCACAGGAGTGTGCATGCTGATAAGCACCTCTAAGTGATTCTATTATACATGCTGACAACTACCCATAAGCCAATAAGAGCAAAGTCCTAGCATTCATATATTTTCAGCTCCATCTCACTAATCCTACATTTCATATATCCTGATTCAAGTGAACCCACACATGAGTAAATCCATCCAGCTAATCCCACATCCTTCACCATTTCTGCCCTAACTCTGTGTGCATGGCAGTTCTAACCCACAATTCTTGATTAGTACTTTGTTTCTAGCCAAAATGAAAATGATGTGGCTCTGACACTCTGCCTAGTTTCCATCAGGGAGAATCCACTCCAATTACAGAATGAATTTCTACCAAAACTCTAGACACAGTTCCCAGGAGAATGAAGAGAACAACACCTATCTGGAAAATCAGGTGAGATCTCATACCTGATCCCACTGGATGCATGCCACCCCCCAACTTCTATATATAAGCCTCAAGACCTCTAGAGTATTCACCTGGACAGCATCTTCCCTAACAGTTAGATCCCTAGCCCTTTTACTGGATGACAGTCTTGGGACATAAAGCCATAGCAATTTCCCTGCTTGCCACATGAGAATGATTTCTTACTATTTTTAAAAATTATTTTATGTATCTTAATTGGAGGCTAATTAATTTACAATATTGTAGTGGTTTTTGCCATACACTGACATGAATCAGCCATGGGTGTACATGTGTCCCTCATCCTGAACCTCCCCTCCCACCTCCTTCCCCATCCCATCCCTCAGAGTTGTCCCAGTGCATCAGCTTTGAGTGCTCTGTTTCATGCATCAAACTTGGACTGGTGATTTATTTCACATATGGTAATATACATGTTTCAATTCTATTCTCTCAAGTCATCCCACCCTCGCCTTCTCCCAGAGTCCAAAAGTCTGTTCTTTATATCTGTGTCTCTTTTCCTGTCTCACATTTTTACCATCTTTCTAAATTCCATATATATGCGTTAATATACTGTATTGGTGTTTCTCTTTCTGACTTACTTCACTCTGTATAATAGGGTCCAGTTTCATCCACCTCATTATAACTGATCCAAATGTGTTCTTTTTAATAGGTGAGTAATATTCCATTGTGTATATGTACCACAGCTTTCTTATCCATTCATCTGCCGATGGACATCTAGGTTGCTTCCATGTCCTAGCTATTATAAAACTATCACTGTTTGTGGATGAAATGATCCTCTACATAGAAAACCCTAAAGACACCACCAGAAAATTACTAGAGCGAATCAGTGAATATAGTAAAGTTGCAGGATATAAAATTAGCACACAGAAATTCCTATACACTAACAATGAGAAAACAGAAAGAGAAATTAAAGAAACAATTCCATTCACCACGGCAATGAAAACAATAACATACTTAGGAATAAATCTACCTAAAGAAACAAAAGACCTATATATAGAAAACTATAAAACACTGAGGAAAGAAATCAAAGATGACACAAATAGATGGAGAAATATACCATGTTCATGGATTGGAAGAATCAATACAGTGAAAATGAGTATACTACCCAAAGCAATCTATAGATTCAATGTAATCCCTGTCAAGCTACCAATGGTATTTTTCACAGAACTAGAACAAATAATTTCACAATTTTTATGGAAATACATAAACCTCAAATAGCCAAAGCAATTTCAAGAAAGAAGAATGGAACTGGAAGAATTAACCTGCCTGACTTTATAGACTATACTTCAAAGTACAGTCATTTAGACAGTATGGTACTGGCACAAAGACAGAAACATAGATCAATGCAACAAAATAGACAGCCAAGAGATAAATCCATGCATGTATGGACACCTTATCTTTGGCAATGGAGGCAAGAATATAAATGGAGAAAAGATAATCTCTTTAACAAGTGGTGCTGGGAAAACTGGTCAACCACTTGTAAAAGAATGAAACTAGAACACTTTCTAACACCATACACAAAAATAACTCAAAATGGATTAAAGACCTAAATATAAGACTCAGAAACTATAAAATTCCTAGAGGAACACATAGGCAAAACACTCTCTAACATAAATCACAGCAGGATTCTCTGAGACACACCTCCCAGAGTAATGGAAATAAAAGCAAAAATAAACAAATGAGACCTAATTAAACTTAAAAGCTTTTGTACAATGAAGGAAGCTATAAGCAAGGTGAAAACACAGTCTACAGAATGGAAGAAAATAATAGCAAATAAAGCAACTGACAAAGAATTAATCTCAAAAACATACAAGCAGCTCATCATGCAGCTCAATACCAGAAAAATAAGCGACCCAATCAAAAAATGGGCCAAAGAACTAAACAGACATTTCTCCACAGAAGAAATACAGATGGCTGACAAACACATGAAAAGATGCTCAACATCACTCATTATCAGAGAAATGCAAATCAAAACCACAATGAGGTACCATCTCATGCTGGTCAGAATGGCTGCTATCAAAAAGTCTACAAACAATAAATGCTGGAGAAGGTGCAGAGAAAAGGGAACCCTCTTACACTGTTGGTAGGAATGCAAACTATTACTGCTACTATGGAGAACAGTGTGGAGATTCCTTAAAAAACTAGAAATAGAACTCCCATATGACTCAGCAATCCCACTGCTAGACATACACAACAAGGAAACCAGAATTGAAAGAGACACGTGTACCCCCAATGCCCTTACTGTTTCTTACTTCATTGCTATGATGTCACTGGCTAGACACAGGGTCATTATTAGAAAAATTCCGATGAAATCCTTTATTGTAACTACAGTTATGATGTTGGCCAGAATGTTATTCACTAATCTACCCAATTTCCTCTTATCTTTTCCTTGGGGAGAAATTTCTGTCTGGCCTTGATACCAAAAATAGATTTACTGTTTATGAGCAATTGATTTGTTTTTCGTCACATGGACACTGGATTTTGTAAAAGAGGTTTCTGTTTTTGCCTTTGACTGTCAGGAAGCAGAGCCTCCCTCTAGTATCATAATGTATGTTTTAAGTCATATTCCCAGCAACATTGTCAGTATTTTATTTCATACAAATACTCTCTTACTGTATTTCTCGTATCTCTTATATGCTCTCATGTTTGTACTCAGTCACTTAGTTCTGTTTGACTCTTTGTGATGCCTTGGGCACCAGGCTCCTCTGTCCATGGAATTTTTCAGGCAAGAATACTGGAGCAGGTTGACATGTCCTTCTTCAGGGGATCTTCCTGACCCAGGAATCAAACCCCGATCTCCTGCACTGGCAGGCAGATTCTTTACCATTGTGCCACCTGGGAAGCCTCTATATTTCTTATAGAGTGTCTTAAATTTTTTTTTTAACTGAATGAAAGTTTACTCTTGACTTCTTTCCATCCTGCCCATCTGGGTCTAAGATAAGATAACTCAAAGGCTAATCATGGTCCTATCAAACACGCATGTATATCATACCGACTGATGCTCAGAAAAATTGCAACTCATCTGAGGGAGTTTAAAGTAAGACAAACTGCTTGCTCTTAAGGTACTTACAATGCAGCTAGGGAAAGAAGACTGGTGTATATAGAACCACAGAACACAGTGCAATGGGAAATGCTAGCAACACAGTTGTATTGATGGTGAAAGTGCAGGAGTTCAAAGATGAAGGAAATCAATGGAGGTGTAATTGAGCAGGATCTTATAAGGCCTTCCTAGGACAAGTCTTTCCCCATACCCTCAGCTGTAGCTTCTTTTTAAAGGACCTAGATAATAGTATTTGATGCAAATTTCCCAAGTTGTTTTGCCAATGTGAAAACACCCCACCAAACTGAAGACATTAATTACCTGATGACCTTGAATACAGAGCCCCAGGCCTCCTGGAGCCTAAAGACTATTGTTAACACCCAGTTTCCACATTACCAACCAGTCAAAGAACTGTGCATGATCTTATTCTGTACCTTGCAACCCTCACCTCCCTCACCTGGCTTTCAGAAATGCTTTGCTGAAACTCTTTGGGAAGTTAGTGAATTTTTTAGGGTGTCAACTACAAATTGGCACTTACCATGCAAAGAGCTGACTCATTTGAAAAGACCCTGATGCTGGGAAAGATTGAAGGCAGGAGGAGAAGGGGATGACAGAGGATGAGATGGCTGGATGGCATCATTGACTCGATGCCATGGGTTTGGGTGGAGTCTGGGAGTTGGTGATGGACAGGGAGGCCTGGCGTGCTGCGGTTCATGGGGTCGCAAAGAGTTGGACACGACTGAGTGGCTGAACTGAACTGAAGAGCATTGTCAACGACTGAACAATAAAGGCGTTTTCCATCTGCCTCTATGGAGAGCTCCACGCTGCTATAGCTGTTGACCTTCAACAACCCCTAAGGGAGTTCAGGCTGGAGGGAGGCACTCTGTGCGCCAATGCGACAGGTCTTTGGATAGGTGGATGTTCTTAGGAACAGATTTGATGATCTCAATCCTTGCATGTCCTCATATCTGGAGAAGCACTAAATCCAAGGTGACATCAGATCCTCACGACTAACAAAAAAGCTTTTGTAAAATGAGTGCTCCCCCTTCACAAAACCTTATATATTGACCTTCCATCACTGCTGCTTTGGAGCAGTCTCTCAGAGCTATCTGATGTGCTGCCTCCCAGGCTACAGTCCGCATTTTGCCCCAAATGAAACTTAACTTGCAACTCTCAAGATGTGCATCTTTTTTAGTTGACAAGGGCAAGAAGCACCTATCTCCTTGCATCCAAACTGCGCTCGTTGTAAGTATTCTCAGTTACTCAGGTGTGTCTGACTCTTTGTGACCTCATGGACTATAGCCCACCAGGCTCCTCTGTTCATGGAAGTTTCCAGGGAAGAATACTGGAGTGGGTTGCCATTTTCTCTTCCAGGGAATCATCCAACCCAGAGATTGAAACTGGGTCTTGGGCATCTCCTGAGTTGACAGGTGGATTCTTTACCACTGCACCACCTGGGAAGCCCCATGTTTCAATTTGTTTGGCCTCACTGTGCGTTGGGCATATGAACTTGCAGTAACAAAGTAAAAGTGAAAGTCACTCAGTTGTGTCTGACTCTTTATGACTCCATGGACTATACAGTTCATGGAATTCTCCAGGCCAGGATACTGGAGTGGGTAGCCTATCCCTTCTCCAGAGGGTCTTCCCAACCCAGGAATCAAACCAGGGTTTCCTGCTTTGCAGGCAGATTCTTTACCAACTGAGCTATCAGGGAAGACTTGCATTAACAAAGGCAGGAAGAATTAGACATTTTCTGAAAGAGATAGGACTTGAACTTGCACTTATGTCATGGAGAGAATTTAAGGTTTTAGATTAACAGAATGGGAATGAGGACATTCTGGACCAAATGAAGTATGGAGTATAGTATAGAGAACAGCATGGGGTAGAGACACAAGGAACAGAGAAGAAATTTGAGGTGAAACAGAGGTGAGTTTGGATCCTGGCTTGAAATGGGTAAGTTCCTAAGAAGAATCTGAAGGATTCCTCTCAGAAGCCCACTCCTGATGTGTAAATCAGGATAATGATGTCTACTAAGAGTCTCACTTTTTCAAGAATTAGAGATAAATTGTAAAACAGCTATATGATATCTTGTACACGTTAAACACTCAAAAGAAGCCATTTCTAGGAGAACGGTAAGAAGTCTGGAGGTGAGATTTAGTGTCTCTGGCACACAGATTCCTTCCTCCTACAGCAGCTGCTCTACTGTGAGAAGTGGAAAACATAATTACATAGAGCTGAGGACAAATGGTGGGTGGGTCTGGTAAGTTAGCAGATAACTCTGGACTTGATAGAAGAGCAACAAATGAGCTATTTGAGTTACTGAACAGGGCAATGACGTGGATGGAAGCAGTGTTTAAAGAGGATTAATGTGGTCAAGGAGGAAGAGAGTGAAGGAAAAAATACTATAGGCATGGACCCTAATGGGAAAGCTGTTGTGATGATAGGCAGAAAGTGACAAAGCACAGGAAAAGGGAGGTGTCAGATGGGAGGCTTAGAAACACTTTAAAGAAAATATTTCTTTCTTTAGAAAGGATTTTGTGACTGACTCTATAGAGGAGATAAGTTAAAGGTCAAGCTTAATCATAGTGATTGTCCTACAAATTGCCAATTGTTTCTCTTTATCTCCCACTGGATCCTGAATTCTGCAAGGGAAAACAACATTTCTATCTGCCTCACCAGTGCAGTGCCTTGAATGGTATATCAAGCATAGAAGATAATCAAGATATTTTAAAATGCATTCCATTAATGAATAATAAATTCATGAATGAATTTTATTCATGGAAAATAAACTCCATGAATAAATAAATAACATTAATGACTTCCACAAATAAAAACAGTGAACTTGCACTGAGCACTTTTTTGAATGTGATGTAGGTTATTTATGGACAGGGAGCCCTGGCGTGCTGTGGTTCATGGGGTCTCAAAGAGTCCGACATGACTGAGCGACTGAACTGAACTGAACTAAAGTTATTTATAAAAATGGAATAAATTCACTAGGATAACACCAGCTAATTTGGCAAACATCACAAACAAAGCGTACTGAAGAAAACATCTACCTTTTACTATATACTGTACACCATATTAGCTAAACTTCCATTTGGCTACTGATGAAAAGGCTTCATGGTTTCTTTGTCTTTTTTAAATTAATTTTTATTGGAGTATAGTTGCTTTACAATTTGTGTTAGTTTCTACCGCACAGCTAAGTGAATCAGCTCTACGTATACATCCATCTCCTTTTGGGGTTTCCTTCCCACTTAGGTCACCACAGAGTACAAAGTAGGGCGCCATGAGCTATACACTATGTGATCATTATCTATTTTATACAAAGGATCAATAGTGTACATAAATCAATCCCAAGCTCCAAATTCATTCCACCCTACTCCCTTTCCCCATTTAAGTGTCTATAGGTTTGTTCTCACATCTGTGTCTCTATTCTGTTTTGCAAATAAGGTCATCTCTACCATATTTTCTAGACTCAACACATTCGCATTAATACATGATATTTGCTTTGAGCTTTCTGACTGACTTCAATCTGTATAATGGTCTCTAAGTTCATCCATATCTCTATAGTTGGCCAGATCTGAGCACTTGCTATTGAGCATTTTGTAAACCTTTATTTACATTAAATGTCTTATTCCAATCCTAACAAAATTTCTATAGACTAGATACTGTTTATCTGCATCTAAAATGAAGCACATCAAATTCAGGAAATTTACCCAAGGTTGCCTAACTAGAAAATCACAGGGCCAGGATTCAAACCTATGCCTTCACTGCCAAAGCCTGTGCACTTACCCAGGAAAGTGGGAGTGGGCCTTGGAACAATAAAGGCATGTCGAAAGAGAGCTAACTGTGGTACAACTTGCACGTCATAAACATTTATTCTTCATATTAGTTCCACAGGTAGATATTCACATACGTTGATTTCCTACTGTGGGTAAGTAAGGTCCCTAGAAAGAAAAAGGTGCTTCCATGTTCTCAAGGATAGGAAAAATAAGTAGAAGAAAGTACTTGTGACAAGAAAAATAAGCCAAAAGACAACAGTAAAGATAAACTACAAAACTGCAGTTGATCGAGCGTGCAAGGAAGATATAGATTAATAACAGTTACGATTTGGAAAGTGAGAATGAATGCTACCATATTTCTTTGTCCAAAGCACCTGGTTTTATTTTCTTACTTCTTTCTGAGAATACACTTCCAATTGTGTTTCTCTGTTATAAGATTATATAAATTGCAATATTTTAGAAAATACTTTGGAAAAATCCCCCTTTCCAGGCATCTGATATTACTTTAAAATAGATGACTTGTGAAGTGAATACATGCCATTTTAGCAGACACATCTAGAGTACTTGTAGCTAAACACACACTGCCCTTTTCATTCCCATATAGAATTTTTTCATAGTAAAGAATTTCAACTGCATTCAGAATTACTGAGATGCAGCAAAGGAAACCACTGATAAACTTTAAGGACAGCATGCTGAAATGGAGAAAAATATTTACAAATGATATTACCAACAAGGGGTTAATATCAAAAATATATAAACATCTCATACAATACTTGAGTGGGTTGCTCAGTATCAAAAACCAACCAACCTGGTTAGACAAAAGGCAGAAAATCTGAATAGGCCTTTTCCCAAAGAAGACACACAGATGGCCAACAGAAACATGAAAAGATGCTCAACATCACTAATTACCGGAGAAATGCAAACCAAAACCATGATGAGATATCACTTCATACCTGTCACAAAGGCTATTATCAAAAAGACTACAAATAATGATGGCAAGTATGTGCAGAAAAGGGAACATTTGTACATTTTTGGTGGAAATATGAATTGGTTCAGCCACTGTGGAAAACAGTATGGAGTTTCCTCAACAAACTAAAAATGTAACTACCATATGAATCAGCAATTCCACTCCTGGGTATATATCCTAAGAAAATGAAAACGATAATTAAAAAAAACATATTCACACCAATGTTCATAACAGTATTGTTTACTATAGCCCAGATATAGAACATAAATGTCCATCAGCAGAAGAAAGGAAAAAGAGGAGGTAGTATATTTATATACAATGGAATACTATTGAGCCAGAAAAAACAAGGATATTTTGACATTTGTAACAACATGGATGGATCTGGAGGTATTATGCCTAGTGAAACATTTCAGATTGAAAAATAAAAGTGCTGTATGCTATCACTTATATGTGGAATCTAAGAAATAAAACAAAATAGTGAATACAACAAAACAGAAACAGACTCATGGATACAGAGAACAAACTAGTGGTAAACAGTGAGGAAGAAGAAGGGGGAGGGCCAAAATATGGGTAGGGGATTAAGAAGTGCAAATTACCATGCATAAAATAAACTTTAAGAATATACTCTACAGCAAGGAACATAGACAATATTTTATAATTTTAATGAGCAAAATCTATAAAAATTTGAATCACTATGTTGCATACCTAAAACTAGTAGTTTTGTAAATCAACTATACCTCAATTTAAAAAGTATTTTTTAAGAATTATTGAGTTACTAAACTAGAACTAGTTCTATGAAATATTCTAGATATCTCTATGCTGAGCAGCAACAGACCAAATGTACACACAGGAAACAGTTATGGAGGAGAATCTAAGACAATGAAGATTACTCAGTTTCCCAGGAAACTAAGAGACACCCCCTCCATTACTCAAAGAAATTTTACAATGGAAATATTTCAAAATACAAACTATATGGTTTTCTGGGTTTCCCAGGTGGCTCAGTGGGTAAAGAATCTACC
The DNA here is from genome assembly GCA_007570785.1 of Antilocapra americana. Classification (NCBI taxonomy): domain Eukaryota; kingdom Metazoa; phylum Chordata; class Mammalia; order Artiodactyla; family Antilocapridae; genus Antilocapra; species Antilocapra americana. The sequence continues at coordinate 3,903,614 of ML661344.1, read as the reverse complement.
TGCAATGCAAAAGATACAAGAAAGATGGGTTCAATTCCTGGGTTGGGAAGATCCCCTGAAAGAAGGCATGGCAACCCACTCCAGTATTCTTGCCTGGAGAATCTCATGAACAGAGAAGCCTGGTGGGCTACAGTCTACAGGGTTGCTAAGAGTCGGGCATCACTGAAGTGACTTAGCATGCATGCACATATGGTCTTTTACCATGTTAATAATGGTATGTGAAAGATATAATTCATCTTTAAATCACAGATTTGGTTGCATCTTAGAATCAACTGGAGAACTTTTAAAAAATATCCATTTTCTGCCATTCCCCCACATAAATTAAATTAGAATCTCTGAAGCTTAGGCCAAGAACATCAGGCTTTCTTTTTTAAGTGCCTCAGATGATTATAATATAAAACCAGGATTGTGAACCATTACTCTAGGTGGTGCCTCGGGGACATATTTATGAATATCAGTTATGTTTGCATTCACTATGCAAGCTATAGAAACTGATAGGGAAGAATTGATGAGGCCCCTCCCAGAAAAAAGAATCGATCAGGCCCTAGGTTGATGATTTCTCCAAATCTTGTTCTCTAGCAGTGAATAGATCCTCACTATGTGTCAGGTACATCCTAAAGGAAATAAGTCCTGAGTGTTCATTGGAAGGACTGATGCTGAAACTGAAACTCCAATATTTTGGCCATCTGATGTGAAGAGCTGACTCATTGAAAAAGACCCTGAGGCTAGGAAAGATTGAAGGTGGGAGGAGAAGGGGACGACAGAGGATGAGATGGTCGGATGGCATCACCGACTCAATAGACATGAGTTTGAGTAAACTCCAGGAGTTGGCAATGGACAGGGAGGCCTGGTGTGCTGCAGTCCATTGGGTTGCAGAGTCAGACGCGACTGAGTGACTGAACTGAACTGAAAATATGTCAGGTACATGTCTTCTCTTGTGGCTCAGATGGTAAAGAATCCACCTGCAATGCAGGAGACATTAGTTCCGTCTCTAGGTCAGGAAGATCCCCTGGAGCAGGGAATGGCTACCCACTCCAGTATTCTTGCCTGAATAATTCCATGGACAGAGGAGCCTGGTGGGCTACGGTCTATGAGGACGCAAAGCGTTGGACATGACAGAGCAACTAACACTTTCAACACTAGGCTGATTATTTAGATTGTCTGAAATCTGTTTATCTGACAGTGAACAGGTCCTCAATATATGTCAGGTAGTACTGCAGTCCATGGGGGTCGCAAAGAGTTGGACATGACTGAGCAACTGAACAACAACAAATACGTCTCGTACATTTCTAAAGTGTACACTTCTCCATATACATTATTGGGTTTCTACTGAAAAGGACAGGCTTAACATATATCTCCGGTCCCTCAGGGCAAGCCTTTGCAACACCAACTGGCCAAGAGCAATACACTCAACTCTCAGGTCTCCCATCCACAACCTTGGTGCCCATTCTGGTTACTCAGGATCTGGCTCCTCCTCATCATTAATGTATGGAACAGTATGGCTCACACTGCTTACAGGGCCTGAACCAATCTAGAAATAGACAAGTTCTGCCAATTCTATTTCCAGATAATGCTAGAGATGATCACTTCTTGAATGTTTGCTTTAAGCCAGGCTCTAAAGGAAGCAATTTTTGCAACATTATTCTAGTTGATTTTCACGGGAACCCAAGGTGTGTGTATTTTGTATGGAGCCCTGTGGTTATAAGGAAGACCAGGTAGATAATCCAAAACTAGGGAATTTAGCACAGGTATTAGGTGACTGAAAGAGAAGTAAGTAAGCAGAGGTAAAGCAGGTATTAGTAAGTGTAAGAAGTCCTCAGGTTGGCGAGAAAAGGAAGATGTGGGGTTAACAGAACTTGCAGACTCAGAGGCAAAGTCTCTACACAGTTGGTGCTCAGAATGCTAAGCAGTGAGTTTGAGAAATGTGGTCCACTGAGTTCCACCTTCACTATTGCAGAATGGTAAAATAAAAGGGTAGGGGGCAGGAGGGATGCAGGAGATAAGAGACAATAGGTGAATAGTTGACATCTAGGTGTGTTCCCCCTGTCTAATAGAGGGATGAGGAAAAAAATTTAAAAAAAAAAAAACAAGGAAGTTGACCAAGGTTACAGTTAGCAAGAAGAGATTGAGACTCAAATTTGTTAACACAGTTATGTCTCTGACTACCGATGAACATTGCTTCCATGTGGCACAGCCTTAAGACTTATAAACCATATTATTCGATTGACCAAAAGGTTTGTTTGCATTTTTCTGTAAGACGTTATAGACAAACCAGAACAAACTTTTTGGCCAACCCAATATATTGATCATGTTCCTTAATGAGAGCTATCATTTACTGAGTATTTTTCATGTGTCAGGATTCAGACTAAACCCTTTACATAGATTCATTCATTTAATTCTCCCAATAATAAGAGATATTATAGTATTGTCATCTTTGGGGGCAGTATAATAACGTGGTGATCAACCCATGGGTCAAGGACTTGGGTTCAAATCCCATCATTATCATTTATTAGCTACTCTATGTAGCTATTTAACTATTTTATATTTCAGTCTTCTCATGTGTAAAATGGGTTTATTAATAACACTTAGCTTAAGCAATTGTAGGGATAATTAAGTGAGATAATGACATAAACTCTTAAAATATTGCAGATGCATCTGGTAGATACTGGCTGTAATTGTTATCCCCATTTTGCAAGTGATAAAAGTTGGGCTTTATGAGGTTAAGTAACTCTCCTAAAACAGAGCTTAAAAGTAAGATACTAAGTTTATGTGACACAAGCTTAGTTTCTATACTCTAAATCCAGTTCCTCAGTCATCATAATATAATTTCTCCCATAAATTTTATAAAAACAATTTTTAATCCTCATATGGTGCTGTAATAATAATAAATACTTCTCTAGTGTTTAGTTTGTGCCAGACATTATTCTAAATAATTATATATCTTAGCTCAATAAATCCTCAGAGCTCTATGAAGTAAGCACAATGTTACCTCTAGTTTACAGGTTAGAAGGTTAAGATTTGCACTGATGTTAAGTAATTCATTGGCTGATGCTTACCTGATTAAGTGGCAGAAATAAACATATAATAACTTTTAGAAAGAAAGGTTTTATTAACCCTCTTTTATCATTGAGGAAATTGAGGCTCAGAGAGGTGACTAATTCAAGGTTAAGCAAGAGGAGAGTAGAAACACAGATCCTTTCAATGCTACCATCACAGGCAGAACACTTGCTGCTACTCCAAGTTCTCTACCAAAAAATGTATTTTCCTTTTGAATCATTAACATCATAGAACTGCTAATTCCATAGACAGAATTTTCTTTATTCCTGATGTATGTATCAAATACTATTTATTCTACCTTAGAAATTAGTACACATAGATGATGATTAGTATATATATTTTGATGAGTACTATTTTTAATATGACTTTAATGTTTTCTAAACTGAACTTTGCTGAAATTTTATGAAGAAAAATGTAGGCCACAAAATAGCTGGGATAAAGAGCTTCCAGACTGCAAGGAGATCAAACCAGGCAATCATAAAGGAAATCAACCCTAAATATTCATTGGAAGGACTGATGCTGAAGCTGAAACTCCAATACTTTGATGCGACCTGATGTGAAGAGCCAACTCACTGGAAAAGACCCTGATGCTGGGAAAGATTGACGTCAGAATGAGAAATGGGTGACAGAGGATGAAATGGGTGGGTGACATCACCAACTCAATGGACATGAGTTTGAGCAAACTCCAGGAGATATTGAAGGACAGGGAAGCTTGGTGTGCTTCAATCCATATGGGGTGGCAAAGACTTGGACACAATTGATCAACTGACAACAACAACGCCAATGTTAGAAGCTCTACCCCTTGAAGACTGCACAACAATTGTTATGAAGAAAAATAATGGATTTAAATAGAATTTCCTCACATGGGGGAAAGACCATCCAGAAAACCCTGTGATATTCAATAACAATGAATCAGGAAGACCATGAGAAACAAGCAGAAGAAGATTCCGATTTATAGTAAGAACCAAATGTAATGTGAGAGACATCTTTCTCCTTAAACATCAACAACATTCTCATGAGGGATAAGGAAACTGGAGAGAATCTGCCAGTAACGCACACAGGGGCCACCTCCATGTTGCTTCTAAAAGGAAGCCTTTTTGTTAGCACTTGGGGATACTTTGGTGAAGACATTCCCTGTACCCTCACTTTGTTTTCTGTGTTTCTCATCATAGGCTAGACTTCCTGTTATTTTTCCTATGAGCTCAGGCTATCTCAGCAATTAAAACCAAACACCAAAATCTTTGCTAATACTTTCAATGATTACTTTTTAAATTTTATTCAGGTAATCAAGAATCAGGCTTCCTCCCACCTCCCTTCTCTTCCTCAATATCATAATCTTTTTTATGTAAGATTTATATAAGCCACTATCTTTTCATCTTCTCAAACACTAAAAAGATGACAAAATTCTTTAACTGGCTGGTTTTTTCAACAGCTTTAGTTCAGTCACCCAGTCGTGTCCAACTCTTTGCAACCCCATGGACTGCAGCACGCTGGGCTTCCCTGTCCATTACCAACTCCCAGAGCTTCCTTAAACTCATGTCCATTGAGTCAGTGATACAATTCAACCATCTCATCTTCTGTCGACCCCTTCTCTTGCCTTCAGTCTTTCCAGTATCAGGGTCTTTTACAAAAAGTCAACTCTTCACATCAGGTAGCGAGAGTACTGAAGCTTCAGCTTCAGCATCAGTACTTCCAATGAATATTCAGAACTGATTTCCTTTAAGATTGACTGGTTTGATCTCCTTGCAGTCCAAGGGACTCTCAAGAGTCTTCTCCAACACCACAGTTCAAAAGCATCAATTCTTCTGTGCTCAGCTTTCTTTATAGTCCAACTCTCACATCCATACATGACCACTGGAAAAACCACAGCTTTGACTAGATGGACCTTTGTTGGCAAAGTAATGTCTCTGGTTTTTAATATGCTGTCTAGGTTTGTCATAGCATTTCTTCTAAGGAGCAAGTGTCTTTTAATTTCATGGCTACAGTCACCATTTGCAGTGATGTTGGAGCCAAAAAAATAAGGTCTGCCACGGTTTCCATTGCTTTCCCATTTACTTACCATAAAGTGATGGGACTGGATGCCATTGTCTTAGTTTTTTGAATGTTGAGTTTTAAGCCAGCTTTTTCACTCTCCTCTTTCACTTTCATCAATAGGCTCTTTAGTACTTCTTCACTTTCTGCCATAAGGGTGGTGTCATCTGCATATCTGAGGTTATTGATATTTCTCCCAGCAATCTTGATTCCAGCTTGTGCTTCATCCAGCCCAGCATTTAGCATGATGTACTCTGCACAGAAGTTAAATAAGCAGGGTGACAATATACAGCCTGGAAGTACTCTTTTCCTATTTGGAACTAGTCATTTGTTCCATGTCCAATTCTAACTGTTGCTTCCTGACCTGCATACAGATTTCTCAAGAGGCAGGTAAGGTGGTCCATTATTCCCATGTCTTGAAGAATTTTCCACAATTTGTTGTGATCTACATAGTCAAAGGCTTTGGTGTAATCAATAAAGCAGAAGTAGATGTTTTTCTGGTATTCTCTTGATATTTCAATGATCCAGTAGATGTTGGCAGTTCAATCTCTGGTTCCTCTGCCCTTTCTAAATCCAGCTTGAACACAGCACAAACAAAACCTTGTGTGCACCAGGACTCAGGAGCAAGGATCTGCGACCCCATAAGACACTGATCCAGACTTGCCTGTGAGTGTCTGGGAGTCTACAGCAGAGGTGTGGGTCAGTGGTGACCTGTTGCAGGGTTGGGGGCACTGATGCAGCAGTGTGGGACCTTTTGAAGGAGGCTTTGTCATAGTATTTACTTAAGTTCATTTTGTTTATTCTGTTTTTAACAACTTACAATACAGATACGTTCCATTTGTCCTTTCATGATGGTTTAGGGGGCTTGTTAGTAACAATTTGTCACAATTTTCCTGTGTGATCTGGAATAACTTGCTCACTTGGAAAAGGAAAACACAATGGCGTAGAAATATCTAAATGCCATACCCTTGTCAACAGCCCTTAGAACCATTACTCTTGAACCAATTACCATTACTCTTAGGACCATACCAATGGAACATTTTTTTTTTTAATTTAGTATTCATTAACCAGTGTATTTTGTTTCATACCATGACTGATGTGTTGTTTAGTCGCTAAGTCCTATCCGACTGCGATCCCGTGGACTACAGCCCACTAGGCTCCCCTGCCTATGCGATTTCCCAAGCAAGAATATTGGAGTAGGTTGCCATTTCCTTCTCCAGGGAATCTTCCTGACCTGAGGGTGAAACCCAGGTTTTCTGCATTGCAGGCAGTTTCTTTATGGCGGCACCACGGCTAGCCAGGTGGCGCTAGTGGTAAAGAACCTGCCTGACAATACAGGAGACTTAAGAGACAAGGGTTTGATCCTGGGTCAGGAAGATCTCTTGGAGGAGGGGATGGCATCCCACTCCAGTATTCTTGCCTGGAGAATACCATGGATGTAGAGAAGCTTGGAGGGCTACAGTTTATGAGGTCGCAAAGAGTCAGAAACAACTGAAGCAACTTAGCATACACAATGAAACAAAATCATAAAAAGCAGCTGTTTTAATATTGCGACACTGGACCTCTGCCACATGGTTAATGACCGAGGATTTTATAGGACACACATTGTAGAAATATGTGGGACAGAATGGGTCTTTGTTGGAACAAAAAGATTGCTCAAATTGAGGACTAATAAATATGAAAAAATAGCATGTCATTTAAACTGCCTGACCAATATTAAAATTATTTTTAAGAAAACTTTTTAGCCCACTTTAAATGCTTATTTTTATTTCTTCAAGAAGAGGCTTCTGTCTTATAATTGGAAAGACTACCTCATAATTTAATAAATTTTATCTTTAATAGAGTTCACATATACTTCATTTAAATATTCTCATTCTCAATTCTGCCTCATCGTCCTTAATAACATTTCATTGTATTACATAAAATATTTTTTCCTCCTCAACATTCAGCATCTTCAAATAATATGAAAGAGTCATTAATTCCCCCTTTAGTTTCTGTTCAGTCAAACTGTGTGTAATTAGCTCCTCTAATCTTTTCTCTAAATAATCCTCTTCATTCTCTTAATCAGTTTGTGCAGTCTGCAGTTTTCTTTTTTAATTCACTGTCATTTGTTGAGCTGCATCACATGTGGCTTTATAGGTTCGGTACAAAAACTATGTACAATACACTTGCTTAACTACCCTGCAGAATACCCATGGGGAATTTACAGCTTCAGTAGGTTTACATGACATATTTCACATGGAACCTACAGGCTACCTGGTATATAAAACAACTAAGATCTAAGGTCAGAATTGCCATGCTCCTTTAAGTCATCAATAGGGTCACCTATCCAACCATGACCCAGTCAGCAGGAGTTTTTAACCAAAAAATAAAAATGACATTTTAACCAGAAATAATGGCTGTCCACACCCAAGACCACTAAGAAAGTTTTAAATGGAAATGAGAAAGAATAAGACCAAAAGAAGACAGAGGCTGAGAGAAACAGACAACTCAGAGACAATGAAAGAATGTTCCAAATACACATTTTAATTTTTCATTCTGTTTGAGGTGAAGCAGTATGCAGTATATGAGAAAGATGTGTAGGCTACCTGGTTACAAAATTCATCACACTTTTGATCATCATTCTGATCTGAATATACCTCTGGCCAAGCTCCTCAGAGACAGGAAATGAGTCTATTATAGCACCTAGCAGAGGTTCTAAAACCAAAAACATTTTTTGCAAGAGTAAGTGAATTCATGGGTGATGCCACTTTCCTTCCACTACTGTCCACTCTCCCCAAAGCTGTAAGTGACCCACACCTCAAGAGTATAGGAATTCTCTTCTTGAAGTTACAAAGTGGTTCTACCCCTCATGCACTGTGTACTGTGTTAGGCTGTATCATAGAAAAGAAAGACAAGAGCTAAAGTCTATAAGATTTAAAATACAGATTGATATAATGATAGGGGGAAATGTCATAGTTTTGTACAAAATGAATTGTCCAATAAATTACAAAGAAGGACAGAGAAGGAAGAGAGAACTAATTTTGGCACACTTCTAGGGACTAAATATAGATAGATGCTACAGAGAAATGGGGAAAACCAAGGAATATTCTGGGAGTTGGGCAGTATAGCTAATCTTTAATCCAGGTAGGCAGTGATCTGAATCCAAATCCTGCAGTTTGCTAGTCATGTAACCTTAAACAATTTACTCAGTGTACTACTAAATTTCCTCTTTGGTAAAATGGACATAAAAATAATAGCCAACTCTGCTAATAGCAACTCTACTGTGTGCTAAGCAAAGTAGAAACCCTTCCATGAATTAACTCATTTAATCCTCACAAAGTCCAGGAGCTAGATGGCATTAAGAGATATCATTCCTACAAATTGCTTAGAATAAGACAGAGCACATGGTAACCTTGAGAACATGACTATCATTACATCATTATCACTGATCTGATGATAATTAAAATGAGGTACATAGAGGTATGTGATTTGATCAAGAGCACACAAATTATAACTAACAGAGGCAGGATTAGAATCAGAGTTTTTTTAGAGATCCAGAAACTTTATTATGGGCTTTATTAAAAACCTGAAAGCTCTGGTATGTGGCTGACAATTCCCTAAGCACACAGAAAGCCTTAAATGTTAGTGAGTGATTCTACTATTTCAGAGCAGACAAGAATTATATGATTCTTGGAGACAGATGCAATTCATCCATTCACTTAGCTGAAATTTAGAGAATATCTACATATACTTGGCACTGGACTCAGTTCTGAAGTCATAAGTATAAATAAAGAATGGCCCCTGCCCACAAGTTGCCTATAGTATATAAAGGGAATTAAATTCATAAATAACTAAGTGAAGTATTCTGAGAAGTGTTCTTCAGAAATAATGATAAACTACACCTACTTTGTTGAATTGTCATGAGAATTAAGTTGACATGTGTCAAATGCTTGGACTTGTACCTGGAATGTGGTATTTGGAATAAATGCACTAGCTGTTATTGGCTTTAGTGTTATTATAATGCTCTGAGTAATGGTATAGCTATAAAGAAAAACAGAGCAAAAGTAGTAAATTGATGGCTTGTTAGCCAAATCAAATACAATTCCCAGGTGGCGTAGTGGTAGAGAATCTGCCTGCCAATGCAGGAGATGCAGGTTTGATCCCTGGATTGGGAAGATCCCCTGGAGAAGGAAATAGCACTCCATTGCAGTATTCTTGCCTGGAAAACCTCATGGGCAGAGGAGTCTGGCTAGCTGTAGTCCGTAGCTAGTCAGACATGACTGAGCACACACAAGACACTACTAGCCAAATCTAACTCCCAGTCTCGTTTCGTTTGGTTCACACTGGTTTGTTGATTGGTTCGTTAGTTGGCTCATTGGTTGGGTTATTTACTTATTTATATGAGTAAGTTGCCAAATTTAAAAATTAGAATACTATATAAGATCTAGATTTCTAGTATCTTCTGAAAAAAAAAATCAAAATATAAGAGCACATTTCTGCCTGGCCAACAATAGCAAGAGCCAGGGTTTAACCAGCTCAAAGCCTGTACATCCTTAACCCACTGTATGGTATAGAGACCAACTTGGAAACAGAGATCCAGGACCCCATTTGCACAATACCTTGCAAACAAGGAATAATATAAAATGCTAGCTTGAGCATTCCAGAAATCCCTCTATAGATTTATACATTTCCTAAAATTTTATTTATAAGATTTTGGTCACTGTTATTGCTAAAGCTCTAAAGAAATGGGAATCATGTACTGTCAACCTTTCATAATCCAACAAATGATAGGCAAACCAGAGAACAGGAAGCCTGAAGTCTCACTTTAAAAAGAAAACGTGGTTCTTCAGTAAGTTAAAAAGTTATCATCTAATTCCATTCCTAAGTGGACACATAAACAACATAAAACAGCCAACTAAACAAGAACTTGCACAAAAATGTTGATAGCAGGACTATTTACAGTAATAAAAATGTGAATAAAACCCAACTGTCCATCAACAGATGGACAGATAAAATGCAGTGTATCTATACAATGGACTAGATGATTCATTCAGACAAAGAAATGAAGAATGGATACACGCTACATGACAGATGAACTTTGAATACTTGCTGGCATGAAAGAAGCCAGACACAAAAGGCCGCATATTATATGATTCTGTTTATATGAAATATCCAGAGCAGGCAAATTCATAGAGACAGAATAGAAACCAAGTTAGTAGTAGCTAGAGGCTGGAGGAGGGAGAAATGAAGAGTGACTGTGTTAATGGATACGTGTTTCCTTTCCTTTTGGAGTGATGAAAATGTTCTGGAACTAGAGTGACGGTAGTTACAAAACACTCTGAATGTACTAAAATCCACTGGATTTTATACTTTAAAGGGTTAAAATGGTAAATATTATGTGTATTCTTGTATAATTTTTTAAAGGCATTATTTACAAGACAGGTTCTCTAAATGCACAGTATTTGTTCTCTTTCATCAAAGTGTCTTTGCTCAGTAAGCTTCTCTTACATAAGCAGATGGCTCAATCAGGACTATGTGAATGAATATCAAACAGTTATTGAGTGAAAGAAAGCATGACCTGGTTAAAATGAGCTGCTGTCCTATTAACTAATAATATTTTCTGACCAAGAAAACATTTGGATATGTTTGCCATTATAAGTGCACAAACGAATTCATTAAACCAGAGGACTTCTAACCCTTCTCCTAAGGATGTAACAATGAACAATCACATCTCCAGAACCTTTTCTAACACAGGCAGTGAGTATCAAATGGGCAGAGATGCCTACCTAAAAAGCAGGTGGTATTTGTTAATGCTTGACTTACAGCACCACAAAATAAAAGCAACGTCTGAAGGGTTCTGGGCTTGATTTTCCTAAGGATCATTCCACTCTGTATTAACAGCCTCTTTCTGTTTAAAAATGATTTTCCTATAATCCTGTGTCTACTCCTTTTTTACATGAAATACCCCTATGTCTTTCAACTGATTCTTTCTGTGCTATGGTTTCCATAGCATTAAACAATCTTCACACCCTTCTTGGGATGCTTTCTCATTTGTTAATGTCCTCAGGAACAGCAGCAAAAACTAGGCTCAGAGTTCCAAATTCAGTTCACAAAAAGTGCCAGAGAAGGAATTCCAGAGTGATGAAATCCACACTTCTATGGATGCAGTTTAAATCAACATTTGATTTGGGGAAAAGCATGTTATTTGTTCTCCTGTTGGGCTTGATGCCAATGAAAACTTGGAGATGGCTGTAAATGATTTTTTTTTTTCAAAAGCTTAAAGAGGAGACATAGTCATACCATTATACAGTAGAGAAAGGACAGGAAGTAGGAACAGGGAAGTTGGGTCTGAAGAGGCTGGTAAAGAAAGGTGATATAAGTGATATGAGTAACTTTGTCTGACTCAGTTCACTAAGCATAATACTCTTCAGGTCCATCCATGTTGCAAATGTCATATTTTCCTTATTTTTATGACTGAATAGTATTCCATTGAATATGTATATATATATATGTGTGTATATAGATATACACATTTTATCCATTCATCTACAATGTACCTTAGATTGCTTCTGTATTTTGGCTACTGTAAATACCACTGTTATGAACACTGAGGTGCATATATCATTTTGAATTAGTGTTTTTGTTTTATTTGGATATACACCTAGGAGTGGAACTGCTGGATCATACGGTAATCCAGATTTAGTTTTTAAGGAAACTCTACACCATTTTCCCCAGTGAATAAATCAATTAGCATTTCTATAAGTGTTGCACAAGGTCTCCCTTTTCTCCACATCTTCGCCAACATTTCTGACTTGTAGTCTTTTTGATAACAGTCATTCTGAAAGGAATGAGGTGATATCTCACCAAGGTTGTGATTTGCATTTTTCTGATGATTAAGCAATGGTGAGCATCTTTTCATGTGCCCATTGGCTGTCTGTATGTCCTCATTGGAAAAATGCCTATTCAGGCCTTCTGGTCATTTTTTAATTGGGATGTTTCTTTTTTTGGATATTGAGTTGTATTAACTGTTTATTTTTTACATCAACCTCTTATTGGTTATAAAATTTCCTTTTTTTTTGTCCCATTCAGCAGGCTTTCTCTTTATTTTGTTAACGATTTAATTAATTAATTAATTAATTAATGTTAATCATTTAAGTTTAATTAGGTCCCTTTTGTTTATTTTTGCTTTGTTTCTTTTGCCTTAGAAGACAGATCCAAAAAACTAGCTACAATTTACATCAATGTTCTATGTAAATGTTCTATGTTTACATTTTCTCCTAGGATTTTTCTAGCCTTAGGTTTAGGCCTTTAATATATTTTGAGTTTACTTTTGTATATGAAGGTATGAGAAACATTCTTTCATTCTTTTACATGTAGCTGTAAAATTTTCTAGCATCACTTATTGAGGAAACTGTCTTTTCTATACTGAAAATTCTTCTTTTGCCATAGACTAATTGATTATAAATGTGTGGGTTTATTTTTGGGCACTCTATTCTGTTTCATTGATCTATGTGTCTTTTCTGTGCCAGTACCATTCTGTTTTGATTACTGTAGCTTTGTAGTATAGTCTGAATTCAGGGTGTATGATACTTCCTGGTCTGTCCTTTCTCAAGACAGTTTTTGGCTATTCAAATTCTTTTGTGTTTCCATACAAATTTTTAAATTATTTGTTCTATGTCTATGGAAATTTTTATTGATATTTTGATAAGATTGCATTGGACCTCTAGATTGTCTTTGGTAGTATGGTCATTTTAACAATATTCATTCTTCCAATCCATGAATGTGATACATATTTCCATTTGTTTGTGTCATCTTCAATTTATTTCATCAGTGTCTTATATTGTTCCAAGTATAGATCTTTTACCTGCTTAGGTAGGTTTATTCCCCAATATTTTATTCTCTTTGATGCAACCATACATGGGATTGTTTCATCAATTTCTCTTTTAGATAGTTTGTTGCTAGTGTGCAGAAATGCAACAGATTTCTATGTATTAATTTTGTATCCTGCATCTTTACCAAATTCATTGGTGAGCACCAATAGTTATTTGGTGGCATCTTTAAGATATTATATGTATAGTTTCACATCATATGCTAAAAGTGAGTTTTACTTCTTCCTTTTCTTTTTTTTTCCTCTTAAGTGTGTGGTTCTTTTTTTTTTTCTTTACATTATCATGTTGGTTTCACCATACAATGACATGAACACATGTATACCCATGGTGGAGTCATGTGAGTGTACTTCTTCCTTTTCAATTTGGATTCCTTTCATGTCTTTTTCTTCTCTGATTACTGTGGCTTGGACTTGCAATATTACAATGAATAAAAGTGGTGAGAGTGGGCATCTTTATCTTGTTCCTGATTTTAGAGAAAATGTTTTCAGTTTTTCACCACTGAGTATGATGTTATCTGTAGCTGGTCATATATAGCCTTTATTACATTGAATATTAATTCCGCTATGCCAACATTCTGTGGAGTTCTTTTTATCATAAGTAAACACTGAATTTTATATCATATGTCAAAAAGATCATTGTATAATTTCTGTAATTCAATTTGTAAGTGTGGTGCTATATACTGGTTGATTTGAAGATATTGAATGATGCTTACATCTATGGTATAAATCTCACTTGATCATCGTGTATGATCCCTTTAATACATTTTTATATTCAGATTGCTGATATTTTGTTGAGCATTTCATGTGGGAATGTAAATTGGTGCAACCACTATGGAAAACAGTAGGGAGACTCCTTAAAAAACTAAAAATAGAACTATCATATAAACCAGCAATCCCACTACTGAGCCTATATCTGAAGAAAACCATAATTCAAAAGGATATATGTGTCCCAATGCTCAATCCATTTATAATTGCCAGGACACAGAAGCAACCTAAAAGTCCATAAACAGAGGAATGGATAAAGAAAATGTGGTACATATATACAATCTAATATGACTCAGACATAAAAAAAGAACAAAATATTGCCATTTGCAGCAATATGGATGAACCTAGAGACTGTCATAGAGTGAAGCAAGTCAGACACAGAAAGACAAATATCACATGATATTGTTCATATGTGAAATCTAAAAAAACAATACAACCGAACTTATCTAAAAAACCGAAATAGAATTACAGACATAGAAAAGAAATTTATGGCTACCAGAAGGTGAGGGGGATAAACTGGAAGACTGGGACTGACATATACACACATAGAAATAAGTAATAAGGGCCTATGGTATAGCACAATGGTAGGTGCTGGAGTGGGGGCTGAGCAGCACTGGGGTGACATTGAGGAGATACTCTGCATTCAAGGGCAAAGAAGAAGCCCCAGCAAGATGGTAGGAAGGGTAAAATCGCATTTAGAATCAAACTGCATACCCACCAGAGACGCACAGAGGGCTCAAACATGCCTTGTACACACCAGGACCCAGAGACCTCACAGAGACTGAGACAGAACTGTGTTTGAGTGTCTTCTGGGGAGGTACTGGTCAGCAGTAGACTGCTTCAGGGGCAACGGCTCTAGGTGCAGTAGACCTGGGTATGGCATGAGCCCTCTTAGAGGAGGTCGCCATTAACTCCACTATAGAGCCACCAGAACTTACACAGGACTGGGGAAACAGACTCTTGGAGGGCACAAACAGAATATTGTGTGCACCAGGGCCCAAGAGAAAGGAGCAGTGACTCCACAAGAGACTGACCCAGACTTCCCTGTGAGTGTCTAGGAATCTCCGGCAGAGGTGTGGGTCCACAGTGGCCTGCTGCAGGGTTGGAGACACTGAGTGTAGCAGTTTGTGCATGGGAGCTTTTGAAGGAGGTCTCCATTATCTTCATTCCCTCCACCATAGTTTGACTTCAGGTCAAATAACAGAAAGAGAACACAGCCCCACCTATCCACAAAAAATTGGATTAAAGACCACCCATCAGAACAAGACCCTTTTCCCTGCAGTCAGTCTCTCCCATCAGGAGGCTTCCATAAGCCTTCTGTCCTTCTCCATCAGAGGGCAGACAGAATGAAAACAACAATCACAGAAAACTAACCAAACTGATCACATGGACCAAAGCCTTGTCTAACTCAATGAAAGTATGAGCCATGCCATGTAGGGCCACCCAGGATGGCTAAGTCATAGTGGAGAGGTTTGATAAAATGTGGTCCAGTGGAGAAGGGAATGGCAAACCACTTCAGTATTCTTGCTTTGAGAACATCATGAGCAATATGAAAAGGCAAAAAGGTATGACACTGAAAGATGAACTCCTCAGGAAGGCAGGTGCCCAAAATGCTACTGGAAGAGTGGAGAAATAACTCCAAAAGAATGAAGAGACAGAGCCAAAGCAAAAACAACTCAGTTGTGGATGTGACTGGTGATGAAGAAAAGTATGATGCCATACAGAGCAATACTGCATAGTAACCTGGAATGTTAGGTTCATGATTCAAGGCAAATTGGAAGTGGTCAAACAGGATATGGCAAGAATGAACATCAACATTTTAGGAATCAGCAAACTAAAATGGTCTGTAATGAGTGAATTTAACTTCAGTTCAGTTCAGTCACTCAGTTGTGTCCACCTCTTTGAGACCCCATGAACCACAGCACACCAGGCCTCCCTGTCCATTACCAACTCCCAGAGTCCACCCAAACCCATGTCTATTGAGTTGGTGATGCCATCCATCCATCTCATCCTCTGTTGTCCTCTTCTACTCCTGCCTTCAATCTTTCCCAGCATCAAAGAAACAGATCTTTTTTTCAAAAGAAACAAATCTTTTGCCTTAAAAAAAAATTTAATCCAATGGTCTCAAGGGCATCTTGGCCTTCATGATTATATTTTTGTCTTTGAAAACCTGGCATTCTTGGAATGTAGTTATTAATCAGGAAAATGTTCCAGTGGATCACTTAAAAGAGAAGTTAAGCCCAACCATGTCATTTTAATGATGATTAAACAAAAATCATAGGTAAATCTCAGTCTTCCTGATTCAGAATTCTGACTGTTTGAACAATGTAGGCAAAACTACCAGGAGGTTCACTAAAAATACTGCTTAACCATGTATTTTGTAGCTTTTTATGACAAATCTATGTAATCTTAAGGGAAAAGAGGAAATGATGACCAATTTCTCGTATAAATTGTTCTCTACACTCTAAAAGAAAGGGATGTTAAAGAAGAAAAATGTGAAGCCCCATTTATTTCTCTGTCAAAATTGGAAACGAAAAAAGAATGGATATATTATATAATTTTAACAGAACTTACATTTTCAGCTTGTATTGGGCAGCAGAAAGAAGCTAATCCTCTAAAATTTGTCTTCATCTCAAAATCTTAAAATACATATACTGAGTTTTGAAGGAAGAGCATAAGCAAAAAACACATTGCCTTTACCATCAGTTCAGTTCAGTTCAGTCACTCAGTCGTGTCCGACTCTTTGTGACCCCATGAACCACAGCCCGCCAGGCCTCCTTGTCCAACATCAACTCCCAGAGTTAACCCAAACTCATGTCCATTGAGTCGGTGATGCCATCCAACCATCTCATTCTCTGTCATCCCCTTCTCCTCCTGACCTCAATCTTTCCCAGCATCAGGGTCTTCTCAAATGAGTCAGTTCTTCGCTTCAGGTGGCCAAAGTATTGGAGTTTCAGCTTCAACATCAGTCCTTCCTATGAACACCCAGGACTGATCTCCTTTAGGATGGACTGGTTGGATCTCCTTGTAGTCCAAGGGACTCTCAAGAGTCTTCTCCAACACCACAGTTCAAAAGCATCAATTCTTCATCCCTCAGCTTTCTTTATAGTCCAACTCTCAAATCCATACATAACTCCTGGAAAAACCATAGGCTCGACCAGATGGACCCTTGTTGACAAAGTAATGTCTGTGCTTTTTATTATGCTCTCTAGGTTGGTCATAACTTTCTTTACAAGGAGTAAGCGTCTTTTAATTTCATGGCTGCAGTCACCACCTGCAGTGGTTTGGGAGCCCAGAAAAAATAAAATCAGCCACTGTTTCCACTGTTTCCCCATCTATTTGCCAAGAAGTGATGGGACCATTATATCTACTACTATGGGCAAGAATACCTTAGAAGAAATGGAGCAGCATTAGTCAGCAAAAGAGTCTGAAATGGAGTACTTGGATGCAGTCTAAAAAATGACAAAATGATCTTTGTTGTTTTCCATGGCAAACCATTCAATATTACAGTAATCCAAGTCTATGCTCCAAGCAGTAATGCTGAAGAAGCTGAAGTTGAACGGTTCTATGAGTATCTACAAGAACTTCTAGAACTAACACTCAAAAAAGCTGTCCTTTTCATTATAGGGGACTAGAATGCAAAAGGAAGAAATCAAAAGATATTTGGAGCAACAGGCAAATTTGGCCTTAGAATACAGAATGGAACAGGGCAAAGGCTAATAGAGTTTTGCCAAGAGAACACACTGGTCATAGAAAAGACTTTCTTCCAACAATATGAGAGAAGACTCTACATATGGACAGCACCAGATTGTCAATTTAGAAATCAGATTGATTATATTCTTTGTAGTCAAAGATGGAGAAGCTCTATCTACACAATCAGCAAAAACAAGACCAGAGCTGACTTCAGCTCAGATCATGACCCCTTATTGCCAAATTCAGACTTAAATTGAATAAAAGTAGGGAAAACTACTAGACCATTCAGGCATGACCTAAATCAAATCCCTTATGATTGTACAGTGGAAGTGAGAAATAAATGCAAGGAATTAGATCTGATAGAGTGCCTGAACAACTATGGACCAAGATTCGTGACATTGTACAAGAGACAGTGATAAAGACCATTCTGAAGAAAAAATGCAAAAAGGTAAAATAGTTGTCTGAGGAGGCATTACAAATAGTTGTGAATATAAGAGAAGGGAAAGGCAATGGGGAAACAGAAAGATATGCCCATTTGAATGCAGAGTTCCAAAGAGTAGCAAGGAGAGATAAGAAAGCCTTCCTCATGGATCAAGGCAAAGAAATAGAGGAAAATAATAGAATGGGAAAGGCTAGAGATCTCTTCAAGAAAATTAGAGATACCAAGGGGACATTTCGTACAAAGATGGGAGCAATAAAAGACAGAAATGATATGGACCTAACAGACCAGTAGATATTAAGAAGAGGTGGCAAGAATACACAGAAGAACTAAACAAAATAGATCTTCATGACCCAGATAATCACGATGGTGTAATCATTCACCTAGAGCCAGACATCCTAGAATGCAAAGTTAAGTAGGCCTTAGGAAGCATCACTACAAACAAAGCTAGTGGAGGTGATGGAATTCCAGCTGAGCTATTTCAAATCCTAAAAAATGATGCTATTAAAATGCTGCACTCAATATGTCAGCAAATTTGGAAAACTCAGTAGTGGCCACAGGACTGGAAAAGGTCAGTTTTCATTCTAATCCCAAAGAAAGGCAATACTAAAGAATGTTCAAACTACTGCACAATTGCACTCATCTCATATGCTAGCAAAGTGATGCTCAAAGTTCTCGAAGCCATGCTTCAATAGTACATGAACCATGAACTTCCAGGTGTTCAAGTTGGATTTAGAAAAGGTAGAGGAAACAGAGACGAAATTGACAACATCCACTGGATCATCAAGAAAGCAAGAGAGTTCCAGTAAAACATCTCCTTCTGCTTTATTGACTATACCAAAGGCTTTGACTGTGTGGATCACAGCAAACTGTGGAAAATTCTTCAAGAGATGGGAATACCAGACCACTTGACCTGCCTCCTGAGAAATCTGTATGCATGTCAAGAAGCAATAGTTAGAACTGCACAAGAAACAACAGACTGGTTCAAATTTGGGAAAGTAGTATGTCAAGGCTGTATATTGTCACCTTGGTTATTTAACTTATATGCAGAGTACATCATGAGAAATGCTAGGCTGGATGAAGCACAAGCTGGAATCAAGATGGCCAGGAGAAATATCAATAACCTCAGATATGCAGATGACACCACCCTTATGGCAGAAAGCAAAGAAGAACTAAAGAGCCTCTTGATGGAATTAAAAGAGAAGAATGAAGAAATTAGCTTAAAGCTCAACATTCAGAAAACTAAGATCATGGCATCTGGTCCCATCACTTATAGCAATTAGATAAGGAAATGGTGGAAACAGTGACAGACTTTATTTTCCTGGGCTCCAAAATCACTGCAGATGGTGACTGCAGCCATAAAATTAAAGGATGCTTACTCCTTGGAAGGAAATTTATGACCAACCTAGATAGCATATTAAAAAGCACAGACATTACTTTGCCAGCAAAGGTCTGTCTGGTCAAGGCTATGGTTTTTCCAGTGGTCATGTATGGATGTGAGAGTTGAACTATAATGAAAGCTGAGGGTCAAAGAATTGATGCTTTTGAACTGTGGTGTTGGAGAAGACTCTTGAGAGTCCCTTGGACTACAAGGAGATCCAACCAGTCCATCCTAAAGGAAATCAGTCCTGAATATTCACTGGAAGGACTGATGTTGAAGCTGCAGCTCCAATACTTTGGCCACCTGATGGGAAGAGCTGACTCATTTGAAAAGACCCTGATGCTGGAAAAGATGAAGGCAGGAGGAAGGGGACGACAGAGAATGAGATGGTTGGATGGCATCACAGACTCAATGGACTTGAGTTTGAGTAAACTCTGGGAGTTGGTGATGGACAGGAAGACCTGGCATGCTGTAGTCCATGAGATCGCAAAGAGTCAGACACCTTGAGCAACTGAACTGAACTGAATTGAGCTGATTTTATAGCACAGAGTACGCTACCCAATACCCTGTATGATAGTCTATACAGGAAGAGCTCTACAAAAACAGTGAATATATGTTCATGTATAATTGATTCCCTTTGCTTTACACCTAAGACCAGCACAACATTGTAAATCAACTATACCCCAATAAAAATTGTCTTTTTGTCTCATATAAGTGTTGGTACCCTGGCTTTCTTTGATTTCTATTTGCATCGAATACCTCTTTCCATCCCATCACTTTCAGTCTGTGTGAGTCTTTAGATCTGAAGTGAGTTTCTTGCAGGCAACATATATGGGTCTTGCATTTGTATCCATTCAGCCACTCTGTGTCTTTTGATTAGAACTCTTGGTCCCTTTACATTTTAAGCACTTATTGATATGTAATGAACTTAATGAAGCAGAAGATATTAAGAAGAGGTAGCAAGAATATACAGAAGAACTATACAAAAATGATCATAATGACTCAAATAACCACGGGGGTGTGTTCACTCACCTAGAGAAAGAAATTGTGGAGTGTGAAGTCAAGTGGGCCTTAGGAAGCATCACTATGAACAAAGCTAGTGGAGGTGATGGAATTTTAACTAAGTTATTTCAAATCCTAAAAGATGATGCTATTAAAATGCTGCACTAAATATGTCAGCCAATTTGGAAACTCAGTAGTGGTCACAGGACTAGAAAAGGTCAGTTTTCATTCCAATCCCAAAGAAAGGCAATATGAAAAAATGTGTTCAAACTACCTCACAATTGCACTCATCTCACACGCTAGCAAAGTAATGTTCAAAATTCTCCAAGCTGGGCTTCAACAGTACATGAACTGAGAACTAAAGCTGGATTAAGAAAAGGTAGAGGAAGCAGAGATCAAATTACCAACATCTGCTGGATCATTGTAAAAGCAAGAAAATACCACTAAAACATCTCCTTCTGCTTTATTTGACTGAGTGGATCACAGCAAACTCTGGAAAATTCTTAAAGAGATGGGAATACCAGAGCACCTTACCTGCCTCCTGAGAAGTCTGTATGCAGGTCAAGAAACAACAGTTAGAACCGGCCATGGAGCAACAGACTGGTTCCAAAATGGGAAAGGAGTACATCCAGAGTGTATATTGTCACCCTGCTTATTTAACTTATACACAGAATACATCATACAAAATACCCAGCTGGATGAAGCACAAGCTGGAATCAAATTGCCAGGAGAAATACTGATAACCTCAGATATGCGTATGACACCACCCTTATGGCAGAAAGTGAAGAGGAACTAAAGAGCCTCTTGATGGAAGTGAAAGAGGAGAGTGAAAAAGCTGGCTTAAAACTCAACATTCAAAATACTAGGTAATGGCATCCAGTCCCATCACTTCATTGCAAATAGATGGGGAAATAATGAAAACAGTGAGAGACTTTATTTTTTGCGGGACCCAAAATCACTGCAGATGGTGACTGCAGCCATGAAATTAAGACTCTTGCTCCCTGGAAGAAAAGCTGTGACCATCCTAGACAGTATGAAAAAGCAGATACGTTACTTTACCAACAAAGGTCTGTCTAGTCAAAGGTATGGTTTTTCCTGTAGTCATGTATGGATGGGAGAAGGCAATGGCAACCCACTCCAGTATTCTTGCCTGGAAAATCCCATAGACACAGGAGGCTGGTAGGCTGTAGTCCATGGGGTCGCTAAGAGTCGGACTCGACTGAAGCGACTTAGCAACAGCAGCAGCATGTATGGATGTGAGAGTTGGACTATAAAAAAAAGCTGAGCACTGAAGAATTAATGCTTTTTAACTGTGGTGTTGGAGAAGACTCCTGACAATACCTTGGACTGCAAGGAGATCAAACCAGCCAACCCTAATCAGTCTTGGGCATTCATTGGAAGGACTGATGCTGAAGCTGAAACTCCAATACTTTGGTCACCTGATGTGAAGAACTGACTCCTTAGAAAAGACTCTGATGCTGGGAAAGATTCGAGGCAGGAGGAGAAGGTGACAATAGAGGATGAAATGGTTTGATGGCATCACTGTCTCAATGGGCATGAGTTTGAGCAAGCTCCGGGAGTTTCTGATGGACAGGGAAGCCTGCATGCTGAAGTCCATGGGTCGCAAAGAGTCGGACAACTGAATGACTGAAATGAACTGAGCAGTAGGTTAATGGGCTACTCTGGTTGCTTAGTAGTAAAGAGTCCACCTGCCAATGCAGGAGACTTTGATTCGATCCCTGGGTCAGGAAGATCCTCTACAGAAGAAAATGGCAACCCACTTCAGTATTCTTACCTAGAAAAACCCCATGGACAGACGAGCCTTGTGGGCTATAGTCCATTGGGTCACAGAAGAATCAGACAAGACTTAGTGACTAAAAAACAACAATAGAGATGAGACTATAAGCTCAAATATACCCAAGCCATGCCTTGGAAATCTACTGGGGCTATGGAGAGAATACTACATGGACAAACAGGAGACATGGTTTTAAATTCATTACCTAATCTCTTTGTATCTCAGGGTTTTCCCATTTGAAATGTAAGAGTTGGACAAGTTCACCTCTAATTTCCTTCTACCTATACAGTTCTAAGACCTTAAGAAAACAAGAGTTTTTCAGTTGCCTGTATTGTGTAAGAAATCAACATGCTGTATTTTCCTAAGGTTGTGGATAATACCTAGCCTTACAGCATCTAATGAGGCTTTTCTTGTAACATATTTTTTGAGGTACAAAAGATCAGTTATAACAAGGGAGGCATCCACAAAAGGTCTTCATGCTCTCCTGTTCAAACATTAAATTTGAATGCCAAAGAAAATGACAAGAGGTGACAACTTGGAGGGGAAAGTAATTCTCAAAAAGGCAATTCAATCTAAGTGTGGCACTTAAGGTATAGTAATACCTGGCAGGAAATCATTAATTCTCTTTAAAATCTTTACATTTCAATTTTTCAGGACTAAAAAGCAAGGAATGACTTTTAGGATATAATATCTAAAGTACTCAGCAAAGGAAACTTTAAAGCTTGAATCCTAAAAATGTACAGGTAACATCAAATTAATATCTTGCTTTTTCAATTCAAATTTTTTTGTTTTGCATTTTTATATACAAAGGTTTTTTCAATCATCTAATTTCTACATAATCCTCCACTACAAATGTATTATCCATAATATAAACTTCTTCATGTTTCAACTGTATATTGACAGGCAAAATAATCAAAATAAAATTCTAAACCCCAAAAGGATCTCAAAATCTCAGTCATGAAAACTTAAAATGTATATAGTACTATATATAAAATAGATAGCCAACAAGGACCTACTGTATTGCATGTGGAACTACAGTCAATATCTTGTTATAACCTATAATGGAAGAGAATGTAAAAATAATAGTATATTAATAATTTATACATGTGTGTGTATAACTGAATCATCTTGCTTTACAACTGAAACTAATATAATATTGTAAATCAACTATATTTCAATAAAATTTAAATAAAAGCTTGTTTAGAGAAAAAGTGAGCCTGTTTCTATTGTTCCATAATACTAGAAATGCTCTTCTCTTAATATTTATATTTCATGCTGCTATTCAGTGCAAATTAAAAGCAATAATTGAAATTTCATTAAGTAAACTGTCATTATTAACATGACTTTATACTCTAAAGGAAAGAGAATGCTTTAAAGAAATTAATAGATTCATGTTTATAAAATAGTGCTTTTATGCCTTCTCAAGTAAATATATCATATTTTAAAAGATCTTATAATCATGAAAGTGATATCTTATAAAATTGAAATAAAAATATTCCTTAAATTTCTAAGATATAAAAATATTCTTAAATAAATCTTTAGAAATATTAAAAATATTAAGATGTAGAAATTTTAGATTAATCAGATATTTAGCTAAAAAAATAAGATGGAATGTCTTCAAATGCATTTCTCTGAATGTCCATGTTTCCATGGCAACTATCTCTTTCCTTACCTGCTTCCTAATATCCTCATCAATCAATATTTTATGATAATTGTTTCCATGGAAATTTGAACTTATCTACTTTTTCTCTAAGCTTAAATTATCACTTTCCCAAAAAAATGAACCAAAAAGATAAAATTTTCTGCAAATATTAATTTAGATTAGCCAGCACATCAGGACAAATTATTTTTAAGTGGCTTATTGTCATTCTGTGTTTCATTTTACCACCTTCACTGCCCCCAACTTCCCACTCTATCTACCTCTCCCTCTGCCATCCTCCCATATATTGACACATTCTTTTTTCTCTACCTGGCAAATTTGTCTCTTCCACCCTCAAAGCCTTTCCTCCCTGAAGTTACAGACTGTATATAGTAACAAGAACACTCATATATCTCAACTAAAAATTGCAACAGACCTTCTCCTCCTGAAAAAAGAAATGTGCTTAGACATGTTAATCAATCCAGCTTAACATATATATTGAGTGCTTACCCTGGATGTTACACTGAGCTGAGTACCTGTGAATATGATTCAGAGTAAATGGTGGCATTTGCTTCAAAAGAGTTCACGACCTTGTAAAGGTGTGCATTGGTGCTCAGTCACTTCAGTTGTGTCCAGCTCTTTGCGACACAGTGGACCATGGCCCGCCAGGCTTCTCTGTCCATGGAATTTCATAGGCAAGAATCCTGGCATGGGTTGCCATTTCCCTCTCCGGGGAATCTTCCCGATCCCAGGAATCGAACCCGCATCTCCTGCAGTGCTGAAGTTCTCCTGCATTTCATACCCTGATTTCCTAGAAATAGCTTCCCTGGTTTTGAGCCATTTTCTGCTGTTATTCTTCCAGTGAGAGTTCTCTAAGTTGTTTTACTCCTGGCTTTTTAGAATCATACATGCATACATACATGCATACATATACACAGCCCCCTGAAGACACTGACTTTCGGTTGCCCTATCTCATGTGTTCCCCAGCACTAGGAATTTCATTTTTTTCTGTGTAAACAGTACAAAATGAAAACAACAGCTCAAACGTATCATATGCTATGCACTGAACAACAACAAATTGCATTCATTTTCCTGTCAAATTGTCCTGGTAATTTTGTGAAGTTCTGTTATATTTTACATGTAAGACAACTGAGTCTCAGATAAAGCAGCATACCTAAAGTCATATATATACTTAGGAGTCTGAGCCAAGATTCATATTTAAGTCTTTGTAGCTCCAAAACCAACATTCTTAGTTACTGGTTTTTCATGTGCTAGGTCTTTAGAAGATTAGTTGAAGAGAGTGAACAAGAGATGTAGGCTATAAGGGATTGAAAAGCAGAAATGGACATGAAGCTTTAGCTTTGTGATCAGAATGAAGAGAGTCAACTGGTATTTACATGCATATTTATATTCTGCCACTTTTAAGAAATCTATGTCTCCACCTGGAACTTTCCAATTTGATTTCCATTTTTCTGACTGTTGACACATCACATCTACATTAACATTTCAACAAAGCTTAGTGCCTAAGTATGGGAGTTAAATTCAAAGGCAAAATCAGTTCTGTTTATTCAACAGAAATACTACCAATCATTTCCTACTTATGCTAGAAATAATTTGTCTTTGAACACTTAAGAATCTGTATAAAAAATACTATTCAATAATTTGTGAAGCTTCAGGGCAAGCTTTTTCTTTTCATGTAATCAACTATACAAAAGTAAATGTAGAAGATTATATACTTGAAAGTAGTAGATTAAAAGCACATTAGAGCAGAGCAGTTCTTGTGACAAAACATGTTGATTCAATGTATCCAATAAATATTTCTTTATAATTTCCATTATATCTATGTGACTTCAAAGTGAATAGTTAACTTAGGAAGTGGAGGAGTAGAACTCATTAGTAAGTGCAACAAAATTAATTAAGGAAATGAGAATACTCATCAATGAAAATGCAAATTAACTGCTTGTTAAGGATTGGATGAATAAATAATCAAATTACTTATACATATCATATGTTTTAAACATACAAATTACTTATCATGTTTATTGCTTTCATTCTAATTCTTGTTCCTGGAAGGAAGAACAAGGGCACCTGAAAGAAGACTGGATAAACCATTCAGTATAAAACAAACTATATGAAGTTTTTCTAAAATAAAAACCATTAACACACAAGTCCACCTAAAGGTGAAGCAAAGCCAACACTAAACCTTTTTGTACTAAGATTAATGACATTAAAACTCAACACTTAAGTGAAGTATTTATATTGAAGTTTAATCCTGAAAACCAGTTATGAAACAGTGAGCACATGTGTTATTATTCACTGATTATTTACTGCTTAAAAACTGCTGTGGATAATGAATAAAATATTGGACCATGAATTTGAGAAATGGATTTTAGTCTCCACTCCACTTAGACTAGCTAAATGACCAGGACAAGTCTAATCCATCACTCTGATTCCCTCTTCTGTAAAGGAGTTTGGACTAGATTTACTCAATGATTTCTAAAGCCTCTTCTATCATTAACATAGTATTGCATAATATGTATAATACTACATAATCACACTGAAGAGAATGTCAAAGAAATATAGCACAGCTCCTACATAAAATATATAAAATATACATACTTAGAATATAAAATATTCTTAATTAAAAAAGAAGATCAACATACAAAAAATGACACCCTGGACCCAGATAACAATTTTTTTGTTTGTTTTATTTTGTTTCCCTTTGGTTAGAAATTCCAGATCATAAGCTATTTCCCAACTCAAGCTACTTTAAATATAAATATACTCATCACAAAAATTATTTCAACAATTCTAAAATGCACTTTTTTCACATTTTAATATTTCAAAAATCAGGATATTCCTTAAAATTAATAATGGTTTATATTCAATGGCATATGGTAATAGTCACTCAATAAATAATCTGTTCCATGAATGAATCAATGGGTGAAATAATTTGATGTGAACTAAGAACAAGTTGATTTTAGTCTCTTGCTTCTATTAATGAAACCATAAGGAACTTCTTTTATGCTTAAAAATAAATTTAACATATTACCCTTGAAATCTATCTGTATGCAAATGCTGGAAAATATATCAGCAAATTATATGTATATTTTAAAGCAACCAAAATGCTTACTTATTTCCAAATTCATGTTTCAGAGTTATAATATGGGAAAAGCAAAAATAATCTAGGAAAAGAAACCTGCAGATTTTTCTGGAAAGTGTGCACGTGTGTGTGTGTTTTAAATATATAACCAATATTTTATAATAACTTTAAATGAAGTATTATCTATAAAATTACTAAAACACTATTTTTTCCTTTCCTTTTTATTTTTTAAATCATGAAAATATGATAACACATTTATAGGAGACTTGGAAAGTACAGAACAAAGTTACATATAGTCCTACTACACATTATTATTCTATTAAGTAGATAAATTAAGATTTTTTAGTTGGAATTTCAATATAAAACTCTCAAAAATTAATAGGATAAATAGACAGAAAAGTAGAAGGATATAGTAGATCTGAAAATCACTATGAACAAATTCAATATAATTAAGATTTATATAATTTTCACCCAATAGCTGGATATAAATTCTATTCAAGTTCCCATAAACTATAAACCAGGAGATACTGGAACATAGCCATTTAACAAGCTACAAAAATTTCATAATCTAAAGGTACTGAAATCATATAGAGTCTGTTCTTTTAGCACTGTGGAATTATGTTGGAAATCAATATCAAAAGATATTTGAGAATAACCCTCATATTTTCACATGTACTATGACCCTTACAAGGAAAGATCTTTGACTTGGCCCTTGAAAGCCTCAATAAAGTTAAAAAAACAAGAAGACACAGAGGGTGTGAATCATTATTTTGTACATCTGAACCTAACAGGGAAAAGTGTTTTTTTTAACCCTCTAATTCTGTAAGAAACACCAAACACATAAATTTTACTCAGATTATTTTTTAAACAAATGCTAATAATAGGAGTTGGCACTCAAGTTGAAATATATGGTGTAACATTCTAATAAAAATTCGGTATGAGAATGCAAAATGCAAGAAAGCAGTAAGACATACTGCAACCATAGTGTTCCATACAGAAAGTAGGCAAAAACAGACCAGAGTCCCAGAGTCTCGGTGAAATAAGAGATCACCGAGACAAGAATCAGTGAGAAAACTTCTGATCAGCGGTCTGAGGCGAAAGCATCACTCGGCTTGCGTTTGGGTGTGACCGACAGTGAACGCCAGCAGGAACCGAGAGTGCCAAAAGAGGCCGTCTACTTTCTTCTGCATGTCCTTCTAGCTCTGAGCTGCTTATTTTTCTTTTGTTTTCTTTCTTGTCCTTTTGTTTGCTTTTTAATTCATCATGACCTTCCATTTCCGTAGGCAGGTTTTCCTCCCCAGGGCAGGGCTCTGCAGCTTCGCTCTCACTTCCTGCTCCTTTAGGCCTAGGTTTCCCACTGCTGTTAGGCTCTCCTGTCTCATAGACCCTCACTTGTCTCCTCCCTTGACCGCATCTCTGTAAGAAGTTCCTTCCCGAACATCTCCCCGCTATAACCATCTGAGCTGAGTTCTATTTTTGCTGTGTCTCTAACAAAGGCTAGGGGAAACCCAGGGGAAACCTCCAAATGAATAATCTTGAGGAGTATGAAAATCTAATTCTGCTTAATTGTACCTCAACTTTTTTTTTTCACAAGTTATCTCCTTACTCTCAGGAGAAAAGTGCAGACTCAACTTTGGGTGGCTCTGTTGTTAAGCCTGACCTTTCTGAAACCTCACTAGGATGTTCGGCATGGACAGTTCTAATTCGTTTCAGTAGTAAACAGACTGGATGGTCTGTATAGATTACACTCTGCAAAAGCATCAGCTATAAAACTGTCAGCTTCTGATCTGAGCTTCCAGAGTTCATTTACTTTAAAACATGTAGAAGTTGTCTACTTGGAAATTTAGAAAATGAATGTACCAAAAGATAAAAATAAACACTCCTTTATTCAATGTACTGTAAAAAAAAATAGTTTCTCTATTTGGTGTATAAGCTAAGTTTTTCTAGGACTTGAAAAAATACTAACTAAACCATTTCTCCATAGTGGTATGTCAGATAGGTGCAACAGTGCCTGGAGGGCTTCCAAGACCTCAGGGACAGCATGTGTGGTCGATTGGTGGTACCCTGGGAGAGTGGGCTGGAGCAGGAAAGCAAAGAACTGAGAGGTGTTGCAGGACTGTCTACTGGACACCCTAAAGAGCACCTAGACGATAACCCCCTATCCTCTTTTTGTTGTAGGCTTGGTAGCTAGTCAGCTCACTAGCCAAGGATTTAAATAATTTTTCTCAGGACTCAGGTTTTCAAAATCATAAAGACAACCAGAATAATCAATAGCATCAAGACAGCTCGGTATCAGGAGGTTCAAAATAATAGCCAGTGTATAAGACACAGGCTCCAGATACTCCTCGGTGCACATATAAGAAACCAGCCAGAAGGTTGTAAGTCATGCTCCTGACTCCCAGACTTTCATAACTCAACTCCTATCACTGAGACTCTTCAAACAACAAAGCCTTGTTCTCACAGTCACCAAAATGCCATCCTTCACAAAACTGTTAAAACTCAGGCTGACATCACCAGTGTCTGAGGGTCCTCCACCTTGATTTTTTTATGGTCTCTTGTTACCAGGGCCTAAGATGTTAGATATTTTTATTGCTCATTAAAGCAAGACTCTAGCGATATTCTTTGTATACTGAGCATTTGCATGGTTCAAGGCAGAAACCCATGTCCTTAACACTTGTTTAATCTGCTGCAGCTTCCCAGTGAGAACAAAAGGCCTTTCATCTTCACTCACACTCCCTCATTTACGCACCTACCCAATTGTTTGCTTCAGTACACCTTTCTCAGGTGTGTAATCCATGCCCAAAACTAGACTATAACGCACGTGAACAGATCAAACCTTTGTCAGGTGCCTAGCTTTGAGGAGTTCCAGTTTCATGTTAAGGTAAATAAATTGTAAAACAGAGAACATAACATACAGGAGCACTACGGACTGAGTACATAGTTGATGGCAATAGCTAATACTTCCGTGAAGACATGAAGGAAGCCTTAAGGAAGAGCGACACTGGAGGCGTGTTTAAGGAGTGAATGGGTTGGTAACATGTAAGCTGGTCCAGCCACTATGGAGAGCAGTATGGAGGTTCCTTTTTAAAAAACTAAAAATAGAGCTGCCATACGATCCTGCAATCCCATTCCTGGGCATATATCCAGAGAAAACTATAAATTGAAAAGATACATGTGCTCCAGTGTTCATAGCAGCGTTATCTAGAATAGCCAAGACACGGAAGCAAGCTAAATGTCCAGTGACAGATAAATGAATAAAGATGTGATGTGTGTGGGGTGGAGTGTGAGCGTGTGTGTGTGCATCTTCAGTCCCCAACTGTTAGTTTAAGGCAACACCCATCGCCTCTGAGAGAGTCGTGTTAGTTCAGAGAGAAGGTGGTAATACTTTCTAGGGAAGACTGTCTCACTGAAACTAACAAAAAAGACCCAGCTGCAGATTTTTCTATAGAAATGAACACCAGCTCAATGGCCTACTTGTTAGAATAAAGATCCTCTCCCCATTATTTATAAGACATTTGAATCTGATGTTAAAATAGAAAACAATCCCTTAACTTTTAAGACAGAGCCAAAATGGATAAATGTTGAGCTATGTTTAAGAATGAGATGGATCAAATATTATTTAAGATGATATACAAATTTGAAACACAGGTATCTATTTTAATTCAAGTATCAAAAATAGTTCTACAAGACTCTTCTCAATTATATGCATTCTTGTATGCTTTCATGACCAGAAGAAACAGAAGTGGACATTTAACTATTGGATCTATAATGTGTACTCAAAAATTGTATCATCCATCATGTGGCCTCAACAGAAAGGCCCAAGAATTGCTGATCCACCCATTTTCTGCCCTTCCTTCCTTAAATTTATGGAAGACTTGGGCATTTTGTTCAGAGACACTTTAGCAGGTCTACCTTCTTTTAAATAAACATAAGCACACTGGAGAAACTAACTTATTGTATTCATAAAACTAGATGAGACACATGGAACATCCAAGAGGCTTGATCTGAATTAAAAAAAAAACATAATATACTTTAAAAACCCTTCATAAGCACCATATTTCATAACCATGTCAGGGCAGGTTAATTATTTTTTGAAAACTCCTTATCAAAAATGCTGAAATCTACTGTGACAAATGCAACTATGTATGCAAATGTTCATATCATCTCCAATTCCAAGGCCATTTATAAAACATTATCCCTTAGTATTTGTGTAATTTCAATAGTTAACAACATCAATAAACAATTTTTCACTGACCTAATCATTTCCAAACAAGTTTCACTTCAACACATTATATTTGTTACATTCCTAATTGAAATCCTTTGATATTCAAACCATTCTGAGGTATTCAGCTAAATTTGATCAACATATAAAATTATGCTTTGTTACAACTAAGTAGCAATTCTTAGAGTAAAACATTTGATATCTTAAATCAGGAATGATCTTCCCTTTCACTTTTTGCTTAGTTAAATCCTGCTCATGTTTCTCTTCATCAAAGAAACCCTGTCCAGATTTCTCTAAGTTGGTCAAATCCTTGCTTTACATCTCACAGAGATGTGCATCTTCTTTGTACTTGTTATGGACACAATTTTACATCTGTATAAATGATTATTTGATTAAGGTTTATAAGCTGCAAGAAGACAAGAACTGTGTTTACTTCTTTCTCACTACCACATCCCCAGTGATGAATGGAAAAATGAAATTACACTAGACAGATTGTTGAACAAGGCAGGTCATGGAATTGGGTTTCAAGGATAGTAAAGCTTATTGCAGTTATGAGTGAATAAGAAGCCAGCAACAAAAAAGGTCATGTATTTGGAGAAACTGCAAGAATTTGTGTATATGTAAGAGTGCACAGTCAGGACAGTAAAGAATTGTTGACAAAGTTGACCAGGACACCAGGACAGTGATCAGGGGTGCTTCTGTGGACCCTGTGAGTCATCATCATACGGCAATGGAGAGTGTGCTGCGTTGTACCGTCACTTTGTGGTTTCCAGTGGTTTTCAGTCTTCTGATTCCCTCAAGGGTATTGCCCAAACCTACAACTTTTAAGAGCATGTTACAAACATCAAGGCTTTTGAGACCTATTCCTCTAAGTCCTAATATCCCTATTAAGAAAATGAAAAAGTTAGAAAAGATTATTGCTTCCCAACCTTAATTACACATTAGAATTACCTGGGGAGCTGTCAAAAAAAAAAAACAACCCTAAACCAGACCCCAATAGCCACTTTAGCCCAAGCAAAAAATCCCTGAGTATGCAGTCCAGATTTGAATTTAATTTTTAATCTCCAGCAATTCCAAGGGGTAACCAGGATTGAAAACCAATGAAAGAGGAAATTTTCACCTCCTTTGCTCTAAAATCTTGTCATGCCAACTTAGTAAGGAACTAGACAAGAAACACATTCCCATCTTCACAGTTTTGTGAGGGTTTTAAGTTTGGTCTCTTTCAAATCCTCACGGTATATAATCAGAAGGGCACAAAACGAATGCTATCTACTATGAAACAGCTGTGTGCAAATAAGTCTCACAAGATCTTAGCTGATTGATATTTTAATCAGGTCAGTGTGCAGACTAGCTATGCCAACAGAACTATCAGCTTCCAGGTTCTGCTATGTGTGGGAGGGCTGCATAAACACCTACACTTCTTAGTCACCTGTCATTAAAAGCAATTTTCTAGAATATAGAGATCCATGCTAGTAAATATGTTCTTTATTCGGGATGTAAATTCTAATAGTCAACAGTTTAAAACATAAAAATGTATTTCATAGAATTTGCAATGGATAATATAATTCAGATACCAGAAGTTTTCTTTTTAGAAACCTCTTAACACACAATAGTTACTGCCTTTCATATAATCTTAACACTGAAAGGTTTTTGAAAGTTAGTCTGTCTAATATCCTATTAAATTCAACACAAAGGTTGAAATTCCACTACAGGATACTTTATAAACCACTGTCCATTCTCTGCTTAAACACATTCTTTCATGGGTATGTAGCCCGACGTCCAAGTGTCACCAGTTTCACTGTTATTTCTATTTGTTAGGATTCTCTGGTGCTTAGTTGCTCAGTCATGTCTGACTCTTTGCAACCCCATGGACTGCTGCCTGCCAGGCTCCTCTGTCTATGAGGATTCTCCAGGCAAGAATACTGGAGTGGGTTTCCATGCCCTCCTCCAGGAGATCTTCCCAACCCAGGGAATGAACCCAGATTTCCCTCATTGCAGGCAGACTCTTAACTGTCTGAGCCCGCATGGAAGCCCAAGAATACTGGAATGGTTACCCCATTCTTTCTCTAGAGGATCTTCCTGATTCAGGAATTGAACCAGGGGTCTCCTGCATTGCAGGCAGATTTTTTACCAAGTGAGTTACCAGGATTATCTTGGGTGAATTTAAAAGAAACTTACCTCATCTTTTAAGATCATTTCTTTTTCCTAATTCACTTGAAGTCGTATATTATTGTTTTAGTGGCTAAGCCATGTCTGATTATTTTGTGAACCCATGGACTGTAGCCCACCAAGCTCCTCTGTCCATCGGATTTCCCAGGCAAGAATACTGGAGTGGGTTGCTATTTCCCTCTCCAGGGGATCTTCCTAATTCAGGGATTGAACCCATGTCCCCTGCATTGGCAGGGGGATTCTTTACCACTGAGCCAACAAGTCAAATATCCTATACCATCTGAAAGCATTCTAAAGTCTTGGAAGAGATCTATATAGCATCTCTAAGTTGACTTCCCCAGTAGACACTTCAAAGCCTCTTCTGTAAACACTCCATGATGCTGATGGATGGAATGCCATCTTTAGGTGCTATAACTACTACAGTTCCCTTGATTAGCATCCAACAGTTTATCTGTCGAATAGAAAAAATGCATTTTAAAAAGAAACCCAGGGGCTTCCTTGGTGGCTCAGTGCTAAAGAATCTGCTTGCTAATGCAGGAGATGCAGGTTCAACCCCTGGGTCGGGAAGAGCCCCTAGAGAAGGAAACGGCAGCCCACTCCAGTATTCTTTCCTAGAGAATGGAATGAACAAAGGAGCCTGGCAGGCTATAGTCCATGAGGTCACAAAAGAGTTGGACATGACTTGGACTAAACAACAAAGAAACCCATAGCAACTCCTGCCTTTATATCTTAACCAAGACATTTCACTTACTTGGTTAGGCAAAATTATCCATTTTCATGGCTCAGGGAATGGAATATAAGCAATTTTCAAATGCTGAAATGGCCGACGTATTCAACATTTTGCAAACTAGATGAATAAGCACTGCCCCCCACCCATTTCTGCTCCTAAAACAAGCAAAGATCCATTTGGGGAACCAAGTATGACCACTTAAATTGCTTCCTTGTGAACATCACTATTATGTCCTTCTCTCCCTGGAGATAATTAAGAACGTCTAAAACATATGTTCATAAGCAGTAAGAGGTTATTGAAAATGACTCCCTTTTTGCTAACACAAAATTCATGGTTTCCTCTAGTGTATTTACTTAAACTAATAAGATTCCAACAGATTACATGGTGACAATACTATCTTTCATTAATTTTAAACAGTGTAGTTCACAGGACTGCAACAAAGCCTTGAAAGAAGAAAAGGAAAAAAATCTCAATGTTGAACAAAAGCTTAGAGATTTTATCACTCAGCCTCCTCTCCATCCTCTTATTCATGAAACTAAGACATCTTTACTCTCAGTGGGAGGATAGTTTGAACTCATGTGCAGGAGAGGTCGGATGTTTGGCTCCTTCTTTAGAAAGTATGGCTACTTAAATAAACACTTCCCCATGCTCTAAGCACAGAATTGCAATAAAATAATAAATGCTATATTATAAATCAATTCCAGTCACCATCAAATCAGAAGACAGTATAAAATCACAATATTTAATCCATCTCACCCAGTGTTTTCCTCTCAAATAAGGTTAAAATTTGTCATTCTCATATTCTATGGGGTCCACAGTTTTGGCTGTAGTCATAACCTAATCTTTACCAGGGGATTAAACAGACTCTCATTTTCAAGGGATGGAGTCTAGAGTTTTCTTGAAAAAGGAAAAACACCCTACTTGCAGCTGACAGCATATGCTGTCCACTTCTATCTCTACTCTTTTGATGGCATATCAGTTCAGTTCAGTTGCTTAGTCATGTCCAACTCTTTGCGACCCAATGGACACCAGTCTTTCCTGTCCATCACCAATTCCCAGAGCCTACTCAAACTCATGTCCATCGTGTCAGTGATGGCATCCACTGTCCCCTTCTCCTCCTGCCTTCAATCTTTCCCAGCATCAGGGTCTTTTCCAATGAGTCAGTTCTTCACATCAGGTGACCAAAGTATTGGAGCTTCAGCTTCAGCATCAGTCCTTCAGTGATTATTCATATGACACATGGAATATCACTGATACTCCAATATTTCTCTTACATCTATTTTACCTATTAATCTATCTCTCAATGAGAAGGATACCCTTATTCCAGGCTCAGGTAGAGGGGAAAGGGCCAAGCAGGGGTGGCCTCACAAGCAAGAGACACTTAATATTTAAGAATTTGAACATGGTTGTCTATATTCTCCTATAGCTGAAATGATAGGTTTGGTGATCTAAAGCAGCGTTGTCCGGACAAGGATCTACTGTATAGCACATGGAACTCTGCTGATGATTATGTGACAACCTAAATGGGAAAATAATTCAAAAAGGAGTGAATACGTGTGTGTGTATGCATATATATATATATATATATATATATATATATATATATAAACTGAATCACTTTGCTGTACACCTGAAACTGTCACAACTCAACTATATTCCAATGTAAGATTAAAAACTAAAAAACACATGCATATTTCCAAAATAAGAAACAGGAATAAAATTATAAAAATGATCCAAATAAATTTCAAAATAAATAAATAAAGCAGCATTGTCCAGTAGAATATGTGAGGCACAAAAGGAAAACACCTTGTAAATGTTCTAGTAGCCACATTAAAAGAAGCAAAGAAACAAGGAAAATTAATTTTCATAACATACTTAGCCAAACATATCCAAAATAATATCATTTCAATATATAATCTATACAAAACTTACTTTGAGATATTTCACATTATATATTTTTTTAATATGAAGTCTTCAAAAATCTGGTGCATACTTTATATTTATATCACATCTCAGTTTGGACCAACCATATCTGAAGTGCTCACAGTCACATATGTGGATAGTTGCTACCATGTTAGACAGCACAGAGAGAATCCTACATCTCTCTGAATGTTCTTTCAGGAAAAAAAAAGTTATTGCATTATATATTTTAAATAAAAGAACAAATTTCATAACATGTTAAAACTCTTAAAAAGTTTTTAGGTCCTATGTATTTTTTTTCTCCCATTTTTGCACAATTCCTAAAGATATAGAAGTAGTATCAAGAACATTAAAGAAATGTTTTATATCCAATAGTCTTACAAATCTTATTCCTGAAGCTTCAGAATATAGTGACAAATAAAGCCAGTTTGAGAACCACAAGACATCATTTAGTGGTTGTAGTACCTTCTGAATCAAATAAGAGCTGTTGGCATTCAGGAAATGTATTATGTCATAGTAGTTTAAGAATTAATCTTGGAAGAACTGTCATTTATGATTTAGTTTTCATGGAACAACTCACTTAAAAAGTGTTTCTGAAGTCAGGGCTGGATTACTAATGTGTATCTAGA
This sequence comes from Antilocapra americana, assembly GCA_007570785.1. Lineage (NCBI taxonomy): Eukaryota > Metazoa > Chordata > Mammalia > Artiodactyla > Antilocapridae > Antilocapra > Antilocapra americana. The sequence goes on along the minus strand of ML661344.1, from coordinate 3,867,169 downwards.
CTTAGAATTCTATTTGGACTTTTTCCTTGCTCACTCCTGCTTTAGCCAAAAATTGTTTTAAAATCCCCAAGATTCCACTGTAAGAGGTACCTTAAAAACAATGCAATAAACCAAAAAAAAAAAAAAAAAAGAGCTCTCTCCTGATTCCACATTATATAGGGAAATTTTAAAATACATGAATATATATAAAAATACTAGTTTCTGAAAAATTCCCATCTTTTAAAAATGACTTATGCTGTCATAATGCTAGAACAATGCTAAGTGGAAACAAAGGAAGAATGAATCATTATACTTAAGAAATATGCAATCTAAAAGGCTGTATAACTGAAATTAATATAATACTATATATCAAATATACTTCAATAAGTAAATGAATAAGTATTTAACAACAACAAAAAAAGGGATGGGGGAAGTCTGGCATGACTAATACTGTGATAATTTAGTAGACCATCAGGAAGCTTCCATATCCTCTTATCCTTATTCATTAGAGGGCAGACAGAATGAAAACCACAACCACAATCACAGAAAACCAACCAAACTGATCACATGGACCACAGCTTTTTCTAACTCAATGAACTAAGCATCATGCCATGTAGGACCACCCAAGACAGATAGATCATGGTGGAGAGTTCTGACAAAACATGGTCCACTGGAGAAGGGAATGGAAAAACACTTCAGTATTCAGCCTTGAGAACCCCATGAACAGTATGAAAAGGCAAAAAGGTAGGAAACTGAAAGATGAACTCCCCAGGTCAGTAGGTGTCCAATATGCTACTGGGAAGAGTGGAGAAATAAATCCAGAAGAAATGAAGAGACGAAGCCAAAGTGAAAACAATGCTATTTGTGGACGTAACTCTTGTGGATGTAACTTGCGATGGAAGTAAAGTCCGACACTGTAAAGAACAATACTGCACAGGGACCTGGAATGTTAGACCCATGAATCAAGGTAAGTTGGAAGTGGTCAAACAGGAGATGGCAAAAGTGAACATCGACATTTTAGGAATCAGTGAAAACGAAAATGGACAGGAATGGGTGAATTTATTTCAGATGATCATTTTATCTACTACTATGGGCAAGAATCCCTTAGAAGAAATGGAGTAACCCTCATAGACAACAGAAGAGTCTGAAATGCAGTACTTGGGTGCAACCTCAAAAACGACAGAATGATCTCTGTTCATTTCCAAGGCAAACCAATCAATATCACAGTAATACAAGTCTATGCTGAAGTTGAAAGGTTCTGTGAGTACCTACAAGCCCTAGAACTAACACCCAAAAAAGAAGTCCTTTTCATCATAGGGGACTGGAATGCAAAAGTAGGAAGTCAAGAGATATCCAGAGTAACAGGCAAATTTGGCCTCAGAGTACAAAATGAAGCAGGGAAATGGCTAAAACAAAGTTTTACCAAGAGAATGAACTGGTCATAGCAAACACCCTCTTCCAACAACACAAGAAGAGACTACACATGGACATCATCAGATGGTCAGTATCAAAATCAGATTGATTATATTCTCTGTAGCCAAAGAGGGAGCAGCTCTATACAGCCCGCAAAAACAAGACCAAGAGCTGACAATGGCTCATATCATGAACTCCTTATTGAAAAATTCAGACTTAAATTAAATAAAATAGGGAAAACCACTAGACCATTCAGGTACGACCTAGGTCAAATCCCTTATGATTAAGGAAGTGGAAGTGACAAAGAGATTCAAGGGATTAGATCTGATAGACAGAGTGCCTGAAGAACTATGGACAAAGGTTCATGACATTGTACAGGAGGCAGTGATCAAGACCGTCCCCAAGAAAAAGAAATGCAAAAAGGCAAAATGGCTGTCTAAGGAAGCCTTACAAATAGCTGAGAAAAGAAGAGAAGCTAAAGGCAAAGGAGAAAATGAAAGAGATACCCATCTAAATGCAGAGTTCTAAAGAATAGCAAGGAGAGATAAGAAATCATTCCAAAGTGATCAATGCAAAGAAATAGAGAAAAACAATAGAATGGGAAAGACTAGAGATCTCTTCAAGAAAATTAGAGATACCAAGGGAATTTTTCATGCAAAGATGAGAGCAATAAAGGACAGAAATAGTATGGACCTAACAGAAGCAGAAGATATTAAGAAGAGGTGGCAAGAATACACAGAAGAACTGTACAAAAAAGATCTTCATGACCCAGATAGCCACCGTGGCGTGATCACAAACTTAGAGCCAGACATCCTGGAATGTGAAGTCAAGTGAGCCTTAGGAAGCATCAATATGAGCAAAGCTAGTGGAGGTGATGGAATTGCAGCTGAGCTATTTCAAGTTTTAAAAGATGATGATATGAAAGTGCTGCACTCAATATGTCAGCAAATTTGGAAAACTCAGCAGTGGCCAGAGGACTGGAAAGGTCAGTTTTCATTACAATCTCAAAGAAAGAAAATGCCAAACAATGTTCAAACTACCACACAGTTGCCCTCACCTCACAAGCTAGCAAAGTAATGCTCAAAATTCTCCAAGCCAGGCTCCAACAGTATGTGAACCATGAACTCCCAGATGTTCAAGTTGGATCTAGAAAAGGCAGAGGAAACCAGAGATCAAATTGCCAACATCTTTTTGATCATAGAAAAAGCAAGAGAATACCAGGAAAACATCTATTTCTGCTTCATTAACTACACCAAATTATTTGACTGTGTGGATCACAACAAACTGTGTAAAATTCTTAGAGATGGGAATACCAGACCACCTTACCTGCCTCCTGAGAAATCGGTATGCAGGTCAAGAAGCAACAATTAGAAATGCACATGGAACAAGGGACTGGTTCCAAGTTGGGAAAAGAATACATCAAGGCTGTATATTGTCACCTTGCTTATTTACCTTATATGCAGAGTACATCATGAGAAATGCCAGACTGGATGAAGCACAAGCTGGAATAAAGATTGCCAGGAGAAATATTAGTAACTTCAGATATACTGATGACATCACCCCTATGGCAGAAAGTGAAGAGGAACTAAACAGCCTCTAAATGAAAGTGAAAGAGGAGAGTTTCTATTTCAGAGAAAACTGGCTTAAAACTCAATATTCAAAATATCAAGATCATGGCATCCGGTCCCATCACTTCATGACAAATAAATGGGGAAACAATGGAAACAGTGAGAGTTTTTAATATCTTGGGCTCCAAAATATCTGCAGATGGTATTGCAGCCATGAACTTAAAAGATGCTTACTCCTTGGAAGAAAAGCTATGACAAACCTAAACAGCATATTAAAAAAAGAGACATTACTTTGCCAACAAATGTCCATCTAGTTAAGTCTCTGGTTTTTCCAGTAGACATGTATGGATATGAGAGTTGGACTATAAAGAAAGCTGAGCACCAAAGAACTGATGCTTTTAAACTGTGATGTTGAAGAAGACTCTAGAGTCCCTTCTACTGTAAGGAGATCAAACAAGTCCAGCCTAAAGGAAATCCTGAATATTCATTGGAAGTCCTGAATATTAATTGGAAGGACTGATACTGAAGCTGAAGCTCCAATACTTTGGCCACCTGATGCAAAGTACTGAACTCACTGGAAAAGACTGTAAGATTGGGACAGATTGAAGGCAGGAGGAGAAAGGGGAGGCAGAGGATGAGGTGGTTGGATGGCATCACCAACTCGATGGACGTGAGTTTGAGCAAGCTCCAGTAGTTGGTTATGGACACGGAAGGCTGGTGTGCTGCAGTCTATGTGGTTACAAAGACTTGGACACAACTGAGCAACTCAACTGAATATAGTAAGAAAATGGCTTTTCTTTTTAAATTGCGTAGGAGCTTCTCCGGTGTTCCAGTGGTAAAGAATCTACCTGCCAATGCAGCAGTTGCAAGAGATGGGGTTTGATCCCTGAGTCGGTAAGAGGAAATGGCAACCCATTTCAACATTATTGCCTGGAAAATTCCATGGACAGAGGAGCCTGGTAATAGAGTCCATGGGGTCACAAAGAATCAGACGTGACTGAACAGGCACACTGACATGTTATTGTTGATATATGATATTAGATTAATTTCAGGTGCACAATACAGTGACTCAATAATTTAATAGATTATACTCCATTGTGTTTCGTTTCTACACTTATGTTTAGTGGCTCAGTCGTGTCTGACTCTTTGAGATTCCATGGACTGTAGCTCACCAGGCTCCTCTGTCCTTGGGGATTCTCCAGGCAAGAATGCTGGAGTGGGTTGCCATGCCCTTCTCCAGAGGATCTTTCCAATCCATGGATGAAACCCAGATCTCCTGCATTTCAGGTGGATTCTTGGCCATCTGAGCCATCACAGAAGCCCAATTAACTATTAATGAGCTCCATTCATAGTTATTAAACAAAATTGTCTATATTCACTGTGGTGTATATTGCAATCTTGTATCTTGCTTACTTTATACCTAGTAGTCTATACCTCTTAATCTTCTTCCTCTGTCTTGCCCCTCTGTCAACCCCTCTCCCTATGGGTAATCACTCGTTTACTCTCTATATCTGTGAGTCTGTTTCTGTTTTTCTATATTCATTCATCTGTTCTATTTTCAGATCCCACGTATAAGTAAAAATGTAGCGTTTGTCTTCATCTGGCTTATTTCACTACTCACGGCACCCTCCAAGTCCATCGTGCTGTTGCAAGCAGCAGATTTATCCTTTTAAAGGATGAGCTGACTCAGCAGTATTTCAGTGTGTGTATGTGTGTGTGTGTTATATATATATATATATATATATATGAAGAATGTGGTGTACATATATATATATATACCACATCTTCTTTATTCATTCATGTATTGATGATCACTCGGGTTGCTTCCATATCTTGGCTATTATAAATAGTGCTGCTATGAATATTGAGTGTGTATATCTTTTCAAATAAGCATTTTCATTTTTTGATATATACCTTAAATGGAATTGCTTGATCATATTAATTTTTGAGGAATCTCCATATTATTTCCCAAGGTGGCTGGACCAATTTACATTCCCACCAACAGTGTACTAGGGTTGCTTTTTCTCCACACCCTTGCCAACATTTATTATTTGTTGTCTTTTTGATAACAGCTGTTCTGACAGGTGTAAGGTAATATTTCACTGTAGTGTCAATTTGCATTTTCATGATGATTGGTATTGAGCATCTTTTCATGTGCTTGTTGGCCAACTGTATGACTTCTTTGGATAGTTTTTCACAATATGTGCAAAAATAAATTCAAAATGGATTAAAAACATAAATGAAGTCATAGAACTTCTGGAAGAAAGCTAGCAGTGTACTCTTTGACATGTCTTAGCAATTTTTGAGGGGGCAAAAAAAAGGAAGAGCAAAAACTAAACAAATGGAGTAATCAAACTTAAAAGATTTTGCACAGCAAAGAAAACCAGCAACAAAATGAAAAGGCAACCTACTGAATAGGAGAAGTATCTGCAAATGATATGTTTTATAAAGGGTTAATATCAAAACCATATAAAGAGCTCATACAAATCAGTTTCAAAAACCAAACATCTCAATTAAATAATAGGTAGAAGATCTGAATTGCTATTACTCTTTTCAGTATCTCTGCCACTTAGCAGAGTTTCTGGCGTATAAAGTACTCTATAAATATTCACTGAATGAAGGGCATAATTCCCTCAGTGAATTTTCATGATACAGCAAACTGAGAGTTTCCATAACAAATCTGTCTTACATTGTTGTTGTTGTTCAGTCGCTCAGTCACATCCAACACTTTGAGACACCATGGAATGCAGCACACCAGGCCTCCTTGTCTCTCACCATCTCCCAGAATTTGCCCAAGTTCATGTCCATTGTACTGGTGATGCTATCCAGCCATCTCATCCTCTGATGCTCTCCTCACCTCTGCCTTCAATCTTCCCCAGCATCAGGGACTTTTCCAATGAGTCATCTGTTTGCATCAGATAACCTAAATCCTGGAGCTTCAGCTTTAGCATCAGTCCTTCCAGTGAATATTCAGGGTTGATCTCCCTTAAGATTGACTGCTTTGATCTCCTGGATGTCCAAGGGACTTTCAGGAGTCTTATCCGGCACCATAGTTCAAAGGTATCAATTCTTTGGCATTCTGCGTTCTTTATGGTCCAGCTGTCACAACCATACATAACTAGTGCGAAGACCACAGCCTTGATTAAGACTATGCCTAGACTATGCAAAGGCATAGCATAGACAAATCAGACCTTTGTCAGCAGAGTAATGTCTCTGCTTTTCAACACATTGTCTATGTTTGTCATCGTTTTCCTGCCAAAAAGCAAGTGTCTCCTGATTTCATGGCTACAGTCAACGTCCACTGTGACTTTGGAGCCCAAGAAGAGGAAATCGCCACTACTTATACCTATTCCCCTTCTATTTGCCATGCAGTAGTGGGACTGGATGCCATGGTCTTGTTGTTTTTTAATATTTAGTGTTAAACCAGCTCTTTCACTCTCCTTCACCCTCATCAAGAGGCTCTTTAGTTCCTCTTCACTTTCTGCCATTAGAGTGGCACCATCTGCATATCTGAGACTGTTAATGTTTCTCCTCCCTATCTTGATTCCAGCTTTTAACTCGTCCAGCCTGGCATTTCTCATGATGTGCTCAGCATACATAGCTGAGGTGACAGCAAATAGACATGTCATACTCCTTTCCAAATCTTGAACCAACCAGTTGTTCCATACAATGTTCTGTTGCCTCTTGACCTGCATACAGATTTCTCAGGAGACAGGTAAGATGGTCAGTATTCCCATCTCTCTAAGAGCTTTCCACGGATTGTCAATGATCCACACAGTCAAAGGCTTTAGCATAGTTGATGAAATGAAAATAGATGTTTTTCTGAAATTCCCTTGCTTTCTCTATAATCTAGTGAATGTTGGCAATTTTATCTCTAGTTCTCTTCCTTTCCTAAACCCAGCTTGACATCTAGAAGTTCTTGGTTCACATAATGCTGAAGTGTAGCAAGCACGATTTTAAGTATGACCTTATGAGCATGGGAGATGAGAGCAACTGTCCAACGGTTAGCACATTCTTTGGAGAGCTACCCTTCTTGGGAACTGGGATGAGGACTGACCTTTCCAATCCTTTGGCCAAAGCTGGGTCTTCCAGATTTGCTGACATAATGAATGCAAAACCTTGATGGCATCATTCTTTAGGGATCTGAATAGTTCTGCTGGAATTTCATCACATCTACTAGCTTTATTAACAGCAGTGCTTCTTAAGGCCCACTTGACTTCTTGACTTCACACTCCAGAATGTCTGGCTCTGGTGATTAACCACACCATTGTAGTAATCCAGTTTATTAAGATCTTTTTCATACAGTTCTTCTGTGTATTCCTTCCATCTCTTCTTGATCTCTTCAGTGTCTACTAGGTCTCGACGATTTTTATCCTTTATTATGTCCATCTTTAGGAGAAACACTCCCTTGATGATTCTAGTTTTCCTGAAAAGATCTCTAATCTTTCCCCTTTTGTTGTTTTCTTCAATTATTAAGAATTTTTCATTGAAGAGGGCCTGCTTGTCTCTTCTAGCTATGTTTTGGAACTCTGCATTTAATTGGATGTACCTTTCCCTCTCTTCCTTGCTTTTCGCTTCATAGGGAATGGTGATTTGAACATATATTATATATGTAACATAAGAGAACATGGTAGAAGTAAATAAAATAAATTAAAAACAATAAAAAATTGTACTTCCTTCAATGTGATATGAAATGTATACATGCTTATATTAATTTTTTATTATTGCCCTAACAAATTATGACAAATTTAGTGGTTAAACAATGCAAATTTGTTACCTTACAGTTCTGGAAGTCAGACAGCTGACACAAGTCTCATTTAGTCAGGTGATAGCAAGGCTGTGTTCCTTTCTGGAAGCTCTAGGGGGAATCTATCTCCTTATCTTTTCCAGCTTCTAAATGTTACCTGCATCCTTTACACACAACTCTCTTCCTCCATTTCCAAAGCCATCAACATTACATCTCTGTTCATTTGGCTACATTCTCATTCCTCTATGATCACAGGAGAAAACGAAAAATACTGTATTTACCTCTGAAGGGCTACATATCTCTTTCTCCCTCTCTTCTCTCTCTCTCTCTCTCTTTTTTCCCCCTCTTTCATTCTCTCTTTGTCTCTCTCTCTTTCTCTTTTTCTGTACTAGGCCAAGGGTCTGAAAAAATAGAGATTACATAAAGATAGTAATTTACTTTGAAATTGAAAGTTTTATATCATTTCCCCCGGCTATCTGTTTCTTATTGCCTTCAGAAGTTCCCTCAGCCCAATACTTCCTACATTGTAGAAGAATGAGAAAAAAGCATTAGATATCAGAGATAAAATATCATCTACACATCTGATTATAAAATGCATCTGAATAATAAAATTAAAACAATCATAGGCAAAATATAGTTAAAACCACTTTGGCCTTTATTTTTTCATCCTAAGGAAGTGTAGCCAGAAAACTCACATATTTGTATTAAAGAAGCAGCAGCAGCAGCTCTGCTGAAATATGAATTCAGACTGTTGAGCAGTGAACCATCTCTGATATTTACCTTTTTGGGGACAAAATATTCAATCTGAAACTCCCTATCAACCTCACTGTTAAAATCTAATATATTAACATATTTAAACGCAAAATTTTTCAGGGTTTTTGCTGCAACGATCTATTTTATATAAAACATTTCATCTCCTATTCATGTTCAGGTTTCAAACACATCATTTTAGGTGAAAAAGTAAGGTTTTAAAAGTAAAAATTATATCTGGCCTGTTACAATCTAGAATGGAGGCACAGGGAAAAAGCACCTACATGAATCCAAACCCACACAAAAAAGGCTCAGTTGTAGAGGGAAAGAGTGGGATATATTTAAAAATAGTGTCCTATTATTGACCTAGAGTACTAACCACAGTCACCAATTCCCATCTATTTATCAGACTATTGAAAGAAGCATAAAAATCAGTTGTTTTTAATGTGCTTTTATCCATGAATAGAATGATAATGTTTTTTGCTAAGACTAATATTAGCAATTTTGTGCCAGGCATCAAATTAGTTATATTATTAATAAATACTCTCTCTATTTTTCTTCTCACAATAACTCTATGCAACAGATATTGATAGCCAGATGATAACTGAGATTCAGAGAAGGTAAACACGTGTTAATCAAAAGTTATTCACCAAGTAAGTGTTTCACGTATACTCTTTACGATGCTAAGGCAACCTCCAATACAATTATGTACTATCAGCCACCAGGCATTTACAAAATACTACCTTCAAACACAGAAACTATAAAAACTTGTTAATTAAGATAGTCAGTGGTTAAGTTACTTATGGCTAAGATCATGCAATTAAAAAACTAATATTCCTTAGTTCCTAGACTGTAATTCTTCCTCAGTATCAAAATCAAGATCAGTAATATCAAGCTTTTGACTTTCATGATGCTCATCTAAAGTGTCTGCACTCCTCAAAACTTAGCTTGATTAATATCTCCTCTATGAAGCTGGCCATGAAAACATAATACAAATTTCTCTCTTCTAAAACCTAAGATCATTTTATTGATCCTCTCTTATACGGAGATGCCATGGAGCTGACTAAGGATGTAGTAACAATGGGGAGAATAAGGAAAATGATATCACTTAGAGAAAGAGGAGCCAAAAAGGAGCCAACATGCCATAAGAGAATGCTGAGAGTCACCTGCAGGTACTGAATGCATGCCTCAGGTGTTCCAGAGCCACGGGGGAAAGTGAAACAAAGTAGGGTATATGTGAGAAAGGTGTCATGCAGAAGTGACCAGGGAAGGGGGAAAATAAGGCATTAGTACATACTGTAGGTTGCAGTGACTTAGGGAAAATGAACAATAAGCCTGGGAGAAACCAAAGCATAAGAAAAATAAATGGCCTGCCCCAAAATGAGATGAAATTAATTAAGAATCATAACACGAACACTATACTCTTAACATTTTTTAAGTCACACAATACAATATTATTAACTATAGACCCTATGCTGTATGAGAGATCTCTAGAACTAACTTTTTTTAAGGGCACAAGGAATTTCTGGAAATATTAGATATATTTATTATCTTAATTGTAATGATAAAGTTTCCACAGGTGTATACATATGCCCAAGCCCATATAATATATACATTAAATATATGCAGTTTTATATACCAGTTATACCTCAATAGAGCTTGTAAAATAAAAGAATAATGACAAACATGAGGCCGATGACTACCTATCCAAACACATTACAAATTGATGCAAATTAGTACATTACAAGTTAATACAAAAAATACATTACAAAGCATGGCCACAGGATGGAAAGAGAAAAGGCAAGCTTCAGAATCACATAGAGGAAGGTTCAAACTTTGAATGCACCAACTTCCACCTGAGAGGCAGAAGAGTTAAGTACTTAAAAGTCTGAGCAATTGCACAGACAACCTTGATCTACTCTGACAAACTGTTCCAGTTTTCCAGGGACTACTGCAGTTTTAACAGTGAAAGTCCTTATTTCCTGGGAAACCCCTCAGTCCTGGGCAAATCAGGAAGGCCAGTCACCCAAGCTGTGCTGAATCCCATTCATCATTAACCCATGGTAAGACCTTGGCCAGGTTACCTCATCTCTGTATATGTTTTTTCGTTTGCAAAGTGCCAGTGATGATAATCAGGCCTATTTTAATGGAGCCATTCAGAGCAATAAATCATTAATATATAGAGAGCTGTTAGAGTGTGTCTAGGACATGACAAACAGCAGGTGCAAGTAGTTACCATCACAAACTTGATGAATCTTAGATTTCTTGTCTGAAAATGAAGATGATCATATCTACCTCACATGATTACTGTCAGTAAACATTAGGTAAAATTATACATGACTCCCTTCTCTAGTATCTGAATTTACATGTATGGTATTATTTATTTGATAAACATTTAATGTTTATAAGTGAAATTTGTACAATGCTAAATAGTTATGAAAATATAGGAAGGATAAATAGATCTCAACTACTTAGAAATCAATAGAAATGAAACAAATACAGAAAATAGCCAAACCACCCCACCAGAACACAGTTAGCAATAAACATACTGCAAAGGCTAACATAGTCTCTGAAATAATATGTTTATCTAGACTGAAATATCTCTACTCTGTTGACTCTAAATCCCAAGAAATACTGACTATAATTCTTGTGCTCATGGGAAGGTCCTAAATGTGAAATGAAGAAGCTGTCCTTCGGTCTGTCTCCTGCATTCTCAGAGGAAGAAGGGCAAATATTCATTTCATCATGGAGACCTGCTTCATGTCATGGAGTTCAGAAAGCACTCTCCAATTTGATCAGTTTTGAGCACAGTTACAAGCTGACAATTACAAGAGCGATATGCTCCCTTTGTATATTTCCTGCACATACCACACTCCCAATCGTTTCTCTAAAAGGACTTTACATTTGTGGTAAACAGCTGCGGCTTAGGATGATGAGGAAAGAAACTGGGCTTGAGAAACAGGAGAAAGAAAGAGAGAAAAAGGATGAAAAAACATCTCTGATCACAGGAAGCTAAGGAAGAAGTTAATAAACTGCCTTGTGTTCTAACCTCTAGTATGACAGTAATACCTAGTGTCCTTTTACCCTCGAGGCTCCAGCTTTCTCATCTATATGTGTGTATTTAGAGGGCCCCATGGGTGCATGCATGCTAAGTCGCTTCAGTCGTGTCCAACTCTTTGCAACCCTAAGGACTGTAGCCCACCAGGCTCCTCTGTCCATGGGATTCTCCAGGCAAGAATACTAGAGTGGGTTGCCATGCCCTCCTCTAGGACATCTTCCCAATCCAGGGATCAAACCTGCATCTCTTGGGTCTCCTGCATTGGCTGGCAGGTTCTTTATCACTAGCACCATATGGGAAGACCAGGGTCTCCTTAAATCCTCTAAATGTAATTAGGTACTTCCTTAGAACCCTTTAGGAGCTAAGACTCTGCATGTAAATCATGAGCAAACTGAAATTTTACTAGCACTACTTCTTTGCTTTGTGAATTCTTAAAAGACTATGAGACGGATGATTTGATGGCATCTGGACATTTGAAAACTGACTTTTGATTTTATGCACAAAAATATGTCCATATGAGAATTTGCATGCAAGAGAAAGAAGTTCATGAAGCCAGCTAGGTTCTCCAGAAACCAGATTCTGAGATGGAGTTTAGCACGGAGGATGTTTATTAAGAAGTGCTTTTGAGAAATCAGAAAGAGAAATTAAGGAAACAATTCCATTCACCATCGAAACAAAAAGAATAACATACTTAGGAGTATTTCTACCTAAAGAATCAAAAGACTTGTATATAGAAAACTATAGAACACTGATGAAAGAAATCAAGGAGGACACAAACAGATGGAGAAATGTGCCGTGTTGGTGGATTGGAAGAATCAATATAGTGAAAATGAGTATACTACCTAAAGCAATCTATAGATTCAATGCAATTCCTATCAAGCTACCAGAGGTCTTCTTCAAAGAATTAGAACAAATAATTTCTCAATTTGTATGGAAATACAAAAAGCCTCGTATAGCCAAAGCAATCTTGAGAAAGAAGAATGGAACTGGCGGAATCAACCTACCTGACTTTAGGCTATACTACAAATCCACAGTCATTAAGACAGTATGGTACTGGCACAAAGACAGAAATATAGATCAATGGAACAGAATAGAAAGCCCAGAGATAAATCCACGCATCTATGGACACCTTATCTTTGACAAAGGAGGCAAGAATATACAATGGAGAAAAGACAACCTCTTTAACAAGTGGTGCTGGGAAAACTGGACAGCCACTTGTAAAAGAATGAAACTAGATCACTTTCTAACACCATACACAAAGATAAACTCAAAATGGATCAAAGATCTAAGCATAAGACCAGAAACTATAAAACTCCTAGAGGATAACATAGGCAAAACACTCTCTGCCATAACCCAAAGCGGGATACTCAATGACCCACCTCCCAGAATACTGGAAATAAAAACACGAATAAACAAATGGGACCTAATTAAAATTAAAATCTTTTGCACAACAAAGGAAACTATAAGCAAGGTGAAAAGACAGCCTTCAGAATGGGAGAAAATAATAGCCAATGAAGCAACAGACAAACAATTAATCTCAAAAATATACAAACAACTCCTGCAGCTCCATTCTAGAAAAATAAACAACCCAATTAAAAAGTGGGCCAAAGAATTTAACAGACACTTCTCCAAAGAAGATATAAAAATGGCTAACAAACACATGAAAAGATGCTCAACATCACTCATTATCAGAGACATGCAAATCAAAACCACAATGAGGTACCACTTTACACCAGTCAGAATGGCTGCCATCCAAAAGTCTACAAGCAATAAATGCTGGAGAGGATGTGGAGAAAAGGGAATCCTCTTACACTGTTGGTGGGAATGCAAACTAGTACAGCCACTATGGAAAACAGTGTGGAGGTTCCTTAAAAAGCTGCAAATAGACCTGCCATATGACCCAGCAATCCCACTACTGGGCATATACACCGAGGAAACCAGAATTGAAAGAGCCACGTGTACCCCAATGTTCATCGCTGCATTGTTTACAATAGCCAAGACATGGAAGCAACCTAGATGCCCATCAACTGACGAATGGATAAGAAAGCTGTGGTACATATACACAATGGAATATTACTCAGCATTAAAAAAAAATTCATTTGAAGCAATCCTACTCAGATGGACGAAACTGGAGCCCATTATCCAGAGTGAAGTAAGCCAGAAGCAAAAACAACAATACAGTATATTAACGCATATATATGGAATTTAGAAAGACAGTAACGAAAACCCAACATGGGAGACAACAAAAGGAACGCAGATGTATAGAATAGACTTGTGGACTTTGTGGATGAGGGTAAGGGTGGGATGATATGGGAGAAGGGCATTGAAGCATGTTAATTGTCATGTGTCTAATCAATCGCCAGCCCAGGATTGATGCTCGGGACTGGTGCAGCGAGATTTCCCGGGGGGGAGAGAGGAGGGAGGGGGGTTCCGGAGGGGAAGCATATGTAAACCCATGGTGATATCATGACAATGTATGGCAAAAACAATAAAAAAAAAACCAATAAAAAAAAAAAAAAGAACTGGACATAGAACAACAGACTGGTTCCAAGAAAAAAAAAAAAAGAAGTGCTTTTGGACTGAACATCTGCGGAAAGGAGGGCAGGGAAGCAGGATTGTCAGAAGGAGAAACTGAGCTGCAGTTCAGACCTACTGCCTTGGTCAACTCCACTGGACATCAGAGTTGTTCCATATTGAAGACAAATGCCTGGACTCATACTCCCCGCCTTCATCAACCATGAAAGTGGGCTGCTCTGGGAATGGCATGACCTTGGAATGAGGGAGCCAGAGCTGAGACAAAATTTTCTTGGGAAGAGTATCTGGATAGCATATCACCATGTTCACCATAGTACACAGATAATATTAATCTACAGATAAACATTCTCCAGGAGATATATCAAATTTTATAAAAATATCACCCTTGCCTTCTATTTCGGGCATGAATACTTAAAATTTTACTTTGACAATCTACCCAAATTAGCAAATAAATGAAAGTATTAAGCCCATTACGATCTTTCTGAAGGCCAAACGTAACATTTTAATAGCATTTTATTAATTCCTTTTGTAAATTACCATCCACTTATATATTCACATGTGTACATTTTCTGTCTCCATCCATGGTTGTCAAACATGAACAGGCCTTTCTCTTTTTTCAAGAGAGAGATGAAGGGGAAAAATAACTTTTTATCCTACTTTTTCTCTTCATTCTCAAACATGCAAAATGATTTATACTGATTTGAATGATTTATATCTCAGATTCCATTCCCTAAACTTTTCCTCCAATTAAAAAATGTTCTCTTCATGGCCTGGGGTTTGAATTTGGTTCTCTCATATACTAACCCATTAATTGTGAGGCTGGTATTATTTAACACCCTGATTTAAGGTTATGGTCAAGTGACTTGCCCCAAATTCCAAGACAAGGAAGAAAAAACTCAGGATTAAAATACAATTGCCGTTTAGTCACCAAGACATGTTCAACTCTTTTGTGATCCCATGGATCATAGTCTGCCAGGCTCCTCTGTCTATGGTATTTCCCAGGCAAGAAATTCTGAAATGAGTCGCCATGTCCTTCTCCAGGGGATCATCCTGACCCAGGGATTGAGCTCACATCTCTTGCATTGGCAGGTGGAATTTTTTTTTACCACTGAGCCACCTGGGAAGCCCTTAAAATACACAGTCTAGGACAAATGTCAATATTTTCCTCATTTTGTTTTCTTCCAAACTTAATTTTTAAGAAAACTTAAGATTCAAGAAGTAGCTTTAAAGGCAAAAATACAGAATATATCTAATTTAGAAGAAAATTAAAAGTTTTATTTTGTTTTGTTTTGTTTTTCCGGAGGCAGCATCACCACACAGCTTGTAAGACCTTAGTTCTCAGACCAGGGAGTGAGCCCACGAATCCTAACCACTAGGCCCCACCGGGGAAGACCGCAAAATTTAATTTTTAAAAGTAGAAACCACCTTTTCTTTGCACTTTCCACCCAAACTGTGGTACTGTTTATCACATTTTCTTTGGAGGTTTTCAGGATCTAGGTCTCGCACCCTGATTCACGCTGTTCTTTCCCCAATAAATTAATTCAGTAGAGTTTCTCTCATTCTCACTGGATGGCACCCTTTCTTCCCATTGCTTTTCCACTCCTCAATGTTCAGTCTGTCCTTTGTATGCCCCTGACAGAAGCAGCATTCATTTCTATGGTAACAATGATGCTTCCCTCACGGATCTCCCTACACAACTGACTGACACAGCCTCGTAGAATACCCTCCCTTTCTTTCATTATTATTAGTGCGGTCAAGAAAGGAAAGCTGAAGGGATTCTTTTTTTTTTTTAAACAAAGGCATACCTCAGAGCAGAACCAATCTTGTGTTTTCTAGGCCCTGTTGAATCAATACTCTGTATAATCCAAAGGTACCGCTTTCAGAGTAGAGCACGGCTTTGCAATACAACATTATTTAGAGTCTATGGAACACTGGGGATCTCAGGATCAGTATGAACATTTAAGTAAAACATTTTACTATGTACATATGCATGTGTACACATATAACACTGTTAAATATTTGCAGAGAAATCAACATTGCCTGTGATACTCTCTTAATATTCATTGGGTTTTCACAGAATCAAGTAAAGAAGCCATTGCTTTGTTTCCCGAATGTTCCAAATTCTGTTTCTACTCAATGATGTCACTAATGTCATGGTTACAACGATACTGCACAAAGCCTCCTTCCTGCCACTGGACACTGATACAACAGGTCATTTGAGTATCTGAGTCATTAATAACAAACAATAGATTTTATACTGATCTTGAATTAAATATACACTCTCAATTGAACTTACTATTTATGGGGGAAAAATTTAATTTTCTCACTGTTTCTTTAAATGACAATGAACATCCTGTCTTTTTTAATTCATTCTAGACTATCTCCATAAGTCTAGAATGTCAAAGCACTGAATGAGAAAAATTTAGTCAAAAGAGATTGTTGTTGTTGATATTGCCTAATCCTCAAAAATACCTCCATTTCAAGTTATACTTCTAGAAGTATTTTCAAATATATTTTTATTTCTTTATGTGGGCTTTTCACACTACTTTTCTTTAACATTCAGCATTAGTATGGCAAATCTTAAATATATTTTTCCATCCTCAAGGCAGAGAGTAACTAAGGGCTCAATTTGTATTTTTGAAAAAGAAAAGTGAAAGACACTTTGATGAGGTACAAAACAGTGGAATACCAATGGCTAAGAAAAACTAAAAGCAAGTTCTTGGCATCACTAGTATCCAGAGCCACTCACCACAATGCCTTCCCTGTTATTCTTTCAGGAAGACCCAGACCACATTGCAAATGAGTATGAGTTAGACTCAATAACTCTAATTTCCTGCTCGATTCCCTTGAAAGATTTAGAAAACCCATGCTTATGTTCTAGTTTTACAACATATGCTAACATACTATTTTTAACACAAATCAGCCACATTTTAATTACATGAGTTTTAGTTTTTAAGATGAAATAGAGGCCTAATTGAAAAACCTCCAAAAATATCTCAGTGCTCTTACTCAGAAATTCTCTTCAGCATTCTCTTATTATTGAGCGAGAAACCCTGCTATGGTCTTTTTGTTACTCACAACATAGGACTCCTATTTTAAAGCCCATCAGTTGCTAACATAATCACAGATGCCAAACTCTTGCCCTAGTCTTTCTTCCAATAATCAAGCATTGGAAATGTATGAAATGCATGAGGGTAACTGACATGACAGTTGTAACATTCAAGGACATGTAGCTTTCTTCATTCACAACTGAAAGAAAAAAATGAGGGCCAGTACTGGTAAAATGACTCGCTCATAATCAGGCTTCAGGTTCAAAGTGGAACTTGGAGTAGAACTTAAATTATTTATCCTAGGTTTATACTCTCCTCTCCCCAAATCACAAGTAAATAATTTTCTAAAAAAAATAATTCAAATATAAGAGATAGAGAATCTAATAAAAGCTCCACAGTTCAGTGGGTCAATCAATTACTGCAGCACTTATAGCAGAAAGACTCAAGACGGACCTAGAATTAATTAACTAGAGAATTTTCTCCCCTTCCTCAACAATATAACTTGAATACGAAAAAGTCTATACTTATTCCCTCACTCCATCATTGACTAACTGACATGTAAAACGGGTACTTCTTATGTGTCCTCTGACATAAGAAGGAAAAAGGAAACTACCTCAAGTAGCCTCCCAGACATAAACATTTAGGCATTTTCAAACATATCATCAGATATAAAGTGTTACAGAATGAAGAACATTGGGCTGTGAATCAGAAAGCTATTTCAGAATTACTGCAGCTCCTTGACTAAATCCATGCTCTTGAGCAAGTTAACGCCTTACCTTCCACAACTACTGGATAAAGAAAGCAGACTAGGCAATCACAAGGTTGCTTTCATCTAAAGACCCATGAATGGTTTATTTCTTCGTGACTATTTTCTTTGATAGCTACACGTTCCACCTAGTAATTAAAAAGCATATTGAACACCATACTCATATTGTTCTACTGTTCCAAATCTGATCATATCTGGTCAAGTGTCTTTTCTATCAACCCCAAGTCATAGGAGGGTACACTCGTGGGAGCCTGTAATATTGACTGCAGAAAAGATTACTCACTGTTATGTAGGAGGATAGTGGAGCTGATTGCTCCTTAGCTGTCAGGAAACGGCTCATCTAGAAGCCTCTGAGAATGGGGGTGGCTCAAAGGGAAAAGTTTACTCATAAATACCAGTGATGCCCAGATAATGGAATTTTAGTGATCAAAAGGCAAGGGAAGTGATGCTGGCAGTCACCTAGACCTTGTGTTCAGAGAATGGGGCTAAAGGAGCAGCAATGAGGACACCACACTTTCTGCCCAAGTTAAGGAACAAGTTGCTGGGATGCGGTGAGTAAAATAGGATACTGGAAGCAAATCTGAAATGACATTGGTCTGCCAAGCACAGCTCCAGCCACAACCCAAAGAACAGAACAGATGTGCATATCCATGGCAATGACTCATTTGTCACTTAGCTCGTTAGCCCTATTTACACCAACAAGTGGCCATCACCATCTCCAGTATTAAGGTTCTTTTTTACCAAAGTCACAAATGTTAAATAAACAAGTGACAGTTTCCTGTGCAGGGCAGGACAGTGGATGCTGGGGGGTAATTTGTTTGATTGGCACTTACAATCTCCTTCTTCAAAGGGCCTGAATCTGCATCATCCAAAGTAGGCAAGTCTTACCATAGTAGATTATAGTCAGTGAAAATCCACATCACAGTATTCCTGCAGTCCCCTCAAACAAAAAAGTTATTGTTCAATCATCTTCAGAGTTCATGTCTGTACCATGTGGAGTTACAATCTAGGGCATGAACAACTACTTAGAAATTTCTATTACCTCTAAAACATTTAATTTGATTCAGCTCAACCTTTATTGGGCACCATAATTTATCTCAGAAGACCCATATGGAACAGTTAAAGAAACACTGGGCTGGAGGTCAGCATCCCTGGCACAACAGCCAGCAATAAAGTTGAAAAATCTAACCATTCAATTATACAGGGACTTCTGAAGCATTGTAAGGAAAACTATGGTGCCTTTTCTTTGGAAAACAAAAATAGCAAACACTTATATAATGCTTATTATTATGTGTCAGGTATTGTTTCTAAGATGTTTATACCCATTGATACCTATCATTCACTCAACAACCCAGAAAGGTAGGTATTATTAATACCCACTTAACAGATAATGAAACTGAGGCCCAAAGAGGTTAAATACAACCAGTCAGCAGTAAAGCTGAGAGCCCAACTCAATCAGTTAGATTCTAGGGTCCTTATCCTTAATCCCAAAGACGTCCTATCTCTCAAAGTAGAGATAGAAAGTTTCGTGAATTTTGTATTTCACCAAATCTTGCCCCATTTCTCATTGAATGACTAGCTGACTCATAATTACAAACAAAATCCAGGAATTAATACGGCAATGCTAACTATTTGCTATTCTCTAAATAAAGCAATTTACCAAATCATCTCACTCTTAGTTTTGCTGTCTCATTTTCAGTTATAGATCTCAAATTGGACAAAATTATCTAAAGTTGAGAGAAGTTAATTTGCATTGATGCATTATGGTGTCAAGCTTATTGTTCTTAAAGAGTTCATTTGTTAAGAGTGATTCATAGCAGAGTCCAATATACGTGAATACTGCAGGTCTCTTAATTCAGTAAGATACTAAAAGAATAAATACTAAAGAGAGCTAGCACATCTTTGTGAAGCAATGGTACAATTCTTTTCTTTGTTGGATAATCTTTCTCACACCTCACTGTTAACAATTATAGTCATTATTCTATTCTTAAGGCCAAAAACATGCAATTCCTGATAATTCAGAATCTTCCAGATAAAAAGAGTTGGAAATATTTTGTGCAGCTAAGAAAGACTAAGACTAATATATATATCTATACTGATTGCTCACCAACCATTAGTACTCCATTTACCACCAGGGACAAAATATTTTGGGTGTTCTACTTGCTCCTGAGTCTTTCCACTCTGCTATGGTTTTTATCTCTGTCATATTTCTTTGTGTTGGGAGATATTTAAAATGGGTACAGCCAGGTTTTAGATATGGCTAAAGGAAAGTTGAGGTGGTAAAAACATTTAGTTTGTGCTTAATGAGATATATCTCTCTTAATTTTGTGAGGCTTATGGTTTCTGGCATGCTCTCAAAATGTGCAACTTTGTGGTTTCTTTTCTAATTTTCAGTAAATGTTTACTTTTGTACTTCATTTTGAATCCATAATTTTGCATTCTTTTTCATAAATTGTGTAAGTTTCAGGCCCCACAAAACCTGGATTTGTTCTGTTCTTGGTAGACACTTAGAACGCTCTGTGTCACTTAAGACTTTATTGAGTATTTCTCTAAATTGTCTCCTCCCCCCTCCTCTATCACCACAGACTTAGTCCAAGTCTTCAATATATCCAGCTTAGGTCATTTGTACTCACTTCTTAACTGGTCTTCCTGCCTTTAGTTATGCCCTTTTCAAGTGTCTATTCATACTGCCTTTAGAAAATAATCTAACTAAATTAAGAACACTCCAGTAGCACCCCCACGAATCAAGTCCAGTTCCCCAACATGGCTTCTAGCCAGTCTTGATCTGGCTTCCACTCCACAGCCTGCTCTCCTTACACCTGCCATCTTTCTCACTTCTCTGCTCAACATTGTACAACGTCACAGATAACTCACAGTTATCTGAGTACAACATAAGTTTCCATGTCCCTTGTCCCACTGCCTGTCATATTCACTCCCATTTACTCTCATTCATTAACTTCAACACTCATTTTGCAAGAACATCTCTTCTTCAATTAAATCTTATATCTTTTTACAATAGTCCATACGTATACATCTTTATGTCTTTGTCCCCTACCTTAATGTATCTTGGGAACTGAATGTACCTCTTAGATATCTTTGTACAGCATCTGAGAGAGTGCCTCCAATATCATAGGTACTTTATCAATGCTTAATGAACTTCCAGATACATATATGAACAAAATTCTGAGGCACATATTAGGAAAATATTTTGGTAAAAGAAATTTGTGATACCAGAATCAGTTTAGCGAAAACACGGTAGGAGGAGTTATTTGATGGATCATAGGAATTTGAATTAAGGATGCCTTCTCTTTGGGAATCAACATTGTCTTTGGGAAGCAAGAGGAGTTAGATTAGGCTTCAAAACAGAAGAAACAGAAATTTGACACTAATCACTATTTTGAGCTCCTAAAATGAAGAAAAAGAGTTAAAGGAGATAAAAGATCAGTCTGGAAAGAGTCAAAAGTCCTGAGTTAAATCTCTATCTTCAGACATACATCATATACCTTGCAGGAGCTTCACCTATACTATGTGGTTGAAATTAGAATACAAGTGGGTCAAATACACATATTGATAGGTTCTTTCAGGTAAAGGGACTTTAAAAATATCATTATTACAAGGAAATGGATAATGTAGTTTTCTGTGTTTTTTTAAAGCTAGAACCAGTAATTATTCAAGATTATGTTTCATAAAAGTTGCATCAGTGGCAATTAATAGAATACTGATGTACATAATGATGATGAAGATCGAGGAAAGGTAAAACTTTACTCAGGATATAAAAACATAAGGTTGGTAACAAGATGGAATTTTTTAATAGAAATCTCTATTCAATAGTATCTTTGCCTCTTAGAGTTAAAATTCTGTCTTAGGTATGTAGAATGTCTCATTTTTATCTCTTAAAGCATAAAAGAAATGTAATGCAACTTTGCTGAGTATGTGTTTGACTTTAATATAATAACATATAATATATAGTCAAATATAATTACCACAAAATGTCAATTATCTCAAATTTCTTTGCCCTCTGTTGTTCCAAAAAAGTTTCATCTAATAAAAGATATAGCCAATCTTTTAAATGTTTACTTTAAAAATACTGAGTTTATATTATATTGCCTGCTAAGGCAATTGAAACAAGCAGATGGAAACACTGCTGAGTCATCAAATAGCACATTATTATTATTATTATTTTTAAACATAAGTTTTCTCATTTCACAACAGATATCCGCCTATGTAAAAACTTATTCAAAGCAGTAATAAAAACTTTTAGGCATGCAAAGGCTTTTGAAATAATTTTTAATCTAACTGTCAATATTTTGAGGATGGATTAAACTACTCTAATAATTTTTAAAATCATACAGTTGAAAGATAAATAATGAAGTCCTCAAAATAGAGTTTCATGTGTTTGAAAGAGCTTGAGACACACCAGAGATTCAATCCTGAATCCACTTCTTTTCAGCTGTATGACCCTCAGAAGACACCGCATCTCTCAATTATTTTCTTCAGAAGCTAAAATGAGGCTAAAATAATTCCTACCCTATAGAGTTAGGAGGAAAATTACAGGAGAAAAATTATTTAAGAAGTCTAGCATAATGCTTGGTCAACCCTCAAGGTGACTCTCAGTGCTCTCTTACCAAGTGAAAAGTATAAGCTGTTCGATAGTATCTGACTTTTTGCAACCCCTTGGACTGTAGTCCACCAAGCTCCTCTGTCCATGGAATTCTCCAGGCAAGAACACTGGAGTGGGCAGCCATTCCCTTTCCCAGGGGAACTTCCCAACCCAGAGACTGAACTCAGATCTCCCACACTGTGGGCAGATTCTTTACTATCTGAACCACCACGAAAGCCTGCTGTCCTATAGTGAAAGTGTAGCTGATCAGTCGTGTCCAACTCTTTGTGACCCCATGGACTGTAGCCCACCAGACTCCTCTGTCCATGGGCTTCTCTAGGCAAGAATATTGGAGTGGATTACCATTTCCTTCTCCGTGGGATCTTCCCCACCCAGGTGCGACCTGGGTCTCCCACATTGCAGGCAGATTCTTTACCATCTGAGCCACAAGGAAGCCTTCCTGTAATCAACTGAGAAATAGATTTTTGTTTTAATTTAAAGACTACATCTTTAGTCCTTGCCAATCATTGTCCCTAGCTGACTGTAATTTACAACGTTCAGCTTAATTTTGGCATTAGTCTCTGTGCATGCATTCCAAGTTGCTTCAGTCGTGTCCAACTCTGAGACCCCATGGACTGTAGCCCTCCAGGTTCCTCTGTCCACGAGCTTCTCCAAGCATGAATACTAGAGTGAGTTGCCATGTCCTTCTCCAGGGGATTTTCCCAACTCAGGGATCGAGTCAGCATCTCTTAGGTCTCCTGCATTAGCAGGTGGGTTCTTTACCACTAGCATGACCAGGGAAACCCATCATTTGTCTCTGGACTACTGAAAGAGAAAAACAAAATTACTGCACCATCCAAATTTCATTGCAGAGCACAATGCTGATGTCTGTCTGGTTCTGTTTAGCCCCTTTATTGATTTTTACGTGAACTAGTTCTAAGTGCTCCTGAACTTTGAAAAGGAGACTCAACTGGATTTCTTTTCACTGCTATTAGAAATCAGTTTACATAACTGTGGCTGGTTCTGTTGATTTTGGGGAAAGAAATCCAATTTATCCAGAAAGAAAGTCTTCAGAGCACTTGAGCAGAGACCCCTGAAATGGCAGCTGTTCTCAGGTAATACAATAGTAGGATTAAGTTTCAATGCTCACTTTAAGTTTCCATATGGAAGTTATATAAGTTGAAACCACTAAACCAGTTCAATGAAACCCAAACTGCTGAGTTTTGCACTGCTTTCAAAGAGGGCTTCTGTTTCTTAACCAGCATGAGCTCAGGAAATTTTCCATTTACTTGGAGGGCTGTCATGTAAAGCCGCTCGACCAGTTGAGCTCAGATTCAACACAGATTAACTGAAATAGTGGAATGAATCCAATTAGCTGACTTCTCCATTTCACTTCATTTTATAACTGCATTCTATGGTCACAATTCAAAGGAATTATCTTTAGTTTCATTTCCTTCTTTTAAAAGCTCAAAAGAGCTATTGTTAAAGGCAGGGCTTCAGACATTTTTATTCCAAAAGCGCTAACACATGTGGATAGTCAGCAGAACACACAGTAGGCACTCTGATCCATCTGCTCTTTTGTTCTTTTACGAGGCCTCTTAAAGCTCAACCCAAAGCTCCAAACTCAAAAGACATCAGCCTTTTCATAACTGCACATTTTTTGAAATAACACATGAATTTCACACAGTAAGAAAAGAGTTAATGTTGAAGATTACACTTTGACAAATTATACCACTGCTAGAGTACAGTTCAGTTTGATTCTCTAGTTGCTGGGCTCATGCTATTGATGCTATTTAGAAATTTCAGAGGTATTACATAGTCAAATATTTTTAAGTAATACATTCAATTAATTTTTCCAGGTTTATTGAGACATACTTGTTGAATAGCATATGTACATTTAAGGTGCTGTTTATTTTAGCTGCTCAGTCATGTCCGACTCTTTTGCGTCCCCACAGACTGGAGCCCGCCAGGCTCCTCTGCATGGGATTTCCCAGGCAGGATACTGGAGTGGGTCACCATGCCCTTCTCCAGGGAAT
This sequence comes from Antilocapra americana, assembly GCA_007570785.1. Classification (NCBI taxonomy): domain Eukaryota; kingdom Metazoa; phylum Chordata; class Mammalia; order Artiodactyla; family Antilocapridae; genus Antilocapra; species Antilocapra americana. The sequence goes on along the minus strand of ML661344.1, from coordinate 3,842,667 downwards.
CTTCCCAACCTCGGGATTGAACCCATGTTTCTTGTGTTGACAGGAAGATTCTTTACCACTGAGTCACCAGGGAAGCCCACACTGAAGATGTGTAATCGACATACCGATATACTGCAAAATGACTACCACCATAACATTAGCTAACACTTCCATCATGTCATATAGTTACCAATTCTTATTATGGTGACAGCATTTAAGATTTACTCTTTTACCAACTTTCAAATACATAAGAAATATCATTAACTATAATCACTATCCAATCTATTTTTATATTAGTAATTATATCTATTTTTGGTAATACAAAATAATCAATCTTTTCAATTAAAATTTTCTTTCTTTAAAAGATCAAAAACTTTTCAACACCCGTGAAACCACTTGTTAAATACAGAGTGCCAGACTAAGAAAAAACACTGCAATACACTTCCTCAAGAGGAGTGACTATACGAAGAAAAGAGAATTGATGCTTTATTGAGTACCCGCTGTGTGCTAGGAACAGGGCTGACTGCTTTCCATGCATTATCTCTTTCAAGCTTCTTAACAACACCGTGAACTAGGTAACATTATCAACCTGTTTCACTTGAGGAAATGGGGGCACAGGAATGTTAAGCAACTAAGTTCTCAGGGTTATTAAGTGAGGGACTCTGAATTCAAACTGTGTTGCTCCCTACAATTTTGTTTTCCTAGCTCTAGCCATGCTTTCTGCTTTATTCTAATTTATTCAATTCCTCAACTTCAGTAAATAAATTTCTCATTCAAAAAAGTATTTCAGACACATGAGAAGAATCACTGCCATATGTATGTAGTAATAAACCAGTATATTAAAATATAATGAGCCTCAACATATACTTTCTTCAGGTAAATAAAAAATGCATTATTATTTTTCATCTTTTAATGTTATTAGATGAATTATGAATTAATTATAGTTAATTATGAATTGTACTATGATTAAGTAGCAATAATATAAATTCCTTTCTTTGGAAAAAACATGAATAAACTACACTTTTTGCTGTTTTGGCTTGAAAATAAAAATATTAAAAATTTTAAAAGCTATTTAAATGTAATAGCTCTATGAATCGCTCCAACATCTACATAAATAATTGTAATATTTACTTAAAGCTATGTGGGATTAAAAATAAACAGAAGTTGATTAAAAAGGAACTAATTGCATGAATAGTAACCTCCACATATGACAGTTCCTTGGAAAATGGGAAATAAAACCCTATATATCTTTCTAAACTTCTATATTAAAGTTAAAATTGAGAGTGGGTTGCCCTTTCCTACTCAAAGGGATCTTCCCAACCCAGGACTCGAACCCAGATCACCTGCATTCCTGCGCTCGCAGGCATATTCTCTACCACTGTGTCAGCCGAGCAGCCCACCCTGAGCTCAAGGCTGACTCCCAAATGGCTCTTACACGATACCACCTCAGGTCCTCCCTAGAAATGGGCCCAGACTGCAAACCCCACCTTCATCTTTTCTCTGTCTGATCACAATTTTCATTTCCTGAGTAAAGTTACTTATTTAAACCTGCAGCCAGAAAAGTCTCAGATTCTTTATGATGACATTTTTTTGTGTCTGATGTACAAGAAATGCACCTGCTTCTATCCCCAGTCACTTCGTCAAATCCCTTTTCTATTCTTTGCTTCCTAACACCCCGTGCCTGAGTATATTCTCCTTATTAAAAGGCAACCCAACAACTAATCATTAAATATAGTAAAGTTACAGGATATAAAATCAACACACAGAAATCCCTTGCATTCCTATACACTAACAACAAGAAAACAGAAAGAGAAATTAAGGAAACAATTCCATTCACCATCGAAACAAAAAGAATAAAATACTTAGGAATATATCTACCTAAAGAAACAAAAGACCTATATATAGAAAACTATAAAACACTGATGAAAGAAATCAAAGAGGACACAAATAGATGGAGAAATATACCATGTTCATGGGTCAGAAGAATCAATATAGTGAAAATGAGTATACTACCCAGAGCAATCTATAGATTCAATGCAATTCCTATCAAGCTATCAGCAGTCTTTTTAAAAGAACTAGAACAAATAATTTCACAATTTTTATGGAAATACAAAAAAACCTCAAATAGTCAATGCAATCTTGAGAAAGAAGAATGGAACTGGAAGAATTAACCTACCTGACTTTAGGCTATACTACAAAGCCACAGTCATTAAGACAGTATGGTACTGGCACAAAGACAGAAATATAGATTAATGGAACAAAATAGAAAGCCCAGAAATAAATCCATGCACCTATGGATACCTTATCTTTGACAAAGGAGGCAAGAATATACAATGAAGAAAAGACAACCTCTTTAACAAGTGGTGCTGGGAAAACTGGACAGCCACTTGTAAAAGAATGAAACTAGAACACTTTCTAACACCATACACAAAACTAAACTCAAAATGGATCAAAGATCTAAGCATAAGACCAGAAACTATAAAACTCCTAGAGGAAAAATATAGGCAAAACACTCTCCGACATAAACCAAAGCAGGATCCTCCATGACCCACCTCCCAGAATATTGGAAATAAAAGCAAAAATAAACAGATGGGACCTAATTAAAGTTAACAGCTTCTGCACATCAAAGGAAACTAAAAGCAAGGTGAAAAGGCAGCTTTCAGAATGGGAGAAAATAATAGCAAATGAAGCAATGGACAAACAATTAATCTCAAAAATTTACAAGCAACTCCTGCAGCTCCATTCCAGAAAAATAAATGACCCAATCAAAAAGTGGGCCAAAGAACTTAACAGACATTTCTCCAAAGAAGACATACAAATGGCTAACAAACACATTGAAAAGATGCTCAACATCATTCATTATCAGAGAAATGCAAAGTGAAACCACAATGAGGTACCATTTCACACCAGTCAGAATGGCTGCCATCCAAAAGTCTACAAACAATAAATGCTGGAGAGGATGTGGAGAAAAGGGAACCCTATTACACTGTTTGTAGGAATGCAAACTAGTACAGCCACTATGGAAAACAGTGTGGAGATTCCTTAAAAAGCTGGAAATAGAACTGCCATATGACCCAGCAATCCCACTGCTAGGCATACACACCGAGGAAACCAGAATTGAAAGAGACACCTGTACCCCAGTGTTCATCGCAGCACTGTTTACAATAGGCAGAAGCAACCTAGATGTCCATCAACATACAAATGGATGAGGAAGCTGTGGTAAATATACACAATGCAATATTACCCAGCTATTAAAAAGAATCCATTTGAATCAGTTCTACTGAGGTAAATGAAACTGGAGCCTATTATACAGACTGAAGTAAGTCAGAAGGAAAAACAATACAGTATACTAATGCAGCTATATGGAATTTAGAAAGATGGTAATGATAACTCTGTATGCGAGAAAGCAAAAGAGACTCAGATGTATAGAACAGTCTTTTGTACTCTATGGGAGAGGGTGCGGGTGGAATGATATGGGAGAACGGCATTGAAACATGTAAATTATCATATGTGAAATGAATTGCCAGCCCAGGTTTGATGCATGATGCAAGGTGCTCAGGGCTGGTGCACCAGGATGACCCAGAGGGATGGGATGTGGAGGGAGGTGGGAAGGGGGTTCTGGAAGGGGAACACATGTATACCCATGGCAGATTCATGTCAATGTATGGCAAAACCAACACAATATTGTAAAGAAAAACGTCTTTTTTGAATTTGTTACAATAAAAAAAAAACAAAAAAATAATTAAAAATAAAACAACAACAACAACAAAAACGGCAACCCAAAGCAAACAACCCTTTTCCCTAGCTGTTGTCTAGCTTCTCAAGAGAAGAGTCAGCTGTCATTTTAATTTCCTAATGCAGCAAAGAATGTTAACATCCTCCTCCCTCTCCATAGACTTTCTCTTTGGGAATGGGAAGAAATGTGCATTTATGCCTCCAGCCCCCTTCTTCCTGCTGGCAAAGGAAGGGGAGAGAATGAATCTCCACTTTTAGAGACTCTAAGGTTTCTCTGACAAGAACAGGGTACTTGTTTCTCCATTTAATGACAATGAGAGCCTCAGTGTCCTGGATGGCCTCTGCTAGAAGGTTTACTTGCTAGGAGTTGGGCATAGACAAAACTAAATATCAAGAATCAATTTTCCTGCCAAAACAAGAGTCTTCCTAACTGAAAAGGCTGAAAGATGAACATAGAGTCCTAGGAACAGCAAATGTACAGATGGTCAACCACTTTCCAAGACAGAGGGTTCCATCTCACCCTCCAGTGAGATCTGAAGCCTCCAGTGTGGATCTGATGGAGAGAAAGGAGTGCAGAATCCCAGCCACATCCTCCCAACATTCCATTCTTAAAGAAGAAGCATCTCAACTCAGACTTTTCTCTCAAATACTCACCAAAGTTGATTAGAAAACATTGAGTAAGTCAGTTATGAAAATCATAGCCATTTATGCCTATTTTGCACTGGAAAACAATAGTATCACAAAATGTAACAAAGTAATACCTACTTCGTATTGCATACCAATTACGAAATTCTTGAGATATTGTTAACCCTGCCATAAACTCCACAAGACAGGAGAAATTAGTTACCTTTTTTGAGATTCAGAAACTGACTTTGTGACTACATGGCTTTTCTGAATTATAGTTTAGTGAAGTCAAGATTAAAACCCATGTTTATCTGCCTTCGGAGTATATACACGTGGAGATAGGTAGACAGACAGGTGGAGAGAGGATAGAGATATATGATAGACAGAGATAGATCAGACAGAGTGAGTGAACACTATCTTTGGTGACCTCTGAATCAGCTACTCAGAATGGAAAAACAGAAAATGTTTTGGTTTGTAGCATACTAAAACCTAAATAAATAAACTTTTAGAGAAATCATTTACCACTCACCCTTTGTGTCTTAAAATGTAATGCTTCTTCTTTGGGCATGCAACTGATTTCAATAAGAAAATTGTTTTGTTTTGTTTTTTCCAAATTGTAAAGTCTTTTGCTTAGAGATACACTAAGAAGCTAGGCAACAAGGCATGCTGCATGTGGAAAATGTAGACAGTATAAATGTTGACCCTATTCTTTTAGTTTCTCAGTCAATCATTAACTGTAGCCACAGTGTGCCCATTACTTTCCAAATTCAACCTTAGGTGCCCTACCTAAAATAAATAACAACTCTCAGCCTATGGGAAGTTAACAGTTTTATTCAGAGAACAAGAACATAAATAATTAATTGCTTTATGAAGTATGTGCTAATAGAGGTAGAAATAGAAAGCTGTGGGATTCTGGGAAACAGCTATAACTCTTCCTGAGGGAATAAGAAAAGATTTTACTAAATATATGACTTCTGCAATACACACACTCAACTCTATTTAAAAAAAAAAAAGGAGTGAAAAAGTCTCACAAAAACTGAGGGCGCATACAGGATATTTTTCACATGGACTTTAAGCTCTCTTAATTCACGACCTTATTACTCCATGCCTGCTTCCACGCAGCAGTCTTCCATCTGAACTTTTCCTACTGCAATCACTCAAAAATCTATCGCCACTAGATTGTTAAAGCAATGCTTTCATCAGTTCACTCCCTGCTCAAGAGTCTATTTGTTAAACAATTTCAATTATTTCCCCCATCTCAGAAACGCCACCAAAATATGAAACCCCATCTGAAATCCTACAACTTCATGTTCAACTTCTACCATTTTGGATATGTTACAGACATCTTCCTTTCCCCCATATTCTCAACTACTCCCTGTAGTGAGGTGCCAATCTTAAAGCAAAACAAAAAGAATTTTCTCTTCATCCCACTTTAGATGTTAGATCAAATTCCCATCATCATGAAATTCTCTGATCCCACACTCTACATATCAAGACCTCCAGGTGTATACTTCTAAAAATTCAAGTTTTTCCTTGCAAAACATGTATTACATGATTTACCATTAAATTCTTATGCAAGTATTCAATTAATGCCTATATATGAGTATATTTTATGTTATTTGTTTTTAATAACCACTGAAATTTCAAAACCTAATATACTGATGGGGCAAGGTAAGTGCAGCTAGATAATATTTTAAATATATGACTGATCGAATCAATGAATCCTATCCACTGCACACATCTTGTTCTAGCAATGTAACATACCAACATGTACCAATTTTATCTCACAACCTAAAGCCCTGCTACTGCTGTCTGACTCTTGGAAGATCCTTCCCAATTTTTCTCTATCCAAATTGTATAAATCCTTCTGAATTCTTTAAAATAAAAAAGCCTTTGATTTCATTGATCACTTCTGTTCCTGATTTAACCATACAATTTAGACACGTATTGAGTAAAGATAAAAGGGAAGTTTTGATATGTTTTGCTCTCTTTTTAATAACATTTTTCTGATTCACAATCTTTCACCAATAATAAAAATACCCTTCAAAAGCTATTTTTACTGCAACTCAAAATTTTTAAAAATATTTTTATTGTTGAAAATGATGACAGCCTTTAATTAAAATAAAATTTCAATCTTAGTTTAATTCATGTTTGCAACAGACATAAAGAAATGATACAAACTACATAGACTAAGAATGTAATGCCAGGAAATATTAGAAGATGAAGATGCAAAGAGCTTCCTAAAGGATTCAGATAGATTAAGCAGCTCCTCTCCAGCAGAGAAAAGATACCAGACAAGAAGGAGATAGAATGGTGACCTGAAAGTAAAAAGGTTTAAGCTATTCTTCACCTCAGTTCTATCAAGGAGAGGGAATGGATGCTTTAGCAAATAGAAACAACAACACCAGTGTGGTTGAGAGGCTTCCTGGGAGAAAAGAGACAGTAGACAATATGATCAAAAGTTTAGGACTGGAGGTGGGCACTAGAGCAGATGGCACTGAATAGAGGTAGAAATAGAAGTGACCATATTTCCTTTTATTTCTATCTCTATTCAGTGCCATCTGCTCTAATGCTCCCCGTTCCCTGCCCCACCCTGGCCCCGCTCCGCTTTTAAACTTTTGGTCATACCTTCTACTGTCTCCTTTCTCCTAGGAAGTGTCTCAACTGGACTGACATTGTTATTTCTGTTTGCTAAAACATCCACTTCTTCTCCTTGATAGAAGTGAGGTGAAGAATTACTGACAGAAAGCAAAGAGAACTAAAGAGCCTCTTGATGAAGGTGAAATAGGAGAGCAAAAAAGCTGGCTTAAAACTCAACATTCAGAAATCTAAGATTATGATATCTTTTCCTATCACTTCATGGAAAATAGATGGGGAAACAATAGAAAGAGTGACAGATTTTTTTCTTAGGCTCCAAAATCACTGCAGATGGTGACTGCAGCCATGAATTAAGACACTTACTCCTTGGAAGAAAAGCTATGACCAACCTAGACAGCATATTAAAAAGCAGAGACATTACTTTGTTAACAAAGATCCATCTGATCAAAACTATGATTTTTACAGTAGTCATGCCTGGATGTAAGAGTCAGACCATAAAGAAAGCTTAGCACCAAAGAATTGATGTTTTTAGACTGTGGTGTTGGAGAAGACTCTTGAGTGTCCCTTTGACTGCAAGGAGATCAAACCAATCCATCAAAGGAAATCAATCCTGAGTATTCATTGGAAGGACTGATGCTGAAGCTGAGGCTCCAATACTTCGGCCACCAGATGTGAAGAACTGACTCATTAGAAAAGATCCTGAGGCTGGGAAAGATTGAAAGCAGGAGGAAAAGGGGATGACAGAGGATGAGATGGTTGACAGCATCACCAACTCGATGGACATGAGTCTGAGTGAGATATAAGAGTTGGTGATGGAACAGGGAAGCTTGGCATGCTACAGTTCATGGTGTTGCAAAGAGTTGGACACGACTGAGCAACTGAATTGACTGATGGTCACTTCTAAGATTCAACACATGCAGCATGAATTCCAAGAAATGTTAAGGGTTACTTTACAGGAAAGTAAAGGTCTCTTTAAACATAGAAGGCAAAAGAACAAAGGTGCTGAGTGAGTTTAATGTATTTACAGGCAGACAGATGTTTGTATAGAATTATTTGGTGTCTGAATGCTTTCTCCCCTTTAAATGTTTGGTATATATTTCAGAGAATATTTTCTGTAGTCAAGCCAATTTATAAAAATTTGTGCATAAAATTAGAAGGCCTGGTAATCAGGCCATAGCCCATGATACTATGAATAAATTAAGTTCACTGTTTAATAACATTAAAATAACAGCATAAATTAAGGCTGATGATTGTTTTCCCACTGAAATATCCCAACCTAAAGTCCAAAGAAGGAATTGATTACATAGCAAAAAAATTCATTTCTCTCTTCAAAATATGAAATGTAAAGCTTTCAATCCACTTTTTATTTAGGGGAAAATTAGGGGTTGTAAGTCTTTATGAAGTAACTACAAGTAATATGTTTAACATACAATCCAACAGTCACATACAGATAAGTTGAAGCCAACGATCATTTACCATCTCAAAAATCTTAAATCCCTTAAGAATTATGCTAAATCTACTATGCTTGTGATCTATAAATGGAACAACAAAGCCTAGATGACAGCACATCTGTGTGCAACATGATTTACTGAATATTTTAAGCCTACTGTTGAGACTTATTAATCAGAAAAAAAGATTCCTTTCAGAATATTACTGCTCACTGACAATGTACCTGGTCACCCAAGAGCTCTGATGGAGATGTGAAAAAAGATTAATGCTGTTTTCATGCCTACAAACATAACACCCATTCTGCAGTCCATGTATCAAAGAATAATTTTGACTTTCAAGTCTTATTATTTAAGAAATATTTTGTAAAGCTATAGCTACACAAAACAGTGATTCCTCTGATGGATAGGGACAGTCAATTGAAAAGCTTCTGGAAAGGACTCACCATTCTAGATGCCACTAAAAGGTCATGATTCATGGATGACTTTGAAAGGTTCAAGACTTCAGTAGAAGAACTGAGAATGTGGAGGAAATAGCAAGAGAACTAGCATTAGAAGTGGAGTCTGAAGTTGTACTAAACTGCTACTATCTCATGATTAAAACCTGGACAGATGAGGAGTTGAGTCTTATGGATGGGCAAAGAAAGTGGTTTCTTGAGATTGAATCTACTCCTGGTAAAAATGCAGTGAAGACTGTTGAAATGACAACAAATGATTTAGAATATTACATAAATTTAATTGATTAAGCAACCACAGGGCCTGAGAGAATTGAATACAATTTTGAAAAAATTCTACCATGGATAAAATGCTACCAAAAAATTGCATGATACCCAGGCATCACTTCTTGGAAGGAAGAGTCAATTGATGTGGCAAACTTCAACCTCTTACCTTGAGAAATCGCTACAGCCACCCCAACATTCAGCAGTCATCATCATGATCAGTCAGCAGGCACAACACTGAGGCAGAACTCTCTACCAGTAAAAAGATTACGGCTCGCTGAAGGCTAGCCAGATGATGGTTAGCATCTGCAGCAATAAAGTATTCCTAATAAGGTATATATATTCAGTTCAGTTCAGTTGCTCAGTCGTGTCTGACTCTTTGCGACCCCATGAACCGCAGCACACCAGGCTTCCCTGTCCATCACCAACTCCTGAAGTTTACCCAAGCTTATGTCCATCGAGTTGGTGATGCCATCTAACCATCTCATCCTCTGTTGTCCCCCCTTCTCCTCCTGCCTTCAATCTTTCCCAAAATTAGGGTCCTTTCAAATGAGTCAGCTCTTCACATTAGGTAGCCAAAATACTGGAGTTTCAGTTTCAACATCAGTCCTTCCAATGAGCACCCAGGACTGATCTCCTTTAGGATGGACTGGTTGGATCTCCTTGCAGTCCAAGGGACTCTCAAGACTCTTCTCCAACACCACAGTTCAAAAGCATCAATTCTTCAGCACTCAGCTTTCTTTATAGTATTGTTTTCAGACAAAATACTATTGAATACTTAAATAGATTACAAGATAGTGTAAACATAACTTTTATATGCACTGGGAAATCAAACATTTTTGACTACCTTTATTGCCATATTTGCTTTGTTATCATAGTCTGGAACCCAGCCAGCAATATCTCCAAGGTATGAGTACATACTACTCTTCAGAGGCGTGTATATTTTAAAAGAAGAAGTCATTTTAATTCATTCAATAAACAGGAGAATTGTATGCATTAGTCCTGGGAGTCAATGGTAAATAGGCATTACGCTGTTAGAGCTTAGTGCAGCTCTCCAAGAAGTCAGTGAGCCAGAAGAAAGGATGAGCTAGTAGAGCCTGGGTCAGGGACTGGGTGGCAGACCCAGTGGAAAGCAAGATGGTCTGGTGGGCACAGAAAGAGTGGGAGCCAGTGTTCACTACTTCACTCCATCCACCTTGCCTTGGACTTCTCCCAGAGAGCCCTCACTTCATGCTTTTGCTAAAGATTTTAGTTGCATAGCCCTGAGATTAAAGTGACATTTGATAATAGAAGGTTCAATTATTTTTGGACAGCCACCACCATCTTAGGTTGGAACACCCATTTTATTTTTTGCTTCATAATTAAAACACAGTGTGTGCAGAAAACAGAAATAAGGAATGGAGAGAAGAAAGGAAGAAGGGAAGGCATAAAGGAAAATGGATTGCCTATTAAGAATTGAATAATGATACCATAACATAGCAACCTCTGTTTTAGAGGCCCACTCTGAGTGGAATTGAGAGCCTGAGTGGAATTGCACATGGAAAGGTTAAGGTATGCCATCTTACCATGAAAGAAAATTAGATCATATCTAAAGATTTTCCCCAGTTCAGTATCGTAAGGATATTTTACAGTTTGTTATTCAAAAACGGTGCATTTTACATATGTCTTCACACAAACCTGAGGTGAAAAAAAAAATAAACTGTAGTGTCTCAGGATTATAATTTGAAATATTCATGTCTCTCATCAAGAAAGTCATAATTACTGTGAGCAGCATTATCTTTACCACTTCATTAGGCTGCCAACACTGCGACATTATAGAGAATGTCTTAGAAGAGATGATTAAATATTGACATTAGTAATAATATGTGTAGAGCACTTTATAATGTATTACTTCAATTCTCAGAATAGTTTTATGAAGTGGGCATCATTTTATCTTCATTTTTGCTGAAGATGTAACAACATGCAATAAAATTGCTCAGGGTAATAAGGCCAATTGGTAGTTTGGTGATGGTTTACTTTCAGATCTGGTCTGTCTCAGCCCTGAGCCAGGGCTAATTCTATATAATCATTTTATCATCCACATCAATATATTTCTAATTCTGTTCAATGGATGCCCAGGCTTTAAAGGAGCCACTTCTGGTGCCATCATAGAGGGATGGAAAGTTGAGGGAATGAGAGGGTCATAGTCTTCTCATATGCAAACCAAGCAGTTCTGCTTAAATATGCTTTTAAAAGTTTGAGTCTAGATTATAATTTAACTTGAAGAACTATTTCTACTGCTAATAGAAAAAATACTTTGAGAACCACTGATGTAGATTTTTTTAACTTGACTTTTTTCCATGATAAGCTTGAATTATTAAAGAGCACTGAGCACCAGAACCATATGGGGTTCATCAAGAACTCAAGAGAAAGGAAAAACACAATCCCACCTCCGCATTAATAGAAAATGAATCTTACAGGCAGCTGATCAATAATTAAAAATGAAAACAAGTCTTCTCTAATTTACTTGCAGGCTGCACCGAATTCTGGAATAACAGGCAAACAGCCAAATGCACACGCATAAAAGTAAATATATGGGTCACTGAGATATTTTATTTCTTCTACATTATCAAATCCAAAATTTTTTCAATTTAAAAACTGTGAATTGATTTTTTGGCACACTGCACCAATGGGATATAGCATTTCTCATGATGGCTGCGGCTGCTGCTGCTCAGTCGCTTCAGCCGTGTCCGACTCTGTGCAACCCCACAGACGGCAGCCCACCAGGCTCTGCCGTCCCTGGGATTCTCCAGGCAAGAATAATGGAGTGAGTCGCCATTTCCTCCTCCAATGCATGAAAGTGAAAAGTGAAAGTGAAGTCGCTTAGTTGTGTCGGACTCCTAGCAACCCCATGGACTGCAGCCTACTAGGCTCCTCCGCCCATGGGATTTTCCAGGCAAGAGTACTGGAGTGGGGTGCCATTGCTTTCTCTGTTCTCGTGGCTAAAAGAGACATATTGATTATGAATCAATTTCCCTCTTCGACTATGCTTCCTGTCCCATTTCCCTTATTGTCCTTCTTTGTAAAGGAATACAAAAAAAAAAAAAAGAGAGAGAGAAGTGGTAATAATTCTATCTCATTAATCTTTATCAAAAGTGTTACATCCTCATCCATGATTCTCTAATCAACTATTTCAATTTACTTATTTTAAATATCTAAAAATGTAGTATTTGCCATCAGATGCCCAGATTTAAATGCTCATTTTATCACTGCACTTGACAATGTCACTTAATCTCTCTGAATTTGCTTAAATTAGGGTTAATAATTTCTGATGAAAAATAAAAATGGAATACCAGTTGAAAATGCTTTTGTATATCTAGCAAAGATAACTTATCATTATTATCACTAGATGAGAAATTTAAAACTGGTCATTTTAAAGTTAAGATTATAAAATAAAATGTAAATTTAATAGTCAAAATACTTCATGATTTTATGTCTAGATGTAAGGAAATTATTTCATTATGTAATGATAATAATTAACAAGAGATTTTGTCCACAAAGCTATTATAGTAGCAAGTCTTATAATTACCTGGAAAAGTAAAAGTACCATTCATAAATATTATATATAAATAGACATTGAAATTGCCAGTTTAAGAAAGAAGAATCAACAGACTCTTCATCTTCCATCTTCTAATCTAAAACATTAAACAATGATAACATGGAAAAATATTTGCTCTAAAATATGTGTAGTTTAAATCATATTTATCTCAAAATGTTTCCTGGCACTCTCTTGTTTAAAATTACATTCTACAAGCTTAGAACAATCTTCCTATATAATTATACAGCTTCAAATTTCACTGGCTTATAATACTAATAGAGCGTGTGTGTGTGAGTCGCTTGGTCATGTCCGACTCTCTGCGACCCCATGAACTGTAGTTCTCCAGGCTCCTCTATCCATGGGATTCTCCAGGAAAGAATACTGGAGTGGGTTGTCATGCCTTTCTCCAGGGGATCTTCCTGACAAAGGGATCAAACCTGGGTGGCCTGTATTGCAGGCAGATTCTTTACCCAAGAGTCCGAACCATCAGGGAAGCCCACTAAAGAAGTACACACAGATAACAGGTAAAATAATGATCACTAATTTAAATATGTATTTTCACAGTAACACTTGGCAACAAACTGATAATATTACTCAAAGCAAATCTTGGTTTGCAGTTGGGGAAAAGAAAAAGCAAGCTTATTCAGCTATGTCTTGTACAGCAGTCCTTTACAGGCATGTGTTACGGCATACCAGATGAAATGCACACCTTCCCTCACGAGGCCATTTGCCCATTTCAATTTCTTGGTTTCTTTGCTGAAGTTAAAAAGCGCAGATTTGTATTGAGAGCATATACTCTCATCTATTTTTCTTTGTGGCCAAAGTCTGAGTTGCTGCTTACAGAAATTGGAATGGAATATCTGGCAATAAGAAAAATAGCAAATACTTTTCAGAGTACATACTACATGCCAGAATCATGCCGAATGCTTCATAAGAGTATCAATAATAGCAAAGAAATCATCAGTTTATGTGCTAGCCCGGATCCTCAGAGCCTTTTATACACTAACTGGTGGAATTCTCACAATTATTAACCCCATTTTACGGATCAGGAAACAAAGACAGAAAAGTAGGGTATCCTTTCCTTGGTGTCAGAGTTGACAGAACCGGGATATATACCCGAATTTCCAGACTCCAAAGCCTGAAGGATTAATCTAAGCCATGCTGCCATCCTATAGACCTCACCTAATCAGGGTGATGTGGGAAAATAGAGGCCATGAGACACAGTGTTATCTAGACCTAGAAAGGAGTCATTGCCATGATCAAGTCCAAGCTCTTACTTCTGACTGAGACTGATTACTTACCCAAGGCCCAAAGTCAGGTGCGTCAAAGCAGAAAGTATAACCCTGACTTATTACCTTCATGATCCTTTCCAACATACAAGTTAAACTCTTGAGGAAAAAAAAAAAACTGTTATTGATAGTTCAAGGACATCTCCTAGGTTTGTATAAGTAAAAAACTAAATTTGCATTCACACCTTTATCTTATAAAACAATACCAACCAAATGATATTGATATTTAAACTTCTTTTTTAAGAGTTGTAACCCTGACTAAGAAGAATGAAAACAATAAAACACCAATCAGAAAAAAAGTACATCAGTGTCTATATTCTAAAACGTATATATTTGACAAGATTCTGCAAAACTAACATTAAGAATAAAATTGCTCATCTACATCTATTTGCCATCCTAAGCTTGACATTTCATTTCCCAGCACTGACAATGAAACTAAGCATAAAACCTCTATTGTTGGTAAAGATCTAAGTATTTACTGTACTTAAGGAGATAGGCTAATTTGCTAGCTGGATTTGCAAACAAAGAATCAGAGTTTGTTAACTAATTAGTTGTGAAGTGGGGGAGAAAATGTTGAGTTTAAAACGTGTAGCTTGGGAGACTTAGAGGGTGATGACGCCATAAACGAAATTAGGAAACTCATGAAAGCATCAGTCTGGAAAGAAATTAGTTCAGTTACAAGCCTGTTAAATTTATGGTATGATAAGTTTAATTGACAAACAAGATATTAGGAATGAAAGGAAGAAAGTTATTCAGTTCAGTCCAATCACTCAGTCGTGTCCAACTCTTTGTGACCCCATGGACTGCAGCACGCCAGGCCTCCCTGTCCATCACCAACTTCTGGAGTTTACTCAAACTCATATTCATAGAGTCAGTGATGTCATCCAACCATCTCATCCTCTGTCGTCCCCTATTCCTCCTGCCTTCAATCTTTCCTAGCATCAGGGTCTTTTCAAATGAGTCAGCTCTTCACATCAGGTGGCCAAAGTATAGGAGTTTCAGCTTCAGTATCAGTCCTTCCAATGAACATTCAGAACTGATTTCCTTTAGGATGGACTGGTTGTATCTCCTTGCAGTTCAAGAGACTCTCAAGAGTTCTCTCCAACACCGCAGTTCAAAAGCATCAGTTCTTCAGCACTCAGCTTTCTTTATAGTCCAACTTTCACATCTATACATGACTACTGGAAAAACCATAGCCTTGACTAGACGGACCTCTGTCAGCAAAGTAATGTCTCTGCTTTTTAATATGCTGTCTAGGTTGGTCATAGCTTTTCTTGCAAGAAGTAAGCATCTTTTAATTTCATGGCTGCAGTCACCATCTGCAGTGATTTGGGAGTCCAAGAAAATAAAATCTCTCACTGTTTCCACTGTTTCCCCATCTATTTCCCACGAAGTGATGGGACCAGATGCCATGATCTTAGTTTTCTGAATTTTGAGTTTTAAGCCAACTTTTTCACTCTCCTCTTTCACTTTCATCAAGAAGCTCTTTAGTTCTTCACTTTCTGCCATAAGGGTGGCATCATCTACATATCTGAGGTTATTGATATTTCTCCCAGCAATCTCGATTCCAGCTTGTGCTTCATCCAGCCCAGTGTTTCTCGTGATTTACTCTGCATATAAGTTAAATGAGCAGGATGACAATATATAGCCTTGATGTACTCCTTTCCTGATTTGAACCAGCCTGCTATTCCATGTCCCATTCTAATTGTTGCTTCTTGACCTGCATACAGTTTCACAGGAGACAGGTCAAGTGGTCAGGTATTCCCATCTCTTTAAGAATTTTCCACAGTTTGTTGTGACCCACACAGTCAAAGGCTTTGGTGAAGTCAATTAGGAAAAAGTAGATGTCTTTCTGGAACTCTCTTGCTTTTTCTATGATCCAGTAGGTGTTGGAAATTTCATCTCTGGTTCCTCTGCCTTTTCTAAAACCAGCTTGAACATCTGGAAATTCATGGCTCATGTACTGTTGAAGCCTGATTTGGAGAATTTTGAGCATTACTTTGCTGGCGTGTGAGATGAGTGCAATTGTGCGATAGTATGAACTTTCTTTGGCATTGCCTTTCTTTGGGATTGGAATGAAAACTGACCATTTCCAGTTCTGTGGCCCTGCTGAGTTTTCCAGATTTGCTGGCATATTGAGTGCAGCACTTTCACAGCATCATCTTTTAGGATTTGAAATAGCTCAACTGGAATTTCATCACCTTCACTAGCTTTGTTCATAGTGATGCTTTCTAAGGCCCACTTGACTTTGTATTCGAGGATGTCAGGCTCTAAGTGAGTGATCACACTATCATGATTATCTGGGTCATGAAGATCTTCTTTGTGCAGTTCTTCTGTGTTCTTGCCACCTCTTCTTAATATCTTATGCTTCTGTTAGGTCCATACCACTTCTGTATTTTATTGTGCTCAACTTTGCTTGAAATGTGCCCTTGGTATCTCTAATTTTCTTGAAGAGGTTTCTAGTCTTTCCCAATCTAATGTATTCCTCTATTTCTTTGCATTGATCACTGAGGAAGGGTTTCTTATCTCTTCTTGCTAGTCTTTGGAATTCTGCATTCAAATGGCTATATCTTTCCTTTTCTCCTTTTCTTTTAGCTTCTTTTATTTTCTCAGCTATCTGTAAGGTCTCCTCAGACAACCATCTTGACTTCTTGAATTTCTTTTTCTTGGGGGATGATCTTGATCACTGTCTCCTATACAATGTCATGAACCTCCATCCATAGTTCTTTAGGCACTCTGTCTATCAGACCTAATCCCTTGAATCTATTTGTCACTTTCACTGTAATAATCATAAGGGATTTGATTTAGGTCATACCTGAATGGTCTAGTGGTTTTCCCTACTTTCTTCAATTTAAGTCTGAATTTGGCAATAAGGAGTTCATGATCTGAACCACAGTCAACTCCCAGTCTTGTTTTTGCTGACTATATAGAGCTTCTCCATCTTTGGCTGCAAAGAATATAATCAATCTGATTTCTGTATTGACCATCTGGTGATTTCCATGTGTAGAATCTTCTCCTGTGTTGTTGGAAGAGGGTGTTTGCTTTGACCGGTGCATTCTCTTGGCAAAATTCTGTTAGCCTTTGACCTGCTTCATTTTGTACTCTAAGGCCAAATTTGCCTCTTACTCCAGGTATCTCTTGCCTTCCTACCTTTGCATTCTAGTCCCCTATAATGAAGAGGACGTGTTTTTTTTGGTTTAGTTCTAGAGGTCTTGTAGGTTTTCATAGAATCGTTCAACTTCAGCATCTTCAGCATTACTGTCAGGCCATAGACTAGATTACTTCCTTTTTTTTTTTCTTTCCTTGTATTTCATTACTTACATTTCATCTCTGTACAACTGTGTTCTTTGAAAATATCTACCTTTAAAAAAATCCTAGATTCCTACTATATGCGGTACTCCAAATTGATTACAATGCCCCTGAAGAAATTTTTATTCACTGCTATGCTGGGTTTTTTTTTCTGTAGTACTTCTATTTTAATGCAGCTTTCTTATACTTTTGTTTTTGTTTTTGTTTTTCAGATGTTACTTCTGTCCTGGACTTCCTTAAAGTACCCTAGCTCTCTTAATATTCTCTCAAAGCCTATGTTTTTAAACTTGGTGAGTTTTACTATGTCCTTGAACCAAATCTGAAATGCCACCACATTACATTCATTGGACTTGTAAACAGAAAGAACAAAGATGTAATGGACATCTGAAATGCTAGTTGAGAGGCTATATAAATATTTGAAAAGTTAATAAAGCCATACATCTTAACTCTCTGTCATACACATGGTCTTCAAAGTGGGAAATGAAAGGCATTTTATTGAGATACTGAGATATGGGAATAAACTATTTATATATATATATATGTATGTATTTGCATAAAATATTTTAATATATGCCTCCTTAGGATACACACATAATACTTTAGGCCAGTATTTCATTTATACTTATAATATGTATTTTAAATAAATACATATGTACTAACTTGCCTGAATTTTTATACTACAGCATGCAATAAAATAAATAAATAATAACATCCTTATAGAAGATATTAATATGCTCAATCTCACATTCTTCATTTATCAAGAAATACATCAAATTTATTTACATAACAAGAGTTTATTACTTCATAATAAAAAAGAGAAAACATTATAATTTATTCATCTATCTATCCATTTACTGATATAAGAAGCATTTATTAAAAGTCTGTCTTCTTTCCAGGAAAATCATTATATACTTATTCATAATTTTAGCATTTGGAGGTCTAGAAAATTCCTTGCACACATTAAATGCCCAATAAACTTTGCTGAATAAATATATGAATTGACCTACTTTGTCATAGCTTCCCTAGAAAGAAATTGGCACAACTGATTTAAAGTCTTGGATATAGATGCTAGCTTAATGCAAGACCTTTCCAAGTGTTACAATTAGTCAACAGTGGAACAGCTTCTTTGGGTAGTGAGCCTACCATCTTTGAAAATGTTCACACAGAGCCTGGTGACCAGCTGCCAGAGATGTGATGCAGGTTGAAAGGCTACCTGATTGGGTAATGAGTGAGGAAGCCTCTGAAACATTTTCAACTCCAAGATGTATTGAGGTTAGACTGAAGAATTTTTAGAGACATTCTGAAAATGGTTTGGTGAAAGGTCTAACTGAATACTATTGAAAGTACAACAAAAGGAACGCAGATGTATAGAATAGACTTGTGGACTTTGTGGATGAGGGTAAGGGTGGGATGATATGGGAGAAGGGCATTGAAGCATGTTAATTGTCATGTGTCTAATCAATCGCCAGCCCAGGATTGATGCTCGGGACTGGTGCAGCGAGATTTCCCGGGGGGGAGGGAGGAGGGAGGGGGGATCCGGAGGGGAAGCATATGTAAACCCATGGTGATATCATGACAATGTATGGCAAAAACAATAATAATAAAAAAAAAAGAATTAAAAAAAAAAAGTAGAGTTTTTCTATCATTTGTACCTATCAATGATTATTTTTCTGTCCTCTAGCGTGCTTTGCAAGGACAAGCGACTCTATTCCACCATGCATGGATAATCTCCTAGGATGGAGAATCAAAGAGCCAAGAGACAGGCAGACAGAAGCACAAGCACCAGTGAGGAAACAGCACAAGAGCTAAAAACTAAACTCAGGCTGGAATAACTCACAGAAGTAATGATCAAAGTACATATAGTTGAAATCTTCCTGAATACAAGAGTTTTTGCTTTTATTTTACAAGTATTTCTTCCTGAGGTCAATTCTCCAGGCAAACAAACACAACATCTATTTTTGAAGTACTAAGATAAGAGACAGGCTTTCTAGGTGGCTCAGCAGGAAAAGAATCCGTCTGCCAATGCAGGAGATTCAGGTTCAGTTTCTGGGTCAGGAAGATCCCCTGGAGAAGGAAATGGTGATCCACTCTAGTATTCTTGCCTGGGAAATCCCATGGACAGAGAAACCTGGCAGGCTACAGTCCATGGGGTCGCAGACGAGTCAGACATGACTTAGTGACTAAACAACAAAAACAACACTGCAAGAAACAAAATAGTAACTCAGGTCAGAAGACTAATCTCCACACTGCCCTAATTAGTCCTCTTCACATGAATCCTTTATTCCTAAGACTGTATCTCTTAAGCATCATTATTGCATTTATACTCTACCTTGTTATTCTTTTACCACATAACTAGTAATTATTCTGATGTTTCTTCAGGCTTCTGTGGTTTTTTTTCTCTCTCAGGTGGATTACAGGCAATTTAAAGATAAAGACTTTGTCTTGTAATTGTCTTTCCCAGAAATTAATGGAATGTTAATGTCAACCACTTTCTCCACTTGGAATTCCTGCTCCCTTTCCCCAGGTGTCTGAACTTTCATTACTGCAGGGCCAGTTATGGTGCGGAGTCTTTCATGGGTCCTATTGCCCTTAGTAACAATTTCCTTCTCTGAGCTTTTATAGTGTTTACTGTCTCCACACTAATTGGAACCGAGCATATGTCACCTTGTCCTCGGCAACGCTTCTCCTGTCTGAGTCAAGAACAGGATCCTTCCCTGGAAAGAAAGCATGCCCACGCTGTGAGCCCATGATAAGCTTATTTATCCTTCTCAGTACATCAGAACCTTTGAAAAAACCCCAAACACTGCCCAGGATCCGGTGAGAAGGCCAAAAGGTTTAATAGAATGAAGAATGAATGTGCTATCCTGGCACCATGCAGCCTAATCACAGCTAATTGAAGTATAGCTGGAGGGCCTAAATGTTAGTCCCACCATGATGATAAACCTAATTATGTAGGCCTAGGCCTAGAAGGACAAAAAGAGTCAGGTCCTTAAACAAAATCGGTTAGAGGTTATTGAGAGCTCTCCAGGGTACCAGAGGACTAGAGCCACTGAGTCTACCAACCCAACGCTAAGAGTCCTGTTTCTCTGTGTTCTTTAGGCGATAGTGTTTACTTACTTATTTACTTGCATACTTACATACTCATTTTTTATGTGACTTACACTATAACCCCTGGGTGGGGAAGATCCCCTGGAGAAGGGAATGGCTACCTACTCCAGTATGCTTGCTTGGAAATTTCCATGGACAGAGGAGTCTGGCAGGTTACAGTCCACGGGGTCACAAAGAGTCAGACACAACTGAGCAACTAACACTTTCACTTCCCATTATTACATTACCAGACATCTGCCCTAATCTGAATCCTTCTATACCTAGCAAAGTGTTACAGTGCATCTATTATCTTGGCTTTACTACAACATGTTCTTGCATCTAGCCCAGCTAGCTGCACTACTAACCAGCAGTGAAGTTTCCATTTTAAAAATATATATGTTTAGTCTCCCCACCACTAATGAAAATGTTTAAAAGAGAAATTGTGCTTCAGTGTATCAGTGAATCTTTTGATAATAAATAATTAATTCTTCTTTGACTTCTATGTACACAGTCCAGGGCAGGTCATGAGTGACCACTCAGTGAATTCTTATTGTTTAGCTGACCTAAACAGAAGAAGCCAAACCCGAGAATTAAGTGATACCTACAAATGAACCAGAGAAGTACACTTAGCTCCTGCAGCTCTCTGAATGTATTGTCTAACTAGCCCTCCAAACCAGCTCTGAATAGATTTATAGCTTAGATTTAGGTTAGTGCTATATAGCAGAATAAAAGAAAAAAAAATGCATGGGTATGGTTATAGGCATAAACACCTAACTGTGTTTCTGGAAGCAAAGAAACTTCCATACACCACTGGTTTGCAATGGATTGCACAAAGACTGTGATATGATGAAAATAATTTTCTAAAACATTTGCTGGAGCATCCTATAAATCTGCATGAGGCATTTAAATAACTATGTAAACCATAAACATATTCTAAAAATTGTTTTTTAAATAAATTTGGCTTCAGATCCATAATGATTTATAGGCTAGGAAAAGCACTAATACATTTAGCTGTCATTTCAATAATATCAAAATAAAATAAGCAGCAACTGCTAGCTCCAAGAACACTGAAAACAATTTTCAGTGTTAAACAGGTCATCAAAACTATATGTCATCACATCTGGATGCATTTGACCGTGAAACCAAGAACTCTTACATTAATTTAACAATGTAATTACTCCACAAAACAGCAAAAATTATATTTTCAACTTTATAGGTAGTTCCATCAGTATGAACTATGAGATTATGTTACTAGAGTATAGTAACATATATATAGTACAGTATAGTATACACTATAGTATATTATATACTAAACTATAGTACATAATAAAGTATTTTATACTATAGTATAGTATACACTATAGTATACTATATGCTAAAGTATAGCATATACTAAAGTATATTTTATGCTGTAGTATAGTATATACTATAGCATGTTATATACTAAAGTATAGTATATACTATATAATATTATATAATAAAGTATAGCATATTGTGTAGTATATTATATAATAAAGTATAGTATATACTAAAGTATATTGTATACTATAGAATAGTATATACTATACTATACTATATAATAAATTCTAGTATATGCTAGAGTATTTTATACTATAGTACATACTATTTTAGTATATAGTATAGTATAGTATATACTA
>ML661344.1:3735309-3820547 GCA_007570785.1 Antilocapra americana | reverse complement strand
GTATGCTCGAGTATTTTATACTATAGTACATACTATACTAAACTATACTATATACTATAGTATGTAATATGCTAAAGTATAGTATACATAAAGTATATTTTATACTATAGTATAGTATATACTAAAGTATGGAATATACTACAGTATGTTACAAACTAAAGTATAGTATCTAATATATAGTACATACTATAGTATAGTATATATGAAAGTATAGTACACACTATAGTATATGATATACTATAGTATATATTATACTATAGAGAAACATATAATTTAGTACAGAATATACTAAAGTATATTTTATTCTATAGTATAGTATATACAATAGGACATCATATAGTATAGAAGAGTATATACTAAAGCATACTATATACTATAGTGTAGTATATATTAAAGTACAGTATATACTAGAGTATATTTTATACTATAGCATAACATATACTACAGTACTTTATATACTAAAGAACAGCATATACTATAGTATATTACATGCTAAAATATAGTATATGCTAAAGTATACTTTATACTATAGCATACTATATGCTATAGTATATTAAATACTAAAGTATAGTATATGCTATAGTATATCAAACACTAAAATATAGCATATACTAGAGTGTAGTATATACTATAGTATACTATATAAAGAATAGGATAGGCAAAATTATAGTATATACTAGAGTATAATTTATACAAAGTATAGTGTATACTAGAGCATATTTTATATTATGCTATAGTGTATATTATAGTATATACTATAGTATATTATATGCTAAAATATAGTAGACACTTAAATATATTTCATATTATAGTATAGTATACAGAATAATGTATTAAATATTAAGTATAGCATCTAATATAATATATTATATACTAAAGCATAGAGTATATTAAAGTATGTTTTATATTAAAGTTTAGTGTATACTACAGTATATTTTATACTAAAGCATAGTATGTACCATACTTTAGTATAAAATATACTCTAGTATATAATATGCTAAAACATAGTATATGCTAGAGTATATTTTATACTATAGTATAAAATACTATATATATGATATAGTATACAATATAGTATAGTATAGTATACACTATATATTACTTTCTAAAGTTTAGTACACACTATATTATATTGTATGCTAAAGTACAGTATATACTAAAGCATAGCATAAACAAGAGTATATTTTATACTAAAGTATAGTATACGCTAGAGTGTATTTTATAATATAGTATATACTAGAGTGTATTTTATACTATAGTATAGAGTATACTAGAGCAAGCTCTATACTATAGTATAGAATGTACTAGAGCATGTTTTATACTGAAGTATAGTATATACTAGAGCATGTTTTACACTAAAGTATAGAATACACTAGAGTGTGTTTTATACTATGGTATAGAATGTACTGGAGTGTGCTTTATACTATAATATAGAATATACTAGAGTGTGTTTTATATACTATAATTTGGAATATACTAGAGCACTTTTTATGCTATAGCATGAAATGTACTAGGGCATGTTTTGTACTATAGTATGGAATATACTAGAGTGTGTTTTGCACTTTGCTACAGTATGTTTTATGCTATATAACAGTATGTTTTGTACTATAGTATAGAGTATACTTGAGTATATTTTATACTAAATTATAGTATATACTATAGTATAGTTCATACTAAATTATAGTGTATACTAAAGTGTAGCATATACTAGAGTATATTTTATGCTATAATATAGTATATACTAGAGTATATTTATAATATAGTATAGTATATACTATAGTATTTCAGTATTTTAGCTTTACATCACACTGTATATCAAAAAATCTTTTTATTATTATCATACATATTTGTATTTTACCTCAGTACACAGTGGGCTCTCAACTGATCATAGTTGGATAAATATACTGTAGAATAATGCTTGATCATTCCATTTCTTCTTATGTTATCTTGTATTTCTTATTTCTCTTGTATTATTTCACATGGCTAGTCCATTTAGTCATCTTTTATTCCTTTTAGATGCTCTTGGCATTTTTTCCTCTCACTGACTGAATTACACTTGATATCACAGTTCACAATTTTACCTAAAAATTATTTTTGTAGCTTATGTTTCTAATGTCTATATTCTTCTCTCCACTAAAGTTAAGTCCATTGTAAAGGATGATACAGATGTTAAAGTCTGACAGTGAAATAATAATGGCAAACATAATACAAGCAATACAATAGGAGTATGTGGAAAAACAGTGTCTGAGGCATAGTAGATATTCAATACATCTTTATTATATGAGCATATCAGTGAATGAATGAATTCAAATCCCATTTTTTTCTTTTAAACTTTCCTAACTTTGGGGACTGAATTAAACCATCCCTTTCTGCTATTCCATAAAATGATCACAATAGTAGTAGCTAACAGGCACTGAGTGATTCTTATGTCAGGCACCATTTAAAATGCTTTCAATGTGTTAACTTCATTCTCACAGCAGCTCCATCAGGTAGCTACAACAAGCTCCTCATTTTATAGATAATTATACATAGATACAGAGAGGTTAAATAACCTACACCAGGTCACAAAGTAAACAGAAGAGTTCTATCAAACTGTCCAACTACAAACAAGCAAGAACTCCCTGACATAAGCAATTTGTACTGTTTATCTCAGTTTTCCCAATGCTTAATCATAGCAGAGCACCTGGAATATAGCAAGTGCTTGGTAAATTTTGGTTAATCAGTGCATGGTTATCTTAAGAATAATGAATAATATGAACTAACCATGCAACACAAAACCAATTCCTGACGGGCTTCTCAACTATAGATCTCCAAAGTTGAGAGGAGCACCCAGCTGTTTTCCCTATCACAGGGGATGCTTTAACCAACCCTTTCCTCTCTGCCCCAGGAGGAAATAATAAACTGATATCTGTCATATCACACTGCTGTCATACTAACTTCCTTATATCATCAGCTTCATTGGCCTTATTTCTAGTTCTTAAACATGACAAGCCATGTTCCCACCTGAAAGCCTTTTCAACTGTAATTTTCTGTTCTTTCTGGTGGAATTGGTTTTCCAAATTTTCTCCTAGTTAGAGACTTTTAAATTAAAAGATATTAAAAAATTCTTACTCCTTGGAAGGAAAACTTTGACAAACCCAAACAGCATATTAAAAAGCCAACAAAGGTCCATATAGTCAAAGCTATGGTTTTTCCAATAGTCATGTACAGGTGTGAGAGTTGTACCATAAGGAAGGCTGAGAGCCAAAGAATTGATGCTTTTGAATTGTGGAGAGTCCCTTGGATTGCAAGGAGATAAAGCCAGTCAATCCTAAAGGAAGTCAAGTCAACTCTGAATATTCACTGGAAGGACTGATGCTGAAGCTCCAACAGTTTGGCCATATGATGTGAAGAGCTAACTCATTGGAAATGACCCTGATGCTAGGAAAGATTGAGGGCAGAACAAGAAAGTGGCAACAAAGGATGAGATGGTTGGATAGCATCACCAAGTCAATGGACATGAGTGTGAGCAAACTCTGGGAGTTTGCAAACTCCGTGCTGTATTCCATGGGGTCTCAGAGTCAGACACAATCTAGCAAGTGAACAACAATAGCAGAGACTTCTAGCCGGTCAGATCTCAGCTCAATCATGATCTACTCAATGAAGTTTCTCCTGACCATATATAAAATTACCCTAGGCTGAAACTCAGTTTGGCAGGGAGATGAGCTTTGGCATTTTAGATACAAGTTCTGGTTACTATAAAATAATCTATTTCCAATTTAAGCTGTCCTTTAGGTACTTTTCTCCCAAAAGTAACTCAGAAGTAGGAGAAGTAGCTGGGCCAAGGCAAGATATGGACCTTCCTATAATCTTTGGCCATTAGAGAATCTAATAGCACCCAACATTTTATGATCAACACTATCATTATTCATTTGCTTCCTGACTGAAAAGTGAAAAGTAATATATAAATAAGAAAAGTCATAATGAAATAAAGTAAAAAAGGACTATCTTTAAGGAAAAAAAATAAAATGCAAAATATTATTCCACTGTCAAAATCTAACTAGATATATATATGAAATTCAGGTCTTTTTTAAAGCCACCTACCTATGCCAAACTAGTCAATCCTAAAGGAAATCAACCCTGAGTATTCAGTGGAAGGACTGATGCTGAAGCTGAAGCTCTTTGGCCACCTGATAGGAAAAGCAGACTCATTAGAAAAGACCCTGATGCTAGGAAAGATTGAAGGCAGGAGGAGAAGGAGATGACAGAGGACGAGATGGTTAGATGGCACCACCAACTCAGTGGACATGAGTTTGAGCAAACTCCAGAAGATGGTGATGGACAGGAAAGCCTGGGGTGCTGCAGTCCATGGGGTCACAAAGAGTCAGACACAAATGAGTGACTGTCATTTATATAACAGTCTATATAATTGGTCCCGAGGCAGTCACCACTGCAACCATCACTAGCAAGCCTTCAATGACATGAAAGAGGATTCCTGAGTTTTCTGGATCCACAATATTACCTTTCTCCACTATACTCTAAGCTAAAGTTTCTCAGCCTCAGCACTATTGGTACTGGAGACCCAACAATTCCTTGTAGCAAGCTGTATGTTATAGCAGCTTCTCTGGCTGCCACTCACTACAAACCAATAGCAACTATGTGGCACTCCCACCCCAAGACGTGATGACCAAAATAATCTCAAAACATTGTTAAATGTCTCTGGGGGATAAAACTGCCCTTGTTAAAAAAAATCTAAAAATAATCCCTTCTAAATCCATTGTTGTTTGGACCAAAGTATGAGAGGAACTACAGGTTTATAGCTATGTGGCTTACATTTCACTTAAATATCCATCAGTCTTTTCAACAAACAGAGCTGAGAAAACTAGATATTCACATGTAAAAGAATGAAGCTGGACATTTACCTTACACTATACAAAAAAAAATAAATAAAAAATCAACTTAAAGTGAATCAAAACCTAAACATCAGAGCTATGATTGCAAAAATCCTAGAAGAAAACACAGGGGAATGTTTTATGACTTTAGATTTGGTGACATTTTCTTAGCTATGACACCAAAAGCACAGACAACAAAAGTAAAATTAAACTATATCAGAAAGTGAAATGTTTGTGCATCGAAGGACACACTCAACAGAATGGAAAAGCAACCTAAAAAATGGGAGAAAATATTTGCAAATCCTATTAGATTTGGAATTAACATCCATAATATATTAATATAAAGTGTTCAACAACAACAAAAAATATTGCAACTTAAACAATGGGTAAAGGACTTAAATAGACATTTCTCCAAGAAAGACATACAAATGGCCAAAAAAACAAATGAAGTGATGTTCCGTCACTATTAAGTAAATGCAAATCAAATTTCAGTATCTACAGTGAGATATTAGATACATCTGTCACTGTCAAAAAGACCCAGAAAATAACAAATGTTGGTAAGGATGTAGAAAAAATGGAACACTTGTACATTGTTGGTGGGAATGTAAAATGGTGCAGCCAAACAGTATGATGGCTATTGAAAAAATTTTAAATAGAATTATTATAAAACACAATAATTCTACTTCTGAGCTTACACCCCCAAAATTGAAATCAGGGTCCCAAAGAGATATAGATACACCAATGTTCACAGCAGTGCTATTCACATCAGCTAGTCAGTGAAAGCATGAGACCAAAAGGTCCATAGGTTAATGAACAGATAAAATATAATGGTTTCCAAAGGTTAGAAGGAAGGGAGAGTAGGGAGTTGTTGTTTAATGGGTATAAGGTTTTGGTTTTTCAAAATCAAAGTCCTGGAAATTGGTTACAAAACAAAATGAATGTACTTAACACTGTGGAATAATACACTTACAAATACTTAAGATGGTAAATTCTGTTATGTGTATTTCACCACAGCTAATTTTTAAAAATTGTATCAGTAAAAAGCAATTAGTGAAATGAAGACAATTTTCTCAAATTTGGAAATCTGAGATGCAAAGCATCATCCTAGTAGTATTAAGGCCTTGAGCATGGGTTATTATTAGATACTAGGGCCCAGTGGCACCTCGGAACAAAGAGCAGCCTC
Source organism: Antilocapra americana (assembly GCA_007570785.1). Lineage (NCBI taxonomy): Eukaryota > Metazoa > Chordata > Mammalia > Artiodactyla > Antilocapridae > Antilocapra > Antilocapra americana. Next base: position 3,814,493 of record ML661344.1, on the reverse strand, counting down.
TGCACTGGGTAACACTGTGATTTGCCTTTGGTTCTGCCTATTTCAAAGAATGTCAAACTGAATCATCATTTCAAAGTTGTCAAACTGAATCATCTTAATTAAACACTTGAGTAAACAAACATCCATCTAGTGCCAACTCTAGGTCAAGCATAGCACTGAGGGAGCTAGAGTGTATAATTCACTTCTGAGAAAGTAATATTTGCTTTTTGGAAACCTGTAGCTGATTTCCAAATCAATCATCACATAGTTAAGTAGTTTAGAAGACAGACTTAGACCTGACCATATAGGTTTGAATTTTGGCTCTGCTGCTTGCTAACAGTGTCATTTTGCTTTTTTGCCTCAGTTTCCTCATCCTTAAAATGGGGATACTAATAATATCTTTTTCATAAAGTTACTATAAGGATTAAATGATTTAATATTTTTGAAGCTGTGAGAGCACTGCTGGGCATGTACTAAGAGCTATGTAAATTTACCAAACACACTCTCAAACATGTGCTGAGCACTTAACTAAATACAAAAGACCTTGCTAGAAACTTGAACATTGCTTGAGCTGTGCCCTAGAACCTACTACCTACCAGTGAAAGGGGAATTCCTAGTCGTGGGCTATTTCAAGAAACTGTTTGAGTCTTTGAAAATATCCCCTCCATCTGTGATGACTGAGAACAGCGTGTTTAATGCAAAGGAAGTGTGACGACTGCTAAGTTTTCTTGTACTGGACTCGCAGTGTATTTCCTTCTCCTGCCCTCACAGCTCCGAGCTGCATAGAAGGCAGAGGGATGCAAGCGCATTGGCCCAGTGTGCACACTGAGATTGTTTCCAAAGAGAAATACATTACTAAAATCAAGTGCTGTTTAAGAAAGAAGAAAAAAAAAGTAAAAACAAAAAAATGTGAAGTTAAAAACGTATCTACTCTATCAAACCAGAGTCATGGATAGAATTACAATGATGCTCTCTGGGCAAGAGCCTGAGCTGCATCACAAATGTGAAATCTTTTATGAGGACCAGATGGAAACAATAAATGCCTAGAGAATTGAGAAGATGGTAAAAATGAAAATCCCAATCCAAACACAATAGCGATGTCTGAGGTATGCTACTGCAAAACCAGAAAATATTTAGGACATAAACTCCATCAAAGATTCTTTCACTGAAAACTAAACAACTCTTAAGAGTTTCCAACTGGTGAAAACTTGGATAAAAAAGTCTTGCATAGAAGTTTAAGAAACAGGCTTTGGACCCCAGCAAAAAGTGGTAAGACATAACTCTTTTTTTTTTAATTTTATTATTTTTGCCATACAATGACATGATATCGCCATGGGTTTACATATGCTCCCCCTCCAGAACCCCCCTCCCTCTTCCCTCCCCCCGGGAAATCTCGATGCACCAGCCCTGAGCATCAACCCTGGGCTGGCGATTGATTACACATATGATAATTAACATGTTTCAATGCCATTCTCCCATATCATCCCACCCTTGCCCTCTTCCACAGAGTCCATGAGTCTGTTCTATACATCTGCGTTCCTTTTGCTGTCTCGCATGCTGGGTTCTCGTTACCATCTTTCTAAATTCCATATATATGCGTTAGTATACTGTATTGTTGTTTTTCCTTCTGGCTTACTTCACTCTGGATAATGGGCTCCAGTTCCGTCCACCTGAGTAGAACTGATTCAAATGAATTTTTTGATCAGTTCAGTTCAGTTCAGCCACTCAGTCGTATCCAACTCTTTGCAACCCCAGGGATAACTCTTGATATTTGCCATAATTATAATAGAAAAAGGAAAACACTTATAAATTCTAGTCTTTAACTAACAATCAGTTTCTCAACTGAGTACCTAGAACAAATAAGTTTTAACTATCATAACCTTGAAAGCCATATATAAATGCTCTCTATATATAAAAAATAAAAAAATGGATTGTCTTTCATTTTGTTAATTTCTATTATACATCCATTCATGTTTTTAGAAATATTCTAATTGTTTGACAGTGTGTGTATAGGTTTCCTCATATCTTATAATTTTGGATGTTATATTATTATATCACCCTCTGCCTTGCCAATATCCCAAGGGTAAAACAGGAACAAAAATAAGTCTGCCTCATGTACAACAAATATATAGATACCTTAGAGAGAAAAAAATTAAGAAAATCAGTTAGTTACTTGCCAGATAGCATGCAGGTAAATAAGACTAAATCATTGTGGTAGTTGTTTTGAAACATACACATGTATAAAATTAATATGCTCTATATTTTAACATATGTACATATGTTGTGCCATTGTATAAATGGTATATGTCAATTATACACTGATAAAACTGGAAACAAAAACAAAATAATATAAACCCTTTCCAATAAAAAGAAAGAAAAAAACAGATATAGCACCTGGCCTCAAAGAAATGAATCTAATACAATTACTTCCAATATTTTTTTCTTCTACATAATGTCCTATAAAAAATATTTATAATTGTGATACTCTGTCCTAAAAATACTCATGTTGTTGTTTTAATAGTTTGATTGTAGCCTAGGGGGGGAAATGGCATGGTAAATTATACTTAAGTGCAATTCACACTGCATTTACTTTATGAATACTCTTTTCACTCTCGCTGATTCATGACATATTAGTGGCATGATAAGAACCACTGTTCTAGTGTGAGTCAAATAAACATACTTCCAATTAAAGAATGTTGTTGTTCAGTCACTCAGTCATGTCTGACTATTCGTGACCCCACGGACTGCAGCACGCCAGGTTTCCCTGTCCTTAATCATCTCTCGGAGCTTGCTCAAATTCATGTCCATTGAGTTGGTGATGCCATCCATCCATCTCATCATGTGTCATCCCCTTCTTCTCCTGCCTGCTATCTTTCCCAGCATCAGGGTCTTTTCTAATGAGTCAGCTTTTTACGTCAAGTGGACAAAGTATTAAAGCTTCAGCTTCAGCATCAGTCCTTTCAATGAATATTCAGGACTGATTTCCTTTAGGACTGACTGGTTTGATCAATTAAAGAATAAATATGCATATATTACTGTCCTAAAATTCTGAGGATTGATTCAACTTTCTGCCCTTAGAAATACAGCTAAAGGACTCACCAGTTTATACGTATATAGGTAAGGCAAGGAGAGAAGGTTGATTAATCCTTGACAGGCTGGTGAGGTTGATTATATTATCACATGATGCTAAAAATTCTTGTAGGACAAAAACAGAAAGAGAGTTGATGAGGTAGAAATTTAGAAAGTAATTGAGAAATGATAGAGGAGTAAAACAGATTATAGAGGGATAGCCTCTGAGGGTAAAGGGAATTATTGCATATGGGAACAAAGAAAAATAACAAATCAACTCAATGCCTAATATGCATCATATTATTTGACTTAACCTTCACAAAATTAAAGTTGATGGCCTAGTGGGTATAATGGGAGGAAAAGACTAGGTTATTTATTTGCCTAAGATCACACAACTAGTAAATAATGTAATCAGAATGGAATTAAAATCTTCTCATTATAAGTTCAATATACTTTCTGTATTGTCTGTAGATCTCTCACCTCTCTCATTCTAATCTATTATCAAATTGTATGTTTTTTTAATTTTTAAAAATGTATATTTGCATAAAATTGTTTCTTTGAGGGGGAGTTATTTTTACTATTATAACTTATCACTACAATTATTTAATATTTATCATTGTATTTTAAGAAATCTGTTCACATTTCTCTCTTCTATTCAACTTGGGGACTCAGTGCTTAAACCTGGAAGATACCCAGACAGTCTGCCCAATTCATTTTTTATTCATTCATTCATTCAACAAATACATATTAACTGCCAACTATGTGCAAGCCTTTGACTGAGTGGATCACAACAAACTGTGGAAAATCCTTAAAGGAACGGGAATACCAGACCACCTTACCTGTCTCCTGAAAAACCTGTAGGTGGATCAAGAAACAATAGTTAGAACCAGATATGGAACAACAGATTGGTTCTAAATTGGGAAAAGAATGCATCAAGGCTTATATTGTTACCCTGCTTATTTAACTTTGATGCAGAGTACATCATGCAAAATGCCAGGCTGGATGAATCACAAGGTGGAATCAAGATTGTGGGAGAAATATCAACAACCTCAAATGCACAGATGATACCATCCTTATGGCAGAAAGTGAAGAGGAACTAAAGAGCCTCTTGATGAGGGTAAAAGAGAAGATTAAAAAAGCTGGCTTAAAACTCAACATTCAAAAAACTAAGATCATGGTGTCTTGTCCCATCACTTCATGGCAAATGAAAGGAGGAAAAGTAAAAGCAATGACAGATTTTATTTTCTTTGGCTCCAAAATCAATGTGGACAGTGACGGTAGCCATGAAATTTAAAGACACTTGCTCCTTGGAAGAAAAGCTATGCCAAACCTAAACAGCATATTAAAAAACGGAGCTGTCACTTTGCTGACAAACATCTGTCTAATCAAAGCTATGGTTTTTATATAGCATAACCAGCTAACTGACATGAATTTGAGCAATCTCTGGAAGATAGTGGAGGACAGAGGAAACTGTGCTACAGCCCATGGGGTCACAAAACCACAACAGTGTGCTAACTTGTATTACGGATTTACAATGAGAAAAGTACACAAAGTCTCTATCATTATGGAGTTTATATTCTAGTGGGAAAACGGCAGACAATAAGACAGATGATGACTTGATAGAGATGATGTAAATATAGATATGGATATAGCTGTGGATGTAGATATCTGCATACAGACAATGATGTAGAGATATACATCAGGTATGGATATGTGGCATAAAGAAATCAAAGCAGACCTAAGGATAAGAGAAAGGCTATTTTATATCAGTTTTATATTCATGGTCAAGAAGTTTCTGTCCAATGAGATGAATTCAAGCAATGATCTGAAAAAAGGAAGAAGGCCATACAGATATCTAGGAGATATTCTTTTTTGACAACAAAAAAGGCAGAGACCCTGATAAGGGATGCTGCTGAGACTGTTTGAGGGCCAACAAGTATATCAGTGTGTCTGGGATGGTGTCGGTGGAGAAGGGAGTCTGAGAAGTAATAGGCAAGATCAATAGGGCCTTGCACCTACGTCACACACATTCTGAGTGACACAGGCTACCCTTAAAGGATTCTGAATAGAGTAGTGGCACAATCGCTCATATGTTATGAAGAATCACTGTGGCAGCTATGTGGGGAATACAGTATAAGGAGGAAAGGGTAGAAAGCAGGAGAGTCATGCAATAGGTTAGTTAAATAATCCAGGTATGAGGTAATGGTAACCTGGATCAGAAGGGCAGCAGTGGTGGTGATGAGAAGTAGTCAGATTCTGAAGACATTGCAAAAGCAGAGCTGATAGAATTTGTTGATGCCTTTGGAATGAGAAATATCAGAGAAAATCAGGAGCCATGGAAGACTCCAAGATTTCTGGCCTGAACAATCAGGAAAAAAATAAATGGAATTGCATTTCACCCGGATGGAGAAGACTGGGAACAGACTGGAACAAGGGTGGGATGTCGGGGGTGAAAATCAAGATGTTAGTTTTGGATGTGCTTAGTTTTGCTGTCAAGAAGGCTATTGGACAGGTCATAGGTCTGGAGTTCAGAGAAGTCTATCTAAAGACACAAACTGTAATCATCAAGTGCACAGATATTATTTTAAGTGTTGAGTTTAAGGGAGATACTTGGCCTAGGGAATGGTGCAGACAAAACAAAGAGAGACCACATTCCTCTGGGGACATTCCAATTGTTTAGAGTTTGGGGAGAGGAACCAGCTGAGGAAACTGAGAAAGAGCAGCCTCTGAGAAAGGAAAGAGATTACAGTGAAGGCAATGTTTCAGAAAGGAAGACGTAATCATCTGTATGATATGCTGTTGATGAGCTGAGCAAGATGAAGATTGCTAGTTGATCATCTGATTTGTCACATGGATTTCATAACCCTCAGTGAGAACACTTTTAGTGGAGTTATGAGGGCAAAACTTGAAGTTTTCAAAAAAGGACTTGATGTTGTTCAGTCCCCAAGTTGTCTCTGACTTTTTGTGACCCCACGGACTGCAGCAGGCCAGGCCTCCATCTCCTGGAGTTTGCCTAATTTCATGTCCATTGAATCTGCGATGCCATCCAACCCTCTCATCCTCTTTCATCCCCTTTTCCTCCTGCTTTCAATCTTTCCCAGCCTCAAGGTCTTTTCTAATGAGTCAGCTGTTCGCATCAAGTAGCCAAAGTACAGCAGGTATATAGTCTATAGCCTATAGACTATAGCCAAAGTATAGACTATATAATAGTCTATATGTCTGTAGACACATAATCTATATCTCTGTCTATAGCCTATAGACTATTATTTTGGAGAGTTTTGCTGTAAAAGGGAACAGAGCAGCGTAATAGATAGAGGGGTACATGGGGTCAAAGAAGGCCTTTGAAAGGCTTTAAAGTGTTTATAGCCAGACATACATAATCTAATAGGATGGAGAAGTAATGACCCAAGAGATAGCAAGGACAAGAGCAAGAGCAAAGTCTTTTGAGGGTGAGAAGGGAGGGCTTGGCTTAAACCAGGTACACAGAGCTGACCCACAGAGACAGGAAGGAAGACAGGAAACATGGGTGTGGAACAGGCAGGTGGTATGAGCAATTCAGTGATTGAATACATGCCTGGGACATTCCGCCTCCTGTGTCCCAGGCCCTGGGGGACTGGAAAACGTCCTTTTCTCCTTCCAAATACTTACTTTGCCTCTGCTATCTAATGTGTCAAACTCTACAAGCAGAGATTAATTCGCCTGGTTTAATGTTTATTTCAAAAAATGGAATAACACATTAAAACCCATGAGTCAATTACACTTAAGTGCAAATGAATTTGTCAGCCCTCACTGTGAGAAGGCTTTTAATAAGAGGACATGAGAGTATGATAACTCTAGATGTTTTCCCATGGGAACCGGGAGTTGGGGGTTGAGGAGGGAGCGGAGTGGGTTGTGTGAAGGAGCACCACTGAATCTGTGAACCTTGTCAATACATAAGATGTGTAACTCTAAATCATAACACATGGGCTAATTCTTGGTTTACCACTCTGTAGCTTAGTTACCTAGCATCGGTCAGTTGACCTCATGAGTCTCAGTTTCCCCATTTTAAATAGAGGTGAAGATTAAATCATATAAGGTGTATGTGGTTTCATTTTTTATTTATAAAATTAAAATATTGCTATCTTGCTCCTTTCTCTCTTAGAGCATATTTTCTGCTTGCTCATACCAGCAGTCTGCTCATACCTGACCTCATGCTGATATATCAGATTGCCAAATACAGCTCACTATTCTTATACTGATTGACTCTCAAGAAAATAAGTCATCATAACAGATGCTGATTCAAGCTGCACAGGCATTTGGAAAGGGGAGCACCACTACTGCTCTGTAGATTTTTAGTTTCATAATTAGGTTGACACCTCTCAGCAGTCATGAGAGAGCATTATTAGGTTATACTTGTATACTTTTAACACTTGTATCTATTAAATAAAATGATTTCACATACTGAATTATTATATACATTTTTGGGTTTGACTAGAGATTTTTAATGGCAAGGCATATTATATTTGCATCATTCAACCATATACATTTGTTTATTGGAATTAAAAAAAGGAAAACAGCATGCTACGAAGAATTAATTCAGTAAGCAATGTCGGGGGGGGGGTTGCCATTACAAAAGGACTAACATACACAATTATAGTAATGTTTAAGAAACTCTAAATGTAAACATCCAAACTTCCCACGTACTGAATATTTGGAAAAGCCATTTTTAGGGTTCACATAAAATATAAAATCTATTAATGCATTTGAAAGCTGAGTCACATTTTAAAAAATCTGGTATGTATAAAACTACTTAGAAGCCTTTTTTTTTCTTCTGAATATCTTTGCCAAGTCACTCTGCAGAAGACCAAAGCACTCTATATACTGCCATTCAATATTCATACCATAATGCATAAAGTAAGGATGGTAAGCCCAGGTAATTATTAATCCCTCTTGACAAAAAAGCTACCAGTGGCAAATGTATGCATGCATATGTGCTTACTGGGCATTTGGGATGCTGCTGGCATTAAAACCCAAATCCACTGAATCCCAAGCAAGTACTGTGTTTATAAAAGATAGCTCTTTCATAATATTGGACTCTGCAAAGCTTTATTCAGATGAAGCAGCTGCTTAATTTAATCTACAATTGCCAGATAGGTTCCTAAAAATCTTATTTTTATTAATTTAGACAGAACCAGAAACTTGGCATAATTCTTTGGAAGCATGAAAGTGTTTTATTTTATTTTGCACTGTCACAAAACTTTGAGTTTATGTGGACAGTCATTTTTCAGTGATGTACAAATTCACTTGAACAGAGAACCCCTTGTCTTAAGGATATAATCTTTTACTGTCTTTCAGTTGCTCAGAGACAGAATCAACCTGATCAGGGATAATGTGAGCAGGAAATCTTTGTCAAAAGAGAAGCCATAGCCTTTGTTTCTGTTTTCATCCCTAAAATATTCCTGGAAACAACCAAGATAAACAGAGCAATTTGACTTAAATGCTGTAAAGTCATCTGGATAAAGGTTAAATACAACTTTCCCTGGACTGAATATTAGTTTCTGAGCTTTCTGTTATCTTTCTGCAGGAAGCATGAAAGTGATGTAAAGACCAATGAGGGTAGTAAGACCCAAAGGTACCACTTAGTCTAGCCCCCGTCTCCACACTGTCTCTCCCTTAAATGGTCCCATACAGCAGAAACTCCTCCTCTTTCCATAAAAGAAAATGTTTATAAGGCAATGCTCATGGTATTTAACCATGTTTATTAATACCATGTTCTTTACATACAACCCAAATACACCTGCAGCATTTCGTACTCATTAGCAATAGTTTATCGTTACTTTTGGCTCTATGAAATTATATTTCCTCTTCTTCCAGAAAACAAGGTCCAATTCTTTGTGTTTTTCAACTGTTCTAATTAATTTTATAAATATCATATATGAATAGGGAAATAATTGCTTTATCTATACTGATGAGTAAGTTGCAGGTCCAAAAGGTTAAATGACTATCCCTTTGCCACTCAAAAAACAAAACAAGACAAAGCAAAACAGTTTGTAAGTGGTGGCGCCAGGATGCATGTCTAGAGTCTCGGACTCTAGGTCTTAAGCTCTTTTCTCATAGCTTCTTGTGAATAAACTTTCTTAAGTAAACAAATCACTAGGAGGTTAGATTCTACTGACTAGGGAAAACAACTGCAGGCACATTCTGGAACTTTGAAAATAACACTATATTTTTAATAGTAATTGATTTAAATTCACTTAGAGAAAAAGTGTTTCATTGACATCTAGTTTCATTAATGGAGACCAGCACCAAATTCAGGAAGATAACAGGAATTTTAAAGAATAAAGAGCATTTTATGGCCAAAGTCATTTGCAGTCGTCTCTGTGAAAAATGAGAGTGATTAAACCCCATAATGCATACTGATTTATTTTCCCTTTTAAATTTTATTTTACTGTTGTAAGAACATTTAATTTGGGCTTTAAGATAACATACTATCCTGTGAAACCAAGTAATATCCCAGTGGTCTAAAAAGAATGTATTTAATATGTACAGTATTGCTCAATAAAAACTTATTTAATTAAACCATGCTATACAAATATTTAATTTATATTACTATACATATATTATAATTTTTATATGAAATCATAAGCTCTGGATACGTTAGTGAATGAAGTCTGCTGATTACCTCTCATTAGCCAAGAACTGTGCCAAGCACTGCACACACATAACTTCTTTCCGTCTTCATAGTGACCTAATGAGATACAAGTAGTCTTCTAATTTTGCAGAAGCAGAAAGTGGAACTAAGGTTAAATGGTTTGCTTAAAACCTAGTATCTGGTCAAAGGTAGAGTTGGAATTCAAATTCTGTGCTCTTTTACCACCCAGCCTCCCAAAGATTCATGTTGTTTTGGTAAATATGAGCACGTTAGAGACACAACCATATTTTCTGGGTGAGCTCAGTCCTGGTTGAGCAGGCTGACAGGTAAGGACAAGGGCCATGATTATCCCCAGCAAGTTAAAATCCACATGTGAATTTCAATGGTAACATCGCAGAAATAAGTCTTTGGCAGTTCAGACATCATCAGCAAGGGAGACTTCCATCCCTGAGTTTCTTTGTCCTATGTTCCTAGACCTCCCTTCCAGAGGCCTAAATAGTTCTGATGGTGAAAGAGAGGCTTCCTGTATAAACTGACTGCTGAGGTAACTGTGGCCCAAATATGCCACAAACGCACTCTCAGATTCTCTGTGCTGTGACAAACAGTCTGTACTTATTAATTTGTGCAGAAATACGAAGCGTAGCAAGGAAAGATTCTGAGAAAAATGAGTTTTTGATGACACTGGAATTTTTCCAAGGCATTTGTTCACTGAATCCTGTATTGGCTTTTTATATGTAGGATCCTGAAATAAGACAAGGCAACTTCTCATGCTTTTTTTTTTTCTTTTTGCTCCCAAGCTTATTGGTGCAAGTGGATGAAATTACATCAAAGTGCTTCTGTTCCTATCTTTTTTGCACAGTATATGGTAACACATGGCTTTTAAAAATATGTTGCTGATAGCAGCCAAACAAGGCTATAAAGTTTCTTATTAGGGATGTAAGCTATTCACACTGGATCTTCTGATATGCGTTTCAATACAATTTAGCTTGGTTCATTAGAATGTGATTATCACATGATAATAAATGAATACTATCTTGTTTCCTCAGTGATGGTCACACTGTGAATATTATAAAATTATTTTTTACAACTTCAAGTACACTTTGACTCTTCCAAACTCGCATATTTAATACCCAGCTATGCTTTTAAGATAATGAAAAATAATTTCTGCTTTACCAACCGAGGCTGACAATAATGTGAATGTTTGTGTATGTTTAGAGATTTAGCAAGATAATTGGGTGAGTATCCATTATGTGACTTACAATGCATGAAGTATTCCACTAAGTACTCTCATACATTATCTTTGGACTAGGTAGATAGTGGGATGCGTAGATGGATAGATAGATAGCAGGAGAGTTAACAAATACATGCTTGAATTAAATTAACATTTGCAAATATTTAAGTATGAGGCTACTGTCTCCACTTTACAAATGAAGGAACCGACATCCAAGACAGAGAATTAACAGGTCTAAAATTTCAATAGCACTTTAAGACAAAATATTAAAACCAAACCTAACTTACTTGACTCCAAATAATATAACATAAGAAAAGATCAACAGTAAAAATAAAGTTGAAGATAATATCAAAAGTATACAATGATAGAAGTTCATCTGTACTATATTAAGAAATACAGCTTTCTATATTAATGTTATGTGTTATAATTTTATAGAAAGAAGTAATATCTCTTTTGGAGGGAAGAAAAAAATAAATGCTCTAGACACCCATCCTCTTAGAAGTAGTTTGAAGTACCTAAAATCAACAATTTGTCACCAAGATTACTTATAAACTATTAATATTATAGATATCGCTAATCCTCCATGCCCCTTCATGTATCACAGCCTTGTCATTACAAAGAGGCTTGTATAACTCAATGAAACTATGAGCCAGGCCATGCAGGTCCACCCAAGACAGACAAGTCATTCTGAAGAGATCTGAAAAAAAAAAGTCATCCACTGAAGGGTTCAATGACAAACCACTCCAGTATTCTTGCCATGAGAAGCCCATGAACAATATGCAAAGGCAAAAATATATGATACCAGAATGAGCCTCCCAGGTCTGTAGGTGTCCAGGATGCTACTGCTGAAGAGCTGATGCCAATTACTAATAGCTCTAGAAAGAATGAAGCAGCTGGGCCAAAGCAGAAACGACTCAGTTGTGGATGTGTCTGGTGGTGAAAGTAAAGTCCAGTGATGTAAAGAACAATATTGCATAGGAACCCAGAATGCTAGGTCCATGAATCAAGGACATGGAACAATGGATTGGTTCCAAATTTGGAAAGGAGTGTGTCAAGACTATATACTATCAGCCTGCTTATTTAACTTATATTTGGAGTACATCATGCGAAATGCCAGGCTGGATGAATCACAAGCTAGAATCAAGACTACAGGGAGAAATATCAACAACCTCAGATATGCAGATGATACCATTCTAATGGCAGAAAGTGATGAGGAACTAAAGAGACTCTTGATGAGAGTGAAAGAAGAGACTGAAAAAAAGCTGGCTTAAAATTCAACATTCAAAAAACTAAGATCACAGCATCTGGTCCCATTACTTCACAGCAAATAGATGGAGAGAAGTGGAAGCAGTGACAGATTTCCTTTTCTTGGTCTCCAAAATCACTGCAGACTGTGACTGCAGCCATGAAATTAGAAGATGCTTCCTTCTTGGAATAAATGCTAAGACAAATCTAGACAGCATATTAAAAAGCAGAGGCATTGCTTTGCCACAAAGGTCCACATAATCAAAGCTATGGTTTTTCCAGGAGTCATGTATGGATGTGAGAGTTGGATAATAAAGAAGTCTGGGTGCCAACAAATTGATGCTTTCGAATTGTGCTGGAAAAGACTCTTGAGAGTCCTTTGGACTGCAAGGAGATCAAACTACTCAATCTTAAAGGAAACCAACCCTAAATATTTATTGGAAGGACTGAAGCCGAAGCTCCAATACTTTGGCCACCTAATGCAAAGAGCCGACTCATTGAAAAAGTCCTGATGCTGGGGAAGATTGAAGGCAAAAGGAGAAGGGGGCAGGAGAGGATGAGATGGTTAAATAGCATCACCAACTCAATGGACATAAATCTGAGCAAATTCCAGGAGACAGTGGAGGACAGGGAAGCCTGGCACGCTGTAGTCCATGGGGTTGCAAAGAGTTGGACATGACTGAGCAACTGAAAAACAACAACCCTCCACAATCACTATTTCAATAGTTTACTTATAAAAATGAGCCACAAACTTTTTATAACTTGTCAGGATATTAGTCAATTATTAAGAATTAAACTCACATTATGATATGAGAATATGCTGATGAAATGGAAATAATTATACTTTAAAATGAGGTGCTTTTTTTATTCAAAACTAATGCTTTCCATCCAAGTGCACTCCCTTAAAACTAGAGAAAGCATATATAAGCATTTAAATATGGAGACAGATATCGAGATAGAGTAAATGTGGAAAACCATTAACAATCAGTAAATCAAAGTAGAGGGTTGCATTATACTACTACTATTCTTTCAACTTTTTGAAATTTTAAATCCTCACTACCAATAACCCCTCCTTGACCCAAATTATGTCCACCCTCCTCATTTATTCTGCTGCCATTCCTGGATATCTTAGATGCATATAATTTTAATGTCTGAAAATTTCTATGACTCTATCAAGCATAGCTATCCAGAAATTTTTTATCTATTCCTTTATCTCTTACATTGGTGGTTTTTCAGACAAGTAACTTGGAGATTATGGAATCTGTACTCCCCCAAATTTCCCCAGATTCATTCATGTTTCTTTGTTTGGACCCAGGACCAGCAATTAGATCATCACAATCTTATTTTTCAAGGAATTTCCAAAATGGGTCCTATAACACTAAGGCTTCACAAAATATAGTTTGAAAGCAGTTTTTCTGAAAGCCACATTACCCCTCCCCCTTTATTTACAATCCGTGTTATTTGCTGAAGCTGAAGTTGACGTTGTGAGGGTATAGGATAAAGGAGGGAATAAGCTGTCTGTCAGGAGAGCATGCTAGTGACGAGTGTTCTTTTCCAGAAAAGGTCGAGAGAAGCAGTCATTTGCATTCTCCCTCAAAGACAAAATGTCTAAGTTCTAGTAAGAAGAACTTCAAGCAGTTTGAGAAGGTCAACAAATTACTTCTATTTTTTTTAACTTAAAGTACACAGTGGGAGTCAAACATATCTCTGTCAAACGAATTACTAGGAGTGACAGAAGTCTCAACCTCTCAGTTCAGAAAAAAATGAAACAGAACCAAGTGAAAAGTTTTGCTTCAGAGGATGTCTTTTCTAGAATACAATAGTTATTAATTCACAATTTCCTTACTCTGCAAATAATGGACTCTTCCTTTCAAGTTTCCCAGGAAAATTCTATCAAAAGCTCAGAAAGCTTAATATTTTTTAGATGCTGCAGTAGTAGGAAATGATCAATAATTAAGCATTCTAATAAATAATATGCAGATATTTTAAAGGCCAGATAAAAAATAGGTTTGTCTCTATGATGCTTCCACTTAGATAGTTAATAAGAGCTATGTAGCGCTTTCCTAAGCTGAAACAGCAACTGTTTGATGTGCTGTTTAATGCATGAAGAATAACCAAATAATAATTGTACAGTGCTACAGATAAATATTTACTTTACAGCAATACAGGCTAGGTAGTGTGATTTGTACACAGTGGCTTAATTAAATAGGCTACCATGTAAAACACTTAGCCTCTAGCGAGATATCGTGATTAAATTTGTACATATATATCACAGAATACAAAACTGAAAGCAAGTTAGAGTAGCCCTACGAGCAAAAAGGGAATACAACCATTAAGAGATGGATGAAGTAAGGGTGCCTATAGAGTATCAACCAAGTTTCCTTTTCTCCTCTTTCATAACAAGCTGAAGGGAAAGTGCTAGAAGAATAAAAAATAGGACATAGGAACAATATTCAGTTTTTCTTTTATTTTTTTCATCAAATATATATCAAGCACCAGCCTTTCTTCAGGTGCCCGGGATATAGTAAACAAGACAGAATCCCTGCTCTCATGCAATTTTGCTAGATTGGTAGACAATAGAAGAGAAAAACGACATACAAACAAGTGTGTCTTTTCTAGCAATATATTTCCAGGTAATAAGACCCAAGAAGATAAAGAAAGCAAAACAAGGGACAAGAAAGCAAACAGTGCTTTTTTAGATGAAGGGGTCAGCAGAAGTCTCTCTACAAAGTGAGGTTTGAGTAGAAGCCTGGATAGAAGTGAGATAGTGAAACACATCAACATCTAGGGAACTAGACTTCCAGGCAGAAGCAACACCAAACAAAGGCCCGGAAGCAGAAATATACAAGGTTTGTTGAAGAACAGGAAAGAGCCTAATAGGAGATGAGGTTACAGGTACTCTGGAGCAAGAAAATGTAGGGCCCTGTGAACCATGGCAAGCATTTTAGATACTTTTCTGGGAATCATTTAAATACCTCAAGTACAATGTTGTAAGTGTCTTGACAGTGATGCTAGGGAAGGAAGTACAATAAACATCCAATGATTAAAAACTGGGAGTCAAGGAAAGAAGGAAGAATGGGAAAAGAAAGCAAATGGAATTTCACAAAAGAACTTAAACTTCAGCAGTTGGGCAGTTGGCACGCCTGCTGGGTCACCTTCCAGGGTGTATCCCGGCAGGGGGGTTGTCATCACTACTTTCAAAGCCCTTTTTCCAGTAAGTATTTTTAAAATCCAATATATTGAAGACTTGCACACACTAAAAAGCCAGAAAAACACCATTTACAGACTTGCATTACTGAGAAAACATTTGCCCTGATTAAAGCAATAGAATCAGGCTATGAGGCATAGATTTCCACTGGCATTGAGATCAGATTGCAGACATAGATAATTTCTATAAAAAACTCACCAGGATTATACACAAATACAACACAAAGCACCTCTAATAAATTAGGACCGAGCTAATTGGTTTTCCCTGGATGCACCCATCCTCCCTAGCACCTTGGCTAAGATTCTTTGATGCCTTTGGAAGCAGTCTGTTAACTAGAGCTATGCATAGCACCATCCTGGAGGTGATAAATGCAAGGCATACAGGATTTACATACTTTTCCTCCCCGTTTCCACAAACCATAATTTGTTAAGTCATAAAGAATGTTATAAGCATAGTTTTGATGCTATGGATCATACACAATAATTAGAAGTCATTATCTCTCAAATGAACATTCTCCCTTTTTTCCATGCTTCTAAATCCTCTCATCTTCCAATCCATTCTCCACAATGCCTGCAAAGACCTTTCCAAAGTAAAAGCTATCGAAGGCAACCCCCTTCTCATAGCCTTGCGGTCACTCCCGCTGACGATGGGATAAATCCCCAAGTCTTGTTCAGGATACTGGGAGCCCTAGACTGTGACTCCAATCTCCAGGCAGAGTCTGACTTCCTATCTCTCCCACCTTGCACCTATAACTCCAATAAACTTTACTCCACCATTCTCTGAGTCAAATCCCAACTCAGCCCCTTACTTGCCATGTACTTTTTGGCAAATTACCAGTCCTCCCTATGCTTCATTCCCTTTCCAATAAAATGGAAGTATCAGTATATAACCTGGACATTTGTGCTCGTTTTGTTTATTTATTTAATTGGTGGATAATTACTTTGTAATATTGCAATGGCTTCTGCCTTACATCACGGCACAAAAGTAAGCAAATAATTTAAAATAATGTCAGATGCATTTTAAGTACAAAATAAATGTGAGTGATTATTTCTGTTATTGGTTGAGAGAATTTTATTATTGTCACTTTGGCCAAAAAAATTGCCCTTCAAATGCCTCCGTTTGTCTTCCATGGGGCATGAGCATTCTTTGAAGGTAAGGACTCTTTCTCCCAGAGTAGCACCCAGAGCATGGTAGGCTCTCAACAAATGTTCTGTTCAATCAGTAAGTACTTAAAGACACAAATATTTTTCAAAAATTTTCCATACTGCTAGGAAATAATTCAGGAAATATAAGAAATAGCACAAGGCACAGATTTAGATTTAGCTCACAAAATAGGACTAAATTGAATAAAGCAGTAAATGTGCCTAAAGCTTTAGAGAAAGGTTAAACATATCCTATTAATCACTTTCTTTTTACTCTTCTCCAGTTATTCTAGCTTTGTCTCATCAGGTGTAAGTAAGTTCCTTTAGAGTATGAACTATGTCTTTTCATACTTTTGTGGTTAAATATTAGGCACAAAAGTTCACAATTCATGAATCTTTAATAAAAATGAGGAATTATTTCCAAGGTCTAGGTAGGACTAACTGGGGGATGGAAAAAAAAAAAAAAACAGGTCTTCTTTCTAACACTAACTCTGAAAGTATAGTGTCTTCTGTGAAGCATATGCCATGTGCAAGCATGGACAGACAGACAGTGGTGGTGCTCACCAACACACTTGCTCTTCAAGAGCAGTGTGGCAGGCCTGGAATGAATTCAGGACAATCACCAGTAGCTTCCATCAGAGAGCATCACGCTGCTGCTGACGTAGGAGAACTGATAACTGAGGTTGGAACATGAGCAAAGGAGAGAAGGTTGACAAAGCCACAGGTGGCAAGTGTAAGTCCAGAACAAGCAGGCCACACAACATTGTTAATTGTTATATCCTGATACAAAATAAAAAGTTCAAATTTGAAAAAAAAAAAAAAAGAAAAGAACAAGCAGACCACATAAGACAAGGAGGATAATGTTATGTCTCAGGAGTTTTCAACCCTGATTAGGGGTTAGGAATAAATTTTCCCTTCTCCCTGTTCACCAATGCTTGACATTCCATTGATGCTTTGCAGTGTAGGACACATTTTTTAAAAAATCTATATTGTCTCATATCAACTAACATGGATTTGAGTGTCCACTTTTGGGTTTCAGAATTCAAAGGAGAATTTAGAAATTTGGGATAATGGTACACAGTCAAATAATAATTAACGAAATAGAAATACTTGGAAGAAACGAAAGCAATTCAGAACATTTTTACAAATGCATTTACAAATGCAATATTCCTATTACGTATGTATTCCTAGTCTCTTAATAAATGAGATAATACATGTGAACATCCTAGTAAAGAGCTGAATGAAATATAGGAGATGTTGGAACCCACGTGGATTGAATCAGCATTTTTTTCTTTTCTTGCTCACAGCAGAGCTAAATTATATATGTTGAAAGAAAGAAAAAAATCCTGGGACTGGTTAATAATGATCTTCATTTTCATGCAAGTACTTATAAGTTTTTTCTTAATATCCATTGAAGACCAATATAATTTTCAATACCAGGACTATTAAGTAGTAAGACTGTGTACTAAGTGAGATTCTAGAATTTCTTTTCCAGTCTTAAAAATAGGCTAGATTCCCATATGTCAAAGATGGAGTAACTATGGTCCTGCCCAAGAGTAAAATAAAGCAACTAGATAAATCACCCAAATTCCTTCCAGATTTAGGACTGGGTCAATATTCTGATTAGAGATAAAACACTGAATATTTATCTTTGTTCAGATATTTTAAAAAGAATCACAGAGTCAGTATTTCACAAGTGTTTCTTAAATCTTCTGCCATTAACCCATACTTCATAACTTGAGTTTTCAAAATCAGAACTATACATTCATCTGAAAAAAATATGAAATCTACAAATAACTGAAGATTAAAAAAAAAACTGTTCAGTGGGTTTAGATATAAATTGCATCCTCTGCACTGTTTAGCTTATCATGAAAATTACTCTAATTTCAATGCTGGAATCAAAACAATCCAGTCTTTTTAAAAGACATCTACTGTCTACTGTAAAGTAATAACATGTTTTTAGAGACTTCTAAGTGCATATCTTGGAATTTCTAACTTAAATTCATGGTTTGGAAAATACTAATTGTTGATCATGAAAAGAATGGTTACATTTCATCATGACAAAGAGGCAAAAATAAAGTCCTTATGCTCTTATTTCCTCATGTAAATTACATATGATGCTTTTAAAAAAGCAGTACTTAATTTTTAAGATTAGTGAAAAAGTCATTCAAATACATATGTTTGTATTTTATGAAAAGAAAATTTCATTGAATGCTCCATGAAAAAATTTTCTGAAAAATATTAAATATGCACTGAGAAAAAATAAATATAGAGACTTAATCAGAAGTTAAAAGAAACTATGATATACCTTTACTAAGAAACACAAGAAGAGTGTGAGCTGGGAGGTAAAAATGGGTGAAAATGAATCATTGTCAAACTAAAGTTATTTTGTAAGTTTGATGATTAATGGATTCTTTAAACTTATGGTACATCATATCAAAGTCATGTGGTCTTTTTTTTAATTTTTGGCAATTTTTGTTTTAACTCAGCTAGAAGAAGATCACTTTAATAGCATAAGTTATCTCAAATACCATTTAATCGCTCTTTTTGTAATTTGCTGCAAGAAAATTTGTATCCTGCAAGAGTAAAACTGGCTCTTTAGTCCTTTTAAAATTTGGGTTCTTTTGGGAAAAAAAATCAGTATTTATAACTCTACCTTCCTACTACATCAAAAATCTATTCTGAGTAAAAGAAAGGTCATGTTATTACATTCAGGAACTCTATAATAAAGAAATATTACCAAGGGTTTATGAAGATTCACCATTATCTGAGAATCAGTTAAAATTAAATGTCCGTCTAGTCAAAATAATGGTTTAATATTAACTAATTGGTAAAACATGAGTCAATTAATTGTATGTTTTTTTACCTTTATTCCTTTTATGAGGACTAATTAATAATATAACTATATATCTTTCTCCTATTCAGTCATACTACTTAGCAAACTATATGAAAAATACACACATTTTAGGGATGGGGTAAATCATGAGAGAGGACTTCTTCAAAGCAGTACATCCTTACATATAAATCTTCTCTTTGTACAAATGCTACCATTGGTTGGTTTTGAGAAATTAATCACATGTACTCTACAAGTATGAGATTATAATTAAATAATAAGATTTAACTCATCAAAAAGTTAATCAAAAAATGTTCGCCAATAAAGCAAGGAAGTGAACAACATTGCATTGTCAGAAAACAAAATAACCTCATCATTTTTACCTAGGTAAAGCATGAATACTGGCCTTAACATGTGGTGCCCATGAAAGGCAAGCTACATATTTCTAGGGGTAACTTGAATTTGCCAATATACTGTGCAGTAGATCAGGAAGACAAACACTTCAGATGAGAAAAAACAGCATTCAAGTAAATAATAATTTTCAAAAACTGGATCTCCTCAGTTTATAATGTTAATTGGCAATCTCAGATGCAGTCAAAATCAGTGTGTTAGAATTATCCTCAAGAGGTAATAGCTCCCTTCACTTCTAAGGTCCCTATTAAATAAAAATTATAGGTACCCAATTTTGAAGGGTATCTTAATCTGAAAGAAAGTATAATATTCAAAGAAATCTGAAAAGGCCTAGCTTTTGCAATTAAAGTTCAATTTCTTTTGGGCTTTCCTTGTGTTTTGTTATTATACTGGTTTAAGGAAACTACTCTGTTGTATATAGCATATTATATATATTAAAGGCTCAGTACAGTTTTTATAGAGGGCTCTTGGATTTATTTACTTGGCATTCCCAAGTAAATTGGGAGTTTATTTATTATTATCTATAAATTTTAACTCACTTTTCTTACAATAAGAATCTCAAATATAATAGCAATTTGAAACATAAATTAAATTAATTAACCATATAATTTCAGAAGTGGGAACTTAGTTTTCCCTTTCCTTGACCAGTGTAAAGACAGAGGTAATAAATCAAAATCACTAGTTGACATACTACAATATGGCAATGCCATAAATTAAGTTTGACTTTATACATTGTCTTAAGAAACAAATCCAAGATTGAATCATTTATTCTTGCACCAAAAATATACTATCAGAAAAACTCATCAACATCAACAGAAAAACACACACACAAAAAGTCACCAATCACCTCCACAAACATTAAAAACTGAATTTTAAAACTCCTTCAATACTCAATTGCCCTAGAATTAGCTAGATGTTTTTTATAAGCAGTAATTTTAAAGACTCTCTCCAGTGAGAGCCTTTTTTAATCCAGAAACAGCTAGGCACAGTGATATGAACACACAGAGCGCTATGTATTCTTCAGCTGACCTGCTCTCCACTCACCTCACACTTGAGTCTGTATTATGAACAAAATTCAAATATTCCATTTGCTACATTTCTAAATCACTGTTGCTAGTCAAAAGCACTCCAAACACCACCAAATCCCTTCTTACCATGTATGAGCCACAGTGAAGCGACGGCGCTGCCGAATGCTTTTATTCACCAGCAACTTTCTGAAAAAGCATGGTGAGTTCCTTGGCGAACTGCGTGGAGAAATTTTAGGAGATGTAGGTCTGTTTGCCGGTAGTCTCGGAAGCTCAAGTTCTAAGTGCATTTGCTCCTTGAAAGTCTTTATGCAAACCTCAGATTCAGAAGCAGTAAGTTCTTTTGAAGAATCTTTTGCTGTCATGTCTTATATGCAGTGCTGGCTTTCACCATCCAAAATAAAAATCTCAAACATAGCAGAGACACAGCTGCAGGTTAGGAGGCTGATAAGTCTGCAAACTGTTCCCAGTTTAATTTAGGAAGCTGTGTCCAAAGTAGGAGCTGCTTAGAGCAGGAGCAGCATAATCGAAGAATGGCAAGTCAGCCTGTCACAAGGAGCTTTATCAGCCTGGCTTTGCCTCTGAAAATGCGCCAAAGTGCTTCCTATGTCAGTAGCCTCCTTGTGGATGAGGTTTGTCTGCAAGCTACACACTGACACTCGCTGAATTCATTCAGCTGAATATATCAACTCATGAAATATTCATGAGGGCTTCTGATAAATCCTTTACATGCATTTCTTTTAAAAAAGAAATCTTTTCAAACATGCTGCATCCACTAATGGATAGTAAGCAAAACCTAGTCACTGAGTCACTCATTTTTGTTTGCACAAAGCACAGAACCAGAGCCCAGCCAGCATGTGTGATGTTTAAAGTCTTCATTCAGAATTATCTTTCTCTGTAACGCATACAACAGTAACTCCACCTACCAAATGCTTATTGGCCCAGGACTATTTAAACAACTGCACACTGTTTCCCCCTCAACAACACCCTCCATCACCCAGATTTTCACATTTGTGAAGCCACTCTCATCATCAGCGAAAACATTAAATCAGACATTGTCAAAAAGCCTAGCTAAAACAGACTCCCCCTCTCCAAATTCCATTTCTGAATGAAAGAGCTGATTTGCTAAAGCTTTTTTTCCTGTCTCCTCTCCAGAAGATACAAAGCTACAATATAAAAAGAGTCAGGAAAACATTAGGTTTGGAAACATAACAGAAAAACATTAGATTTGGTTCATACCCCTAAGGAATTTAAAGACTAATCTTTAATCCAATAAAAATTACCTTCTTCTGCTTAAGTTCATTGTCCCTGAGGTGCACACAACAGCCACTCTCTGTTAGATGTAAAGTCGCTTCCGAAAGCCAAAGTTCTCTAGAATGGAAATGGAGGTAACAACCAGGAGAAACGAATGCTCCCCATTATAAATGCAGGGTCCAAAGCCAAGCATCAAACACGTGTGTGTGCACACACACATATGGGTAGATGGACACAGTAGTGTCTGTGTGTGGGTATCTTTACTGGCTAGCGTGTGTGTACTTGGTTCACAAGGGCATGCTAGTGAGACATATGGGTAGGGGAGTGCAAAAAAAAACGTCTCAAGTTCCAAAGCAGGTCACTGCAACCTGAAATTTCATTTAGAAATACACTGGCATGCAGCTTCAACACTTTAAAAGAAGTAAAAAGAGTCGTGTGGTACTTAAGTATACAGATGCTGTGAAACTCTGTACCTGCAACATTTACTCCTAGGCCAGCCTGATCTCACACAAATTTGACAAAGCAGAACTAGGGCTAGCCAGCGAGAGTGACAGTTCAGGAATGATTCACAGTAAGACTTCAGTGAAAAAGCAAGAAATTTATTTTTTCTCTAATGTGTGAGAACTTTCACCTTTATAATAAAATCATTTATATGCGTCATATACTCTAGTTAAATATCTAAAGGCGGAATAAGAACAGACCTGGGCACGGGAAAAAATAAGCCCCACTCCAGCCCCTGGGGGAATGGTTTAAACTTAACAGGAAGGATTTAAACTTCTAGCTTATAGGTACTGCCTTGGAAAGATATCAGTATTGCAATAATACAGTAAAAGTATATTACTGAACAAAAGCAAAGTCATGGAATTTTAAAATTTGAGTGAATCCCAGTAATCACCTTGTTTGGCTCCTCATTTTAAAGACAAAGACATAGACTTAGAAACTTTCAATGACTTGTCCAAAGTCCTTTTCTGTAGTTGATATTAGAGGAAGAGCTAAAACCCAGGCTTTCTGATTCCCAATTGAGTGTTCTTTCATTATATGATAAGAGAGGTTAACATAGTCATTTTGTCCCGCTAAGACCTAGTACATGCACTTTATATATTTCAAGATATTTTAACTGCTCTATTTGAGAATGAATTGTTAGTAATGTCTAGTAATGTCATGGGAGAAAAATGTAGTTAAAACTATTACTTACTGCATAATGAAGATAAAGTCTAACTTTTCCCAACAATAATGGGATACAAAACAGGAATGTGAGAATACGTGATACTGCCACTATTCAGAGTGACTTCTTTGCAAAAAAATGAATTAGCAATTTGAAGTCTTTCTCTTATTAACTTTTAAAGGCTGCCAAAACATAACAAGCATTCTAGGGATTTTTACCTCTCCCAAAATTATAGCAAATTTCACAACCCAGATTTAGCTGTATGCGAACTGGGATTCAGATGAGGAAATGTTGACATAAACTTACCAAAAGCAGAATAGTGGTAGAATTATAATTACCTTCTAATTCTTATTGTCAACTTATGTGACATCATGTGACATTTCACATTATTCTCTCACTTTGCATACCGTGACAGTCAATGTCCCAGTTAAAGAAATTTTAAGAATTATCCTAAGACAAGAATTTCAAAACTATGCAAAGTCAAGACCCAAATCGCAACTAGCTGTTGAACAGCTATCAACAGGAGGACTCTGGAACCCACCAAAAAAAGATGTCCAAAGACAAAGGAAAAGTCACAATGAGATGGTAGGAGAGGTGCAACCATGATAAAATCAAATCCTATACCACTGCGTGGGCAACCCACAAACTGGAAAACAGTAATACCAAAGAAGTTCTCCCTCTGTTGGGAAGGTTCTGAGCCCCAAGTCTGGCTTCCCAGTCTGGGGGTCCAGGAAAGGGGTTGGGATCCTGCAGCAAATCTGACTTTGAAGGGAAGCAGGATTCGATTACAGGGCTTTCACAGAACTGGGGGAAACAGAGACTCCACTCTTAGAAAGCACAAACATAACCTTGCATAACCAGGACCCAAGGGAAAGGAGCAGTGACTTCACAGAGACTGAACCAAACCTACCTGCTGGCGGTGGAGGGTCTGCTGTGCAGGCCCGGGTTGGCCATGGCTTGCTTGCCACAGGGATGGGGCTCTCTTGAAGATCACCATTAGCCCAGCCATAGAGCCTGTAGACTCCAGGGCTGGATCGCCTCAGGCCAAACAACTAATAGAGCGGGAATACAGCCCCACCCATCAGCAGACAATTGGATTAAAGTTTTACTGAACATAGCCCTGCCTACCAGAGCAAGACCCAGTTTTTCCCACCACCAGTCCCTCCCATTAGGAAGCTTACACAAGCCTCTTAGCCTCATCCCCCAGAGCGCAGACAAAAGAATCAAGAAGAATTACAATCCTGCAGCCTCCAGAATGCAAACCACATCACATAAAGTTAATAATAATGAAAACACAGAAGATTATGTCCCAGATAAAAAGACAAGATAAAACTCCAGAAAAACAACTAAATGAAGTGGAGATAGCAACCTTCCAGGAAAAGAATTCAGAATAATGATAATGAAGATGATCCAGGATCTCAGAAATGGAAAGGAGAAGATGTAATAAATGTTTACCAAACATCTAGAAGAAGTAAAGAACAAACAGAGATGAACAACACACTAGAAGGAATAAATAGCTGAATAACTGAGGCAGAAGAACAGATAAGTGACCTGGAAGACAGAATGGTGGAAATCAATGCCACAAAACAGAAATAGAGAAAAAAGAGTGAAAAAAACTGAAGACAGCCTCAGAGAACCTTTGTAACAACATTGATTGCACCAACATTCACATTATAGGAGTACCAGAAGGAGAAGAGAGAGGGAAAGGACCCCAGAAAATATCTGAAGCTATAATAGCTGAAAACTTCCTTAATATGGGAAAGAAAGAAAGAAAGTGAAGCTGCTCAGTCGCATCTGACTCTTTGCGACCCCATGGCCTGTAACCCACCAGGCTCCTCCATCCATTGAATTTTCTAGGCAAGAGTACTGGAGTGGGTTGCCATTTCCTTCTCCAGGAGATCTTCCCAACCCAGGGATCAAACCCAGGCCTTCTGCATTGCAGGCAGACGCTTTACCATCTGAGCCACCAGGGAATCCCTAATATGGAAAAGGAAATAGTCAACTGAGTCCAACAAACACAAAGAGTCCCAAGCAGGATAAACCCAAGGTGAAATACATCGAGACACACAGTAATCAAACTGACAAAAAATAAAGACAAACTATTAAAAAAAAAAAAAACAAGGGTAAAACAATAAATAACATACACAGGAACTCCCATAAGGTTATCAGCTGATTTCTCAACAGAATCTCTACAAGAATTAGGGAATGGCATGATATATTTAAAGTAATGAAAGTGAAGAAGCTACAACCAAGAATACTCTGCACAGAAAGAACCTCATTCAGATTTGATGGACAAATCAAAAGCTTTGCAGACAAGCAAAAATTAAGAGAATTCAGCACCACCAAACTAGCTTTACATCAAATGCTAAAGGAACTTCTCCAGGCAGGAAACATAAGAGAAGGAAGAGACCTACAAAAAAAAAAGGCCCAGAACAATTCAGAATATGGTAACAGAATCATCAGTTCAGTCAGTCGCTTGGTCGTGTCCGACTCTGCAACCCCATGGACTGCAGTATGCCAGGCTTCCCTGTCCATCACCAACTCCCAGAGCCTACTCAAATTCATGTCCATTGTGATGTCATCCAACCATCTTGTCTTCTGTCATCCTCTTCTCCTCCCACCTTCAAAAGGACCATACATATCAATAATTACTGTAAATGCAAATGGATTAAATGCACCGACCAAGACATATACTGACTGGGTGGATCAAAATATGTGCATATATACACTTCCACTTACCACCTCACTCTACTTAACCCCCAAATTGCATGTACTTATTTTATATTTTTAGGTTAATTATATTCCCATTATGGTTTGAAATTGCAATTTATCTTCTATTTTTTGTCAGACTAGTGACTGTGAAAACTGATAAACATCTTTTACTACTGTGATTTCTGTGTGTGTCCTTAGTTGCTCAGTTGTGTCCGACAGTTTGTGATGACATGGACTGCAGCCCACCAGGCTCCTCTGTTCATGGGGATTCTCTAGGCTATGGCAGTGGGTTGCCATACCCTCCTCCAGGGAATCTTCCCAACCCAGCAATCAAACCCAGTTCTCTCGCATTGCAGGGGGATTCTTTACTGTCTGAGACACCAGGGAAGCCCACTATTGTGATTACGTATCTATTATTCATTTAATACCATTGTATCATGATTAGTCAATAGAAAATAATAGGATTCTATATTACTAAAATAATCATTTAATAGAAAAGCCTGTGATCACTTTTTAAAATCCAGATGCACATTAGAATTATCTTGGGATTTTCTGAAAAGTACAAATGCCCGTGTAGCGTTTTCTTCTCCCAAGCTCCAAATGTGATTCTGAGGAACAGCATGTTTAAAAACAACTAACAACTGGACTGTATGATGGTCTTTTACTTTTATCTAGCTTGTTTTACTTTTTCTATTTCATATTCAGTGCTCTCTCATAAACTCACTTAGTTTATGTTCTCTGATACTACGTCTCTTTTTCCTTTATTCTTTCTCAAGCCTTTATCAAGATCATAGAAAAAGTTTGTGTGTGTGTGTGTGTGTGTGTGTGTGTGTGTGTGTGTATAATATATGTAATACATATAATATATATATATTTTGGAAAGCATAAATTTTTGCCTAGCTAAAAAATTTATGACATTTTGATTCTACTTGTATGACTCCATCAATATGACTGCTAAAAGCCTAGAAAGCTTAGTAACTTATTGATTTAAAGAAAATTTGAGTCAATGTACGGCAAAACCAATACACTATTATAAAGAAAAAAGTCTTTCTTCAATTTGTTACAATAAAAAAAAAGAATAAATTTAAAAAAAAAGAAAATTTGAATCAGGCTTGAAACTTCTGATTCAATTTTGAGAATATAAAGAAATATTATACTTTAAAAAGGCTTCCCAGTGGCTCAGTGGTAGAGTCTGCCTTCAACCAAGGAGCTGAGACAGATGAGGATTCAATCCCAGGGTCAGGAGGACCCCCTCGAAGAGGAAATGGCAACTTACTCCATATTCTTGCCTGGAGAATCCCATGGACAGAGGAGCCTGACAGGCTACAGTTCACAGGGTCGCAAGGAGTGGGACATGACTGAAGTAACTGAGCAATGTTGTAAAAAAAGAAAAATAGGAAATTAACATGGGATACAGTATTATTATTAACTAAAGTACAGATTTTGTTCTACACTGAACAGCTTCAGCTATGTGCAACAAATTCTAATAAATTGTTTTTGCTTTTATGCAGTTACAAACATTTTCTAATTTTCTTTGTTATAGCTTCTTAATACACCCATAATTTAAAAGTGGACATTTAATTTCCAAATACATGGATCTTTAAAGTGTCTTTGATACTAGCTTCTCATTTTGATATTAATTTCTCATGTAAGTGCTTCTTCTGTGCCATTCCCCTCTGCATTTTTAAGCTTTTAACTCTATTGAGGCTTTCAGTGGCTAAGTCAAATATTTCTCTTGGTAAGTGTCATAGAGCACTTGAAAATATGAGAATTATTCTCAAATATCTTTTGATATTGATTTCTAACATAAGTCCACAGTGATAAGAGAACAGACTCTTTGATTTCAATACCTTTTCAGATCATGAAATGTTTACACCTTGTTTTATGTCCCTGGATATTCTCCAGTATCTCCTGGTTTACAGTTTGTGGAAACTTGAATAGAATTTTCAACCTGCTATTTTGTAAAAATTGTATAAATTTAGGGCTTCCCTGGTAGCTCAGCTGGTAAAGACTCTGCCTACAATGCAGGAGACCCCGGTTCTGTGTTGAGTTGGGTCAGTAGTGCTTTTCTGTCTACTTTTCTGTTGATTAATTCTATTAACTTTTGAGAGTTTGATACAGAAACTCCAATTAAAAGTCTCAATTTACCTACTTAAAAAATAGTTGTAATATATCATGGAACTATATGTAACTTTTTTCTGTATTTGCCAAATCTTCTGTAAATGTGTTACCATTCTTTCATAACTTAAAAAATAAAAAAGAAAGAAAAAATACATAGTCAATTAAT
This sequence comes from Antilocapra americana, assembly GCA_007570785.1. Taxonomy (NCBI): domain Eukaryota; kingdom Metazoa; phylum Chordata; class Mammalia; order Artiodactyla; family Antilocapridae; genus Antilocapra; species Antilocapra americana. Next base: position 3,786,301 of record ML661344.1, on the reverse strand, counting down.
TCTACCTACTCTAAATTACATTTACAAATACCAAAGACAGGTAATTGAAATACAAAACCTAAAAGCTAACAGACTATTTTAAAGTCTGAATTTAGTTACCTCTAAGAAAAGGAAATGCACGTTTATATACACAATGGAATATTACTCAGCATTAAAAAAAAACTCATTTGAATCAGTTCTACTCAGGTGGACAGAACTGGAGCCTATTATCCAGAGTGAAGTAAGCCAGAAGGAAAAACAACAATACAGTATACTAATGCATATATATGGAATTTAGAAAGATGGTAACGAGAACCCTGCATGCGAGACAGCAAAAGGAACGCAGATGTATAGAACAGACTCGTGGACTCTGTGGAAGAGGGCAAGGGTGGGATGATATGGGAGAATGGCATTGAAACATGTTAATTACCATATGTGAAATCAATCGCCAGCCCAGGGTTGATGCTCGGGGCTGGTGCACCGGGATGTCCCAGGGGGAGGGAGTCGGGAGCGGGGAGGGAGGGGGGTTCTGGAGGGGGAGCATGTGTAAACCCATGGCAGTTTCATGTCATTGTATGGCAAAACCAACACAATAAAGTAAAGAAAATTAAATATATATATAATATATATATATATATACCTTCCCTTTTCAAAAAAAAAATATATATGTAGAGAGAGAGAGACATATGCGGGAAAGTTTGTTTCTAGTCAATATGCTATAGAAAGACTTGATATTGTGTTAAATATTGACATCAAAGATGATCACTGAAGTTAAAAAGCAAGAGAAGGTATCTAAGAAAATGTAAAACAGAAAAAACAGTAAAAACAAATAGCACCCTGAAATAGTTCAGAAAAGAAAATACTGTTTTGAGAGGGAGAGAGCCAAACAAGAGAAAAAGCCAAGGAAAAAGAAAATAGAATCGATGCGCCCTTCTGCGTGCCTTCCCTGGTGGCCTGGCGGCTCAGACGGTAAGGCGTCTGCCCGCAACGCGGGAGACCAGGGTTCCATCCCCGGGTCGGGAAGATCCCCTGGAGAAGGAAATGGTGACCTACTCCAGTACTCTTGCCTGGAAAATCCCTTGGATGGAGGACCCTGGTGGGCTATAGTCCATGGGGTTGCAAAGAGTTGGACAAGACTGAGTGACTTCGTTTTCTGAGTGCCTGGAAAGGAGCTAAAGAACCACAGTGAAAACTGTTCTATTTACATATAATCCTTAGCCCTTGGCACCTCAAAGGGAGAAATGAGTAAGTGAGTCTAGTAATGTAGAGATAATTGCCCTTGAGAATTCCAATTACAGCTAGTCTCAATTTTAAATAATGAAATTCCTGATATCCACATCCTAACAAAGCAACAAGAGTCAAGAATTATCATAATAAAGTATCATTCATGGATCAGGATAGAATTATAGGGTCCATAACATTCAATCATGTATTATTTATAACTATTTTGGATAAATTGAACACAATTTTTCATTAAATTGAAATGGGAAGCAAATTAATGTCAACCAAACAAAATAAACTTATAGTGCAAGGACTATAACATTGTTAAAATGTCTTTTAAAGGTAACAGCTTTGTAATCAAATTATTTTAAATAAAAATAATTATGCTCTTTTTATATTCAATGCCTTTCAGGATTTAAAAGTTAACCTTGAAATACATTTTCTCTGAACTGAGTAACCAACTTTTAACTATCATTATAAAACTAAAGTGTTTTAAAGAACACAAAACTAGATTCTGTGTAATAATAGTATACATAACAATATCTAACACAAAATAACATAATCCACATTTACTTTAAATACAAAGCTGGATATTTGAAAACAGTTTATTCAGTAGTTTCTTTTTAAAAAGAAATAGATTTAAAGCTATTAATATTTACAATTAAATTATTATTGATTTTATCTTGATTTATATCACTAGTCAGTTTTTCAAAAACAACACCCCATCTGAGCACAGCCATTAGGCTCTATTCAATTAAAGATACACAAGCTCTTCCTTCAGTTGGACATAAGCTGGCAAGTGAATTTTTGTTGTTGTTTAGCAGAATACCAAGGAACAACTGTAGCCTCTTTCAATTGAAAACCCAGCTCTCCACAGATGGCAACTCCTCCCAACTGCTCTATCTCAGTTGGAAGAAATGGAACTATAGACAATTCTAACTTGATTGAAGAAGACAACATTCAGCTGAGTGTAAACAGTCGTCTAGCTATCTTGGAGGAGAGCAAGTAGCTTACTACTGTTAAGAATTAAGAGGTTTTTTTTTTTTTTATTAGTTTTGCCATACAATGACATGATATCGCTATGGGTCTACACATGCTCCCCCTCCAGAACCCCCCTCCCTCTTCCCTCCCCCCAGGAAATCTCGATGCACCAGCCCTGAGCATCAATCCTGGGCTGGCGATTGATTACACATATGATAATTAAGAAAGAGTTGACATTTATTACATACCTCCTGGGTGCCAGATAGTTTTATCAGTATTTTTAATAAAGTATTCTATCTCACCCTCAATCCTTGTTGGGCTTCCTCATGATATTAAACTATGCTGTCCTTTAGGGCTGGGCTGTCTTGTCTATTTCTAGAACATAGAACAGACTTTGGCACAGAGTGGATACTCAATAAATTTTGTAGATCAAACGCACATTATATTGCCCATTTCAGATGAGAACATCAAGGCACAAAACAGCATAATACTTGAGGAGTTGATCCTACAGCAAGCTTTTTATAACACAAGATACCCAATGAGACAGAGGAAGGGATGCAGGCTCCTGGGCAGTGTAGGTCACCAAAAGTAGAGGTTCGCATGTTCTAATATTTTCCAACCTTCATAGGCAGAGCCATCTGTTCATCCCAGTTGTACTCCACCAGCACTGGATTCGTCTCTCCGTTTCATAGTATAATACAGTACATATTTTCATTTGTCTCCTGAACTAACCTGTGAGTTCTCTTAAGAGTCTGTACGATTCTATTTATCTTTACATCTCCAGAGCCTGCGATTTCATCCTGATTGATTTGTATTTTTTGACTTAAAATATAAATAGAAAACTAATATAGTGTCCCAAATCATGTTCTCCTGTTAGTCTCAGATTTTTCTTATTGTCTTGAAAGCTAGTCCAGTCAATATTATAACTTCTTATTCTTGATCAACACAGGATTCCAAACTGAACTTCCTAAATCACGGAAGTTTGACTATGTTTTGCCATTTTAACTAGCATTTCTTTGTTTTTTATAACATTATTATTATCATTACTACTACTGCTATCATTATTATTAACATCCTCACTGCAATGCAAAAGCAAAATACCTATGCATTGTAATTTCTTTCCATTGGGTGGTATACAGGTAGAAGAAACTTGCTATGCCCTCTCCTCACAATGCTTTTGGTTTTGACAGAGTAATATGGAGCTTCTTTCACAAGGCACATTCTGTGAAGGAAGACTGTACAGACAAAAATACTAAGGAAGATTCTCTCTGTTTCCTAGGTCATTGTTAACATCCAGATATATTAACAAGGATGAATCAGATACATAAATGCAAGGAGAGAAACTATTCCCATGGTAGGTGTTCTAAAATCTGCATCGAAACAGAGTACCCCAGTTCCCAAAGAAAATACTAACCTGTCAGCAAATTATCTACAAGGGTGATTTCGGATGAATAGGCTATTAGGGAACATATATGTTAAAAAACAAAGGCACAATTGGGAAAGCCTCTTTCTCTAAATGAGCTTTCATCTTATCATTACTTTCTACTCTGTCAGCAGTCTTCTATGAAATCTGTAAGAAAAAATAGTATAGTGTCAATTTATGGTGTAATTAAAATTTTTTTCTTTTTATTTTTTATTGAAGGATAATTACTTTACAGAATTTTGTTGTTTTCTGTCAAACTTTAGCATGAATCAGCCATAGGTATACATATATCCCCTCGCTTTTGAGCCGTCTCTCATCTCCCTCCTCATCCCACCCCTCTGGTTTGATATGGAGCCCCTGTTTGAGTTTCCTGAGCCATACAGCAAATTCCCATTGGTTATCTATTTTACATATGGTAATATAAGTTTCCATGATACTCCTTCCATATATCTCACCCTCTCCTCCTCTCTCTCCATGTCCATAAATCTATTCTCTATGTCTGTTTCTCCATTGCTACCCCATAAATAAATTCTTCAGTACCATTATTCTATACTTTGTATAAGTGTTAGAATACAATATTTAATCTTTCTCTTTCTGACTCACTTCACCCTGTATAATAGGTTCTAGGTTCTTCCACCTAATTAGAACTGACTCAAATATATTCCTTTCTATGGCTGAATAATATTCATTATGTATATGTATCACAGCTTCTGTATCCATTCATCTGTTGATGGACACCTAGGTTACTTCCATGTTCTAGCTATTGTGAATAGTGCTGCAGTGAACAGTGGGATACATGTGTCTTTTTCAATTTTGGTTTCCTCAGGGTATATGCCTAGGAGTGGGATTGCTGAGTCATATGGTGGTTTTATTCCTAGTTTTTTAAGGAATCTCCATACCGTCTTCCATAGTGGCTGTATCAATTTACATTCCCACCAAAAGTGCAAGAGCATTCCCTTTTCTCCACACCCTCTCCAGCATTTATTGTTTGTAGACTTTTTGATGATGGCCATTCTGAATGGTGTGAGATGATATCTCATTGTAGTTTTGATTTGCATTTCTACAATAATGAGGGAAGTTGAGCATCTTTACATGTGTTTGTTGAGCCATCCGTTTGTCTTCTTTGGAGAAATGTTTTTTAGGTCTTCTCCCCACTTTTTGATTGAGTTGTTTGTTTTTCTGGCATTGAGTTGTATGAGCTGCTTGTATATTTTTGAAATTAACCCATTATCAGTTGTTTTATTTACTATTATTTTCTCCCATTCTGAGGGTTGTCTTTTCTCCTTGCTTATCGTTTCCTTTGCTGTGCAAAAGCTTTTAAGTTTAATCAGGTCCCACTTGTTTACTTCTGTTTTTATTTCTGTTACTCTAGGAGGTGAGTCATGGAAGATTTTGTTTGTTTTATGTCTTCGAGTGTTCTGCCTGTTTTACTCTAAGAGTTTTATAGTTTCTTGTATTACATGTAGGTCTTTAATCCACATGAGTTTTTCTTTGTGTATGGTGTTAGGAACTGTTCTAATTTCATTCTTTTACATGTAGTTGTACAGTTTTCCCAGCACCATTTATTGAAGAAGCTGTCTTTGCCCCATTGTATATTCTTGCCTTCTTTGTCAAAAATAAGCTACCCATAGGTGCATGGGTTTATTTCTGGGCTTTCTATCTGTTCTATTGGTCTATATTTCTGTTTTTGTGCCAGTAACATCCTGTCTTGATAAATGTAGCTTTGTAGTATAATCTGAAGTCAGGAAGACTGATTCCTCCAGCTCCATTCTTCTAAAGACTGCTTTGGCTATTTGGGGTCTTTTGTGTTTCCATATGAATTGTGAAATTTTTTGTTTTAATTCTGTGAAAAATACCATTGGTAATTTGATAGGGATAGCACTGAATCTGTAAATTGTGTTTGGTAGTATAGTCATTTTCACAATATTGATTCTTCCTACCCAGAAACATGGAATATCTCTCCATCTGTTTATTTCATCTTTGATTTTTTCATCAGTGTCTTATAATTTTCTGTGTACAATTCTTTTGTCTGAATTAAGTTTATTCCTAGATTATAATTATTTTTGTTGCAATGGTGAATGGGATTGATCCCTTAAATTCTCTTTCTGATTTTTCATCATTAGTATATAGAAATACAAGTGATTTCTGTGTATTGATTTTGTATCCTACAACTGCTAAATTCACTGATTAGCTCTAGTAATTTTCTGACACTATTTTTAGGGTTTTCTATGTACAGTATCATGTCATCTGCAAACAGTGAGAGTTTTACTTCTTGTTTTCTGATCTGGATTCCTTTTATTTCTTTTTCTTTTCTTATTGCTGTAGCTAGGACTTCCAGAATTATGTTGAACAATAGTGGTGAAAGTGGACACCCTTTTCTTGTTCCTGACCTTAGGAGGAATGCTTTCAGTTTTTCACCATTGAGAATAATGTTTGCCATAGGCTTATCATATATAGCCTTTATCATATTGAGATAGGTTCTTTCCATGCCCATTTTTTGATGAATTTTAAACATAAATGGGTGCTGGATTTTGTTAATGGCTTTTTCTGCATTCATTGACATAAGATATGATTTTTATCTTTCAATTTGGTAATATGGTATATCACATTGATTGATTTGCATATATTGAAGAATCCTTGCATTCCTGGAATAAATCCAACTTGATCATGGTATATGAGCTTTTTAATGTGCTGCTGAATTCTGTTTGCTAAAATCTTATTGAGGATTTTTGCATCTATGTTCATCAGTGATACTGGCCTGTGATTTTCTTTTATTGTGTTGTCTTTGTCTGGTTTTGTTATCAGGGTGATGGTGGCCTCATAGAATGAGTTTGAAAATGTTCCTTCCTCTGCAATTTTTGGAAAGAGTTTTAGAAGGATAGGCATTAGCTCTTCTCTAAATGTTTGATAGAATTCTCCTGTGAAGCCATCTGGTCCTGGGCTTTTATTTTGGGGAGATTTTTTATCACAGTTTTAATTTCAGTGCTTATAATTGAGTTGTTCATACTTTCTATTTCTTGGAATATTGAACTTTTCTAAGAATCTCCATTTCTTCCAGATTATCCATTTTATTGCCATATAGTTGTTCATAATAGTCTCTTGTAATCCTTTGTATTTCTGCATTGTCTGTTACAACCTCTCCTTTTTCATTTCTAAATTTGTTAATTTGATTTTTCTCTCTTTTTTTCTTGATGAGTCTGGGTTAAGGTTTGTCAGTTTTGTTTATCTTCTCAAAGAGCTAGCTTTTAGTTTTATTAATCTTTATCACAGTTGCACTCATCTCATACGTTAGTAAAGTAATGCTCAAAACTCTCAAGCTTCAGCAATACATGAACTGTGAACTTCCAGATGTTCAAGCTGGTTTTAGAAAAGGCAGAGGAACCAGAGATCAAATTGTCAATATCCTCTGGATTATCAAAAAAGCAAGAGAGTTCCAGAAAAACATCTACTTCTGCTTTATTGACTATGCCAAAGCTTTTGACTGGGTGGACCACAATAACCTGTGGAAAATTCTTCAAGAGATGAGCATACCAGACCACCTGATCTACCGCTTGAGAAACCTGTATGCAGGTCAGGAAGCAACAGTTATAACTGGACATGTAACAACAGACTGGTTCCAAATAGGGAAAGGAGTATCTCAAGGCTGTATATTGTCAGCCTGCTTATTTAACTTTTATGAGGAGTACATCAGGAGAAACGCTGGTCTGGAAGAAGCACAAGCAGGAATCAAGATTGCCAGGAGAAATATCAATAACCTCAGATATGCAGACAACACCACCCTTATGGCAGAAAGTGAAGAGGAACTAAAAAGCCTCTTGATGAAAGTGAAAGAGGAGAATGAAAAAGTTGGCTTAAGGCTCAACATTCAGAAAACTAAGATCATGGCATCCAGTCCTATCCCTTCATGGCAAATAGATGGGGAAACAGTGGGAACTGTGTCAGACTTTATTTTTTTTGGGGGGGGCTCCAAAATCACTGTAGATGGTGATTGCAGCCATGAAATCAAAAGACGCTTACTCCTTGGAAGGAAAGTTATGGCCAACCTGGATAGCATATGGAAAAGCAGAGACATTACTTTGCCAACAAAGGTCCATCTAATCAAGGCTATGGTTTTTCCAGTAGTCATGTATGGATGTGAGAGTTGGACAGTGATAAAGGTTGAGCACCGAAGAATTGATGCTTTTGAACTGCAGTGTTGGAGAAGACTCTTGAGAGTCCCTTGGACTGCAAGGAGATCCAACAAGTCCATCCTAAAGGAGATCAGTCCTGGGTGTTCATTGGAAGGACTGATGTTGAAGCTGAAACTCCAATACTTTGTTGACTCATTGGAAAAGACCCTGATGCTGGGAAGGATTGGGGGCAGGAGAAGGGGATGACAGAGGATGAGATGGCTGGATGGCATCACTGAGTCTATGGACATGGGTTTGGGTGGACTCCGGGAGTTGGTGATGGACAGGGAGGCCTGGTGTGCTGCGGTTCATGGGGTCGCAAAGAGTCAGACATGACTGAGGGACTGAACTGAGTTGATTATTTCTTTCATTTCTTTTTCATTTATTTCTAGTTGAATCTTTATGATTAAATTTTTAAATGTAAACAATTATCTCGGTAAGACCAAATAGCTATGATACTACAGAGTTCATAGGAAGAGTAGAGTAAACATGGAAATTAAGTGAAATTCATTCCACTGCTCTTAAAAAGAGAATAATTTCCAGGGATCCACTTCATGTTTAAGCATATATTTGAAAGCTAAACCAAATTTTCCTAAATTATTATTTTAATTGTATGAGTTTTAATATGATACAGTATACACAGAAACATGGAAAATGTTTCGAAAATAGTGGGTTAGATCAACATTGGGTCACTTAATTTCAAGTTTTGTTTATTTGTTACAGATTCTTTTAAGTTTCAATCTATTCATATTATTTTTTTTAACTTAGTAACATTATTAATGATGACTTTTGGACTTATAATTTAAAAATAGAATTTTATCTATCAAGACCAACTATGATGTTCCTGTATTAAGAAATAACTCAAACTTAATTTCATAAAAATATTTTGTATAATCAATACTGTATTATTAGCATATGTAAAATTCAAGACTCCAGACACATTTACATAAGCATGCTGAGGCTTGTAGCAAAGACATTTAAACAAAATAAATAACTTTGTAAAGTTCCCTTGGCTACTCTTCTATTTCTTTTATTTTTAAATGTATCATACAATATGATTAACATTTTTGGTGCACTGTTCTGTAAAAGTTAGCATATGTATAGATTCATGTAACTATGACTACAATCAAGATACAGAGAAGTTCCATCATCCTCAAAAATCCCTCCAATTCTGTACCTTTTTAGTCATATTCTCTTCCCACTCCTAAATGATGGCAAGCCCTAATATACTCTCCACCACTATTATTTTGTCCTTTCAATAATGTCATATACATGAAATCACACAGAACTGAGCCTTTGAGACAACCTTCTTTCACTCAGAAAATGTCTCTGAAGTTTAGCCAAGATGTTACATTTATTAACAGCTAGTTCCTTTTCATTGCCAAATAGTATTCCACTGTATGGATGTACCATATTTTGTTTATCCATTTAAGAACACTGAGTTGTTTCCAACTTGGGACAATTATGAATAGAGATGTTAATAAACATTCATGTACAGGCTTTTTTAAATATATGCTGTCATTCCTCTACTGTAATTACCCAAGTTTGGGATTGTTGGCTTATACAGTAAGTGTATAATCATCTTTTCAACAAAATGTCAATCTGTTTTCCAGAATGGTTGCATCATTTTTCATTTCCATCAGCACTCTATGACAGTTTGCAGTTGCTCCACAGACTTGCCAGCACTTCTTTTCACTATTATTTATTTTAGTCATTCTAATAGATCTGCAGTGGTATCTCATGCTGATTTTAGTTTATGGTCACTATGACTTTCTTTTTGTGTACTTACTTGCCATAAATATATCTTTTCTGGTATTTGTTTCAACTCTCCTTGAATTTCAGCTAGCACATAGGCAATTTCTTTCCCATTTTAATTATAAATGGCAAGTAGTTTTCCTTTCTATTGAACCAAAGTCTGACTCTCAATATCCTGCTATTAATTTTAGTTTGGTCACCTCAAATTACAGAGAATAAGTCATCTGAATGCCCTTCAAAGATGCATCTTCCAACACATTTATTCTCCACTCTAAATAAATACATCTCTTTCAACTTTTCCTTATCAAACGCATATTAGATCTTCTTAAAATAAGACTTAGACTGAAACCCTGGCATATACAATAGCAACAAGACAGGGTATATTAGTTTGCTCAGGCTGCTGTAACAAAGGACTATAGACTTGGTGGTTTAAACAACAGAAATTTATTGCCTCACATTTCTAAGAGCCTGAGATCCAAATTCAAGATGTTGACAGAGTTGGTGCATGTTGAGGGTTGTGAAAGAAAGACCTGTTCTCTCACAAGCCACTCACCTTGGCTTGTGGATGACCATCTTCACCCTGTATCTCTTCACATCATCTTCACTTTCTGTATGTGTTGATATCCAAATTTTCTCCTTTAAATAAGAGCACTATTACTGTTGGATTAGAATCCAACAGTAGTTTAACTTGATTACCTTAGTTTAACTTGATTACCTCTGTAAAGATCCTGTTTCCAGATAAGGTCATGTTCTAAGGTTATGGGCTTTAGGACTTCAACATATGCACTTGAGGTGGGATACATTTCAATGCATAACATCCCACCCTTGTACTGTTGTTTAGTCATTAAGTCATGTCCAACTCTTTAGAGACCCCATGGACTACGGGGTCTACCATAGTAGACCTACCACAGGTTGACCTGCCTACCAGGCTCCGCTGTCCATGGGATTTCCCAGGCAAGAATACTAGAGTGGGGTGTCATTTCCTTCTCCAGGGATCTTTTTGACCCAGGGGTCAAACCCACATTTCCTGCTTGGCAGGCAGATTCCTTACCACTGAGCCACCAGGGAAGCTCCCATTCCACTCTCTGACTTTTCAAAATTCATGTCCTCACATACAAAATATACTCACTCCATTTTAAAGTCTCCAAAAGTCTTAACTATCCTGGCATCAACTCTAAGTCTAAAATCATTTAAATCAGCCAAATTAGTTTATGTGTAAAATTCAAGGCAAGATTCATCCTATGGCAAAGCTCCTTTCTACCAAACAATGATGGGACAGACATAGAGTAGACATCCCCACTCCAAAAGGGATAAATTTTAAGGAAGAAAAGGGTCCCAGTCAAGTTTGAAACTTGCTAGGACAAACTGATGAGAATTTGAGGCTTGAGAATAATCCTCCTGGCCCAGTGCTCTATATCCTCTGGGCTCATTAAAGTGGCTGCCCCATCCCCTCAGCCCTGAGCAGTGGGGACTCTGCCTCTGAAACCAAGTAGGTGACTCTACTCTCTGAAACTGAAAAAGTGGCCCCACTTTCAGAAACTGAGGAGGAGACAGCCCGACCTTCACGGGCTTGTTTCCTCTTGCCCTGTGGTATCAGGAGCATCTGCTGGTTTCTAAATTGCTTTCAAGGTCAATATTCACTTTTCTTGCAAGATGACACATTTGCACCTGGATAGGTCTCTCAGGCTCTATTAGGTTCTATCGCTTGTGGTACCCCAGAAGTTGAGAGGCTTCCTTCATTTCATCCTGACCTGTCTCCCTTCACTCCAAGCTGGCAATGTTTCCTTTGATATAAATTTCTCATAAAACTTGTTGGTTTCCTGAGGAATCCATGGGGATCTAAACTATCAGACGGGAGTCTCCCATAGATCTTTCCTGAATAGCTATGTCTCTATTCTTAACTTCTTCTAAGATAGTTGATTAGATCCACAGATTCCATGCCTAATTTCCTTGACAAACAGCTGTCCAGTCACATCTTTGATGTTCTCTCTAGAACATATTTTCTCTTATTTTGCAGTAGGAATAGGCCGAGAATTTTCCAAGTTTTCAAGTACTGCTTACGTTTTGTTTAACAATTTAATTTCTCTCTCTGCTCTTGAATTTTACTTGTAGCAGAAAAAGGAAACCAAATCACACCGTCAACACTTTCTTAGCTGCTGCTGCTGCTGCTAAGTCACTTCAGTCGTGTCTGACTCCATGTGACCCCATAGATGGCAGCCCACCAGGCTCTTCCATCCCTGGAAATCTCCTCAATCACAAATTCGTTTGTGACTCATAATTTCTACTTCCCATCTATCAAAAGTGAGAACATGGTTCAGCCAAGTTTTTTTGCCATTTTGCCATGTATCCAAGAACATGTTCCTCATTTCCATCTGTGATCTCAACAGAAGTACTTCTAACATTCGTACTTTAACCAAATCTCCTCAAGGCAATCTAGGTTTTCTTCATCAAGTGTCTCTTCCCATCTCTATCCACAATTCAATTTCAATGCCACTCCCATATTTTAAGTACTTGTTACAGCAGCATCCCACTTCCTGGTACTAAAATCTGTATTAGTTTGCCAGAGCTGTAGAAGAAAGTATTGCTGGCTGAGTGGTTAAATAACATAAATTTACTGTCTCACAGTTTTGGAGGCTATAAGTACAAAATCAAGCAGAGTTGGTTCCTTCTAAGGAATGTGAAAAAAAGATCTTTTCCAGGCCTCTTTCAAGTGGGAGGCAGAAAGAGAAAGAGAAAGTCAAGGATTAAGATATCACTAGTATTCACTGAGAGTGGACTATATATTAGGTACTTCGGCATGCATGATTCCCACATTTAATCCCCACACAACCCCTTTGAAATATATAATAAACTCTTTCAGTTCAGTTGCTCAGTCAAGTCCGACTCTTTGTGACCCCATGGACTGAAGCACACCAGGCTTCCCTGTCCATCACCAACTCCCAGAGCTTGCTCAAACTCATGTCCATTGAGTCGGTGATGCCATCCAACCATCTCATCCTCTGTTGTCCCCTTCTCCTCCTACCTTCAATCTTTCCCAGCATCAGGGTCTTTCCAAATGAGTCAGTTCTCCGCATCAGGTAGCCAAAGTATTGGAGTTTCAGCGTCAGCATCAATCCTTCCAATGAATATTCAGGACTGATTTCCTTTAGGACTGACTGGTTTGATCTTACAGTCCAAGAGACTCTCAAGAGTCTTCTCCAACACCACAGTTCAAAAGTATCAATTCTTCAGTGCTCAACTTTCTTTATAGTCAAACTATCAAAGACTATATCTGTATATATACCCTTTATAAGGTATATCAGTAAATATACCCTTTACAGATAAAGAAACTGAATTAAAGAAAAGAAGAATGAACTATCCAAGATGACCCAGTCAGTAAGGATTTGAACCCAAAGTCACTGAAATTCAAACTCATGCTTTAATCCACTATATAAGATCACAAAGGAAACATAAGGATATGCCCTAACTATAAAAATTGATTGTACCAAAACCTGTTGGCTCCAATTATGTTATACCTGAAACCAGATCTGTGTCTCTATAAATGCCATATTTCAGTATAAAACAAAATAATTTGAATATGCAACAAAAATGATTAATTTCACCCAACCAACAATACATTCTTCTAATTAGTTATTTTTTAAATAATCTTCTCTGAATGCACCTATATCAGTTTCGAGTCAATTTTGAGAGAGGGGATATTGGTTTAATGTGCTTTAGGGTATTCATTCATTGCAACTCAAAATGAGAACTTGTTTTTACATTCACGTGTAGTTAAAAACTAAAAAAACTGCCTTATATACCTCCTTTTCTTTATGATCTTAAATATTAAAGATAGAACTGTCTTCCTATGATTCTCTTCCTAGCCTGTTTCAGCTTCTAATAAACATTCTTGAGAGTTACTTTTTGGGGACTCCCAGGCAAGAAACTTCATTTGGTTGGCAGTTATTACTAGGAACTATTTTGGTATGAAATCTGCACTCATTTTGCAAATTCTACACTCAGATTTTAAACTGCTTCATTTGTGCTACATTAGCCATAATCAATATTTTCATTTTATTTTTGGTAATTTAGAAATTTTAGAAATGGGAGACCAAAGTCCTAATGATACTGCTATTGTTTAACCTATCCTAATTTTTCTCTTTTTTGGAAAGCAGGTCTACTCTCAGACTCTCAGACAGTCCTCAAAGGCGTCACCTCATACCAGCCGCCAAAATAAAATCTAGGGATTCTTTAATCATCCTTCCAAACTGTGGCATGCACCATTTCTTGTTTCAGTTTTCTAGATTTTTAGACACATTTTGGGACTCAATTGGTACAGTATCCACTAAAAGTAATGGGTACCACTTGCCAAATACAGAAGCCAAAGAAAATTTCATTTTGTGAAAATATAAACAAACTCAAAATAAGCCATATTGAGAATATAAATGAAAAGCAAATAAAAAAGAAAAGAAATGCACTATCCCCTTTATAGCAGGTGATTTGTGTTTTAAAATCACAGGCTATGATTACAGCTGTAGATTCCATCACATTATTTTTTACAGCTAAGGAAATGTGCCTTTTAAGGCAGGGATCCAAATTTCTGAATCGTGACAGCAACAGCTGAGGACTAAAGATAGACAGTCAAAACAGCATTTTATGTACATTTTCAGTTGTTAAAAAAGCAGTTACAGTACATTATGTGTGAAATAGACCATTTTAACCCTGTGATGGCTCCCCTGGGAAAAAGATTTATAACAGAAAATGTTATTTTATGCCTTCCTGATACCACATCTATAAAATGGCACTGGCTTTTTTTTTCTTGATGTAATATTTTCAAATGTATTTTATGTAGATATATATGCTCTTTAGTAACACAACATCTCTATTTCAAATAAGCTCTGAGTTGACACACAGCTCACCGCGTGCCAAGGTACACTCACCTGAGAGGCTATTTGCTTTTACCTCTGCTTGGAAAACTTTCTCTAGATCCTTCTATAGCTCCCTCTCTGTTTCCTTCAGAGACCTAGCCATGCATCTTCTCCTGCCAGAGCACCCCATCTTCCCGCCCACCTTACTTAGTTTCCTCTTCTAACAGCATCTATGGCTTCCTGACTTCGTTATTGCCTGTCACTCCCACCATAATCTGTGAAGACAGATTCCTTTAGTTTTATTTTCCATACTGGCACCAGCACGCGAAATAGTGCCTGGCATATAACGGGAGTTTAATACATGTCTGGTTAATAAATAAAGGTCACTTAGTTAACTAGCAGGAGCATTTACTCTGTGCTCCAGTTAAGCACCATCTGGCTCCTTCTCAGTCACCTCAGTGAGGTCCGTAAGCAAATCTATTCTAATGGTCTCTGCAAAGAGATGCTGAAAGACATGTTCACAATGACAGAGCAAAAGCAATAACAAGACTTGTCTTGAATTAACTGCTCCTAATGACTTTTTAGCCACTACTAGAAAGGTACCACTGGAAGTCCAACCTTCAGTATGCAGAGGAATACTGCAAACATCTATGGCTGAGCCGGAGCACTTCTTGCTAGAAACCAGGCAAAGCAGACATGAACTTGTGACCTTCCCATCAGAGGAGCTGAGACACAGCCACCCAGCAGGATTCGGTTCACACAATGGTAACACTGTACGCAAAAGCATGATTCACAGAACAGGAGCTCCTCCAAAGGCAAGAAGGCAGTCTGTACAGAATACTACACACTGAGAGGGTTTCTTTTCATTTCAAAGTGAGAAGCAAGCATGTGGAGGGGCGGGGGGATGTGAACTATCCAAGCAGGAATATATGTCCCTTAGGTGGGAAGACCCAGAATGTGTGAATAACTTCCCTTGTTCTGGACTGGAGTTCCAATAATGAGCTTCACTTTGGTAATCAAAATATTTCTTGAACTTGATTTTTAGTTTCTCATACCTCAACAAATACTATGAGAAATGTTGTGGTGATGATGATGATGATGATGATGAAAATTAGAGAAACATTTCAAATACAACTGAATTAGGTGACAAAAATAAATACAGAGAATATTTTAAGGGATTCTGAAAATCACCTACTAAAAATCCAGAGATATATAAGGAAATGAGATGCTAAGGTGAAAGACCCTTAAATCTGCATAAAATTCTAAATGATTCAGTATTCAAAACATTGAGTTTGTTGTCAAGGGGATTTACGGCAAGCAGAGTAATCCTCCTTTCCATTCTAGGCTATCATTTATACCATCCAGAAACACTGCATTATAATTAAGAACTATTTTGCCATAGATAACATTATATTTCCTAAAGAGTAATCTTGATGTTTTTTATTAAGATTACTAAGCACAAAACATGTAGCAATCTATGTTTACAAAATCTGTATGTGAAAATGCTTATTGGAAACAAATTAAACCCCTGGTAAACTGAAGAGCAATCAAGTAAGACAATGAATTCCTCAATTAACTGAGTGAATTATTCAGCAGGAGTCTGTGCTTTTGAGATCTAACATATATACCAGCTTCTTCATCATCAGGCAATTCCTTCAACGTTCTGTTTCTCAGTTTCTCGCCTCTAAGATGTAAATGTTCATACCAAGTATGTTACAGGGTAATTCATGCAAATTAACAAATTACAATTTAAAATATAAATGGCATTGCATTTGCAATGCAATCTGGTACATATATTTAGATAGTACACTCCCTTGGAGGATTGAAACACTGTTACACACATGATCAAATTCACTTTTTTTGGCTGCACTGGCTCTCTGGTGCTGCCCCTGGGCATCTCTTTGTGGTGCCCAGGCTTCTCTTAATGAGTAGCAGGGGCGCTAGAGTGTGCAGGCTCAGTAATTGTGGCTCTTGGGCTTGGATGCCCCAAGGCATGTGGGATTTTAGGGATCAAATCCATGTTCCCTGCATTGGAAGGTGGATTCTTAATCACTGTACCACCAAGGAACTCCGTCATTTTAAAGCATACTCTGTAAAGAGGGAAATTCAGCCTTCATGTGGCTCCTTGGCTTTTATACATAGTTCCCTGCTAAGTTACCATTTGTCCACCTTCCTAAATAAAACTTTCTCCACCAAGCCTAAGGCAAGATTTTCAAAGCAAAGCAAAACTATCTTTAAAATAACATAGAATGAAACTGTGAACATTAGACTCCATGACATTGCATGGAAGAAAGGGCAAGGACAATGCATGACCTTCTCTATTTTCCTACAGTATCCAAAAACATGTCCAATCTGATTTTTTTTTTCATTTACAAAGTACAAAAAAAGCACACAAAGAAAATACACGTGTTAAGGGGTTATTTTGACTAAGTGCTTACAATATTACTTCATGTAGCACTTAGCATAAATCCATGACATAGGCTTTATTACATAGAAAGTCTGTAGGTAAATAATTTGAGGCCCAAATATCTTAGGAAAGTTATTCAAAGTCAGAGCACTAGTAATGAGGCCAAGGTTTTTCTGTATGCTATTATGTGTTCTTTTCACTACACTAGTGTTTTTCCAAGTGTGGGTCCATAACCTGCATAATCAGCATCATTTATGGTTTTATTTCCTAAAGAGTAGCCTGGACGTGTTGTTAAAGATTGCTACCCTGATTGAGAAACACTGATGGTTGAGACCTGCAATGTGCTATAACCAGTCTTCAGGTGACTATGACGCACGCCGATGTTTATGAACCATGATATTTCCTGATATTTCCAGGGTTGGTCTCATGGAATTCAAGCATACAATGAGTTGAAAAGGAGGCACATACAGAAATAAATAATAGGTCAATTTCCTAAACGTAGATTTACTAGCCTAGAGAAATCTGACTTCAGTTAAGACAGTAAACAGGGACATTCTCAACCCCCAAGACATGCGTAGGTCAGGATAACACACAGATGTTATTGCAGGTGTCAAATCAAATCAATTGATGTGACTGCCTGAAATGTGGAGACCCAGATGGGGAGGCTGCACTCAGTGGGAAAGAATGCCGTGATCAATTAGTAAAGTCTGCCACGGGTCAGGATGAAGTACCTAAGCAGTGCAGTGGCCAGCAGTGAGCATCCCTAATTACGCCTACATCTGAGTACTTCCTACACAACAAGCCAACTTAAAGATTTTAAAGATTGGGGCCTATGGGAGGTAATATAGAATTGAAGCAATACATGATAATTATAAGCACAGTCCCATTGTCACAGTTGGACCAGTTACTGGTAACACCAGTTATTAATAATAGTTCTCAAGAACATCTTTGACTTTACTCAAAGCATTTTATTGGAACCTTGAATATTACTAAGTGAAAGAAACCAACCTGAAAAGGCTATGTGCTGTGTGAATCCAACATTCTGAAAAAGACAAAACTATGGAGAGAATAAAAAGATCAGTGGCTACCAGAGGCAGAGTGGATGGTAGAGATTAATAGGCAGAATACAGGTTTTTTTAGAGGACTGAAAATACTCTGCATGATACTGTAATGATGGTTATACGTTATTATACAGATGTGCAAATGCACAGAGTGTACAACACCAAGAGTAAACCTTAAGATAAGCCATAGACTTCTGAGGGGTGATTATGATATGCCAATGTATGTTTATCCTTGGTAAAAAGAAGCATACCATTTTCAAATGAGACTGATGCTGAGGGAGGCTATGTATGTGTGGGGGCAGGGGATGTAGAAGAAATCTTTGCACCTCTCTTTCAGTTTTGTTGTAAACCTGAAACTACTCTGAAAAATAGTCTTTTTCCAAAAAAGTATTTTATTACATCTACATCCAGGGAAGAGATTTCTTATAGAGATTTGGAGACAGGACAGTGATAATATAGAATTTCTATGACATAAAAATTATTCCAGAACTACTTTTCTTCCATATAAAGATTTTGCATTATTTTTTATGTCTTATGTTAGGATTATTTCAGAATTCCTTGATGGATGAATGTGTCTGTCTCCCCACCTAAATTGTGGGAAACTCCTTTAAAGACAGATCTTGTTTTGTGTATCTCTACATCCTTCCCATAATATCTCCTTGTAATCTTTTGTTCATAATAGCACTTAAATATTCATTCAAAATGAGTTAACAACAAAAGGCAAAAAGCTACCAATTCTGAAGTGTCTACTGTGTTCTAGTTGCTTTGCAGATATTAAAATAACTTTGCACAAATATATTTTTATCTCCCATTGTACACTTAAAGAAACTCATGTTCTGAGAAGTAAGGTTCAAAGCTGAAAACTAGTAATTCCTTAAAGTTTGATTCAAACCTAGTTGTCTCATTCCAAAGTTCTTCCTCCAAATAGAAAGTCTTCTCTAATAATCAATTACTCTATAAAATATAGTATATATTTATTATTTTATATATATCTACTACAGATACATATAAAATGGCCACTGAGTTTGAATACTTATATAAGTAAACCTACATCCATTCATAATGATCTATAAATTAAAGCATTTCTCTGACATCCATTCACCTTCAGTTTAGTTCTGTGGAAGGGGAACTATATTAAGGAATAATTCTGTGTGGTTTCTAAGTAATGAGAAAAGATCTTGGTTCTGGAGCTGATATTTTTTCCAATGTTGTCAATTAGCTAATGCTCAAAGCTAGCTAGCTCTGGGGTTTCCTGATAAAAACACAAGGAATAGATTACCAGCCAAAAGAATACTTTGCTCCTAGAACTTTACTTAAATACAATCACAAGAACATACAAGACAAAATATTCACCAGACTAGAAATTCTCTAGGGCAACAATTTGTCACAATCAGCTTTATGCCACAAAATGGGCATTCAGCAAAACGTTTGGTCCTAGAGAAGCTAAAGATAAGAGTAGGTTATCACCTTTTTTCACTGAAAAGGTAAGAAGACTAATTAGTTATAGTATAATTGCAACTAAAAAAGGGGAAATAATTGAAAATATTGTCCAGAAATAGGCAGAAACAGTAAGTTGGGGTATATCAAATATTTACCTATTTTTTAGTAAATATTACAGACCTTCAGGTTGATTCTGTCTTACCCAATTTCACACTCACCAATTGAAAAATATCATGATTTTTTGGCCAAACCTTCTTTGATCCCAGAAAGATTGACCTAGAAGATTACAAACTGTCCCTTCTTCAGGAAAATATTACACTTTACTACATCTCTTCCTAAATAACCAGTACCTATAAAATATTGTAGGAAAAAAAAAACCCTAAAACTTAAAAGGTAAAGATATGGATTTTCTGAGATTTCAAGATCTATAATAAACACATAATTGAAATGATGAAAAAAAATCTTCCATGTAATATAGTATGATATGATCCTCTAGAAGGCTGTACAAACACACGCAGAAGACAATTTGAAGGAATAATCTCTTAAGTTTTCGGGAGTCCGGTCATCTAAGTGGCAATGAAGGTGCATGCTCAGTCACCCGGCCGTGTCTGATTCTTCCAATCCCATGGACTATAGCCCACCAGGCTTTACTGTCCACGGAATTTTCCAGGCAAGAATATTAGGGTGGGTTGTCATTTCCTTCTCCAGGGGATCTTTCTGACCCAAGGATCGAACCACGTCTCCAGCATCAATTCCTTACAATGAGCCACCAGAGAAGCCTTCCCACTGATGTGTAAAACAATTGGCAATCCGACCACAAAATGTAAGCATCAAAACATTTTATGTGAAAGTACAAGGGACTTCAATGCTCAGAAACTTAAAACTCAAAGATATCAGTTTAAAAGAAACAAAAAGTCCAACAAATATACAGTAATAATACTTCCAAAAGTTTTTGTATGGTAGTCTCTACCCAGTCTGGCTGGGAAAAAATAATATGATTTCATAACAGAGAGAAGCATCAATAGTGGATGTTTCTTGTTAACACAGATAAAGGCTTTTATATTCATAAGATTCAAAACATTGCATTGAAAAGTCCAAAAGAAGAAAAGATCATGACCCACTTTGCTTCATTAATAATGATGTTAATTTCTGAAATCTCTCAAATTATACATTGTTATATAAGAATATAGCAAAACACCTACTTAGACGTTCTAGAGATAATTATTTAGAGTTAGTCAAAGCTGGTGCTAATCATTCTCCCTCATTTTTATTCTTGATTTGTCAAAAATAGCTAATACTGCTGATAACAGCATCCTCTCTGAACACTTTCAGGGACTATTATATTCTACTTTTGAAACAGTTGAAATAAATATCATTCTCAGCACTTTTATTTCACTTCATCTATGTATCACTCTTTAAACTATCGATGGTTACATATGTGACATCTATTCACTGACGGGCTCCTGCATTTGAGTCACTTGAGGCTCTTCATGAAATGATTCCCTGAGAAATTGCCCAGTATACCTATTAGGCTCTATTAATAGAAACTGCTAAATAAGTACTCAGCAGCACACAGATTTACATAGCTGAGGAAGGCAATGACTGCTGTTAAAACGTATGCAGCTTTCTAACAAATGTATTGGTACTTGAAAGAAAATTTAATAGAAATGTCTTCTGTAGGAAAAGCAATCAAGTTATTCCAGCACCAGCTGCCATTTTCCAAGTACACAGTCATAATATTATAAATTAAAGGACAAGAATTAGTCACCTATCTCAACAGCCTAGAATCTAGTCACTGAAGAATTAACTGCTGAAGAAACCAAGATTTAAGTTTTCTGAGGCTCTAGATCTCACTATTTCTTCCTCTCCATTCCCACTACAATTACTTACATCCCTGAATATGTCAACCTGACTGTGTCACTCTCTTGCCTTGAAAGTTTCAAAGATCCCAGATAAATTCATCTGTACACAGCCCCTGGGCTTTGCATGTTTTCACACTTTCATGCATTCGATCACTCATGTCACTGGTTATGTTTGTAGTGTTCTCGCCCTTTCCCAGCTCCGTGAATTCCACTCAAGACTTCGGTATATGTCACTTGATTACCTCAGTCTTGGAAGATCTCACCAATACTTCCAGGTTGATTTTCCACAAGTTCTTGGTATTTGTATGATATTCGGTTGGTACCTTCACCCTAAATCTCATTACCTTATACACTTGTTAATCATGCATTCATATATCTATTACCCCAGTTTACTGTGAACTCCATGAGAATAGGGTTGATATTTTAATGATCTTTATGTTCTAAGTTTCTACCAAAAAATAAGGCATAGTGTAGACATATAGTTACTTTTGCCTAAGTGAATAAAGTATGGGTTCCAGACCATTTAATGGCAACGTATCATCATATTGGAGCCTGTTGAGGGGCATTGTCGGTTCAGTCCTGTCTGACTCTTTGCGACCCCATGGACCAGAGACCACCAGGCTCCTCTGTCTACGGGATTCTCCAGGCGAGACTACTGGAGCGGGTTGCCATGCTCTCCTCCAGGGGGTCTTCCCGACCCAGGGACCAAACCCACATCTCTTATGTCTCCTGCATTGGCAGGTGAGTTCTTTGCCACCAGCGTCACCTGGGAAGACCCCTGATCTTTCAAATATGTATATCACTCTTCTGCAAAGGATCACAGGAAGGAACATAACAGAGCCCCTGCCACTGGACACGCCTTTCAGAGTGCAGGCTCAATTGTATTCATGTATTGCCAGCTGCATATAAAAGAATAGAACCTTTATGACTCAAATTATAACTAACCTATTTAGAAAATTGTCTGCGACTCCTCATAAATTCTTAATAATATTCATATAACCAAATCAGTTTGAGTGCCTACTACACTAGGAGTACAATGAAAACCTGTTAAGTAAGTAAAAATAAATAAAAGTGTTAATGAAGATAAAACTGCTTTAGCTTGAAGATGCAAAGTAAAAGCCATTCATACATTGTTTACTATTTTACCTAAGAAAGCTGAACAATGACGCACACTTTCTTGATTGATATTCAGAAGTATTGTGAGTCTAAAATGGTTTTCTGACAAACTCCTATCTACTCTGGCTCAGAACTGCATTAGAATGGAAAATGAGCAAGCCCTAGTAGAGTACTGTCAAAGGATAATACTGAAATAGCAGTTCAAAGCAAAACCCTGAAAGCGTCTAATAAAAACACAAAAGGGAAAAGTAGCATTAAAGAAATAAAACCTCTACTGTAAACTAAAGTTATTTATTTTTTAATGCTTTGGAGAATCATAGTAATAAAGTGATTAATGTCCATGGGCAAGATGTAGAAATATACACCGCTGCAAATGTTGCTATAAATCTAAAATTTGAAAATATTGATAAATTTTAGCAACATAGATAACACAGTAGATCTTTTTTAAAAAGATAATGCTTTGATATTTTTGAGAAAATGGTTTCTCAACTGAATAAGTGACTAGGATAACCAAGAATTAATTGATTCCCAAGACAACTAGGAAAACTAATGCCTGAAAACAAATTTTTCACACCGTGTATGGTAGTAATTGGTGTTACTCACCAAGGATCCCAGCTGTCTTCCTTTGAGGCAGATGGTAGGATAACACTTTCTGGCCCCCTGTGAGATGATGGAGCATGTGACTAATTCTGACCAATGATTTGCAACTGGATGTAGGCAAATAATTCATTGCCACAGTGAGACTTTCTAGAGCTCTCTTTGTTCTCTTGCACTTGCCATGAAAATATTTGAGGTGGTGGCAATTGTCACCCTGTGTCCCAGAAGGATTACGATCAGTTCAGCTCATCCATTTCCAAGATAAATATGTAGAGTTTAAGCCTCTGGTAGTTTGGGGGTTTTGTCATAGCAACATGACCAGCTTATTCTGACTTACCCTGAGAAAGTGGGGGTGTTCATATAGTAAAACTAGGTAGAATATTTCAGTACACTCTCTATGAGATTGATGTAATAAAAAGATCTATGCTATGCCAAAATGTGTCTATGATTATTTTAGTATAATCCATTTTATAAAAGTATGAAGATACTTTGCATTAAGAAAAATCCTCAAGTAAAAGAAAAATGTATGTAGGTTGAATCATAATTACATAACAATATTGAGGGCCTCTCTGGGTGGTACATATGGTAAAGAATCTGTCTGCAATATCGGAGACCTGGGTTTGATTCCTGAGTTGGGAAGATCCCCTGGAGGAGTGAATGGCAACCCACTCCAGTATTCTTCCCTGGAGAATTCCATGGACAGAGGAGCCTGGCAGGCTACAGTCCATGGGGTCATAAACATGACTGAGCAATGAACACTATCACTTTTTTCCATACCTTCATTATGTCATTGAAATATTCCTTTTAAGCATCAGTTTATTCTGGTACAATGAAAATAAGACAATATATAAAATATAATTCATAAACTGCATTTTAAACACACATCAAAACTGTAATGTGAAGTATACTCACTATGTCACTAAAAACTGGAAAACATTAAACTTTTAACTGTTTTGGTCCAAACGATAAACAAGCAAATAAAAATTATGAGTTTAATCTTTTGGAATCAATTTATCTTATCAAAGAGAGCTCTACCATGAAAAACAATCCCCTCAATAACAATAACTTCCAGGTACTATAAGATCATTTTACTCAAAGATGGGCACAATAAAGGACAGAAATTGTAGAGACCTAGTATACGATGAAGAGATCAAGAAAAGATGGAAAGAATACACAGAAAAACTGTACAAAAAAGATTTTCATGAACTGGATTACTATGATGGTGTGGTCAGTCACCCAGAGCTAGACATTCTGGAGAACAAAGAAAAGAGGGCCTTAGGAAGCACTGTTGCTAATAAAGCTAGTGGATGTGACAGAATTCTAGTAGAACTATTCAAAACCCTGAAGAATGACGTCATCAAAGTGTTGCATTCAGTATGTTAACAAATCTGGAAAACCCAGCAATGGCCACAGGACTGGAAAAGGTCAACTTTACCTGAATTCCCAAAAAGGGTAGTATCAAAGAATGTGCTAACCATCAGATGATTGCACTAATCCCCCATGCTAGTAAGTTCAGTTCAATTCAGTCGCTCAGTCATGTCCAACTCTTTGCAACCCCACGACTGCAGCACACCAGGCTCCCCTGTCCTCTACCAACTCCCAGAGCTTGCCCAAACTCATGTTCATTTAGTCAGTGATGCCATCCAACCATCTCATCCTCTGTCATCCCCTTCTCTTCCTGCCTTCAGGAAGCACATCATGAGAAATGCTGGGCAGGATAAGTTACAAGTTAGAAACAAGATAGTTGAGAGAAATAACAACAACCTCAGATATGCAAATGATACCATGCTAATGGAAGAAAGTGAAGAGGAATTAAAGTGCCTCTTGATGAGGGGGAAGGAAGAGAGTGAAAAAGCTGATTTAAAACTAAATCTTAAAAAAACTAAGACCATGGCATCCAGCACCATTATTTCATGGCAAATAGAAGGGGAAAAGGTGGAAGCAGTGACAGATTTCCTCTTCTTGGGCTCTAAAAATCACTGCGGATGGTTACTGCAGCCATGAAATCAGAAGATGATACCTTCTTGGCAGGAAGTCTATGACAAACCTAGACAGTGTGTTGAAAAGCAGAGACATTACTTTGCTGACAAAAGTCTGGTTAGTCAAGGCTGTGGTCTTCCCAGTGGTCATGCACAGTTGTGAGAGCTGGACCATGAAGAAGGCAGAACATCAAAGAACTGATGCCTTCAAACTGTGGTACTGAAGAAGACTCCTGAGAGTCTCGTGGACAGCAAGGAGATCAAACCAGTCAATCTTAAGGGAGATCAACCCTGAATACTTCCTGGAAGGACTGATGCTGAAGCTGAAGCTCCAGTATTTTGCTCATCTGTTACAAACAAGTGACTCATTGGAAAAGTCCCTGATGCTGGGAAAGATTGAGGGCAGCAGTAGAGGGCATCAAAGAATGAAATGGCTTGATGGCATCACCGATGCAATGGACATGAACTTGGGCAAACTACAGGAGATGGTGAGGGACAGGGAGGCCTGGCATGCTGCAGATCATGGGATTGCAAAGAGTTGGACACAACTGGGCGACTGTACAACAACAACTATAAGATCACACGTCAAATGATGAGTAAAATTTTTCAAAATATAATCAGTTGAGTAGGAGGGCACACAACTCTCTCACTGGAGGAAAGGACCCAAATGCCGAGAACTGTATGTGTCTTATTTACAGGCCTATTCTGTATGACGTAGCACAATGCCTAACACACAGAAGACATTCAGGAAGCACATAGAATACATTAACAAATACAAGAGCTTGGGTGATATGGAGAGAAAGGAAAAAAACCCCTGAGGGATCCCTTAGAACTTGAGGGACTTATTAATAATTATGGAGAAAACTACCATTGGAGTTCATCTATTCAGTCTGTTTCATAGCAAACAGGTAAACAGAGCCACAAAGAGAAGTCATATCCTGATTTAATAGAATAGCTGGGATTAAAACTGAAGTTACTGGTCTCTCAATCCATTATTCTTTCCATTATGCTATTCTATTCAACAGTAAGCACAGACTAGAGACATTCAAGTAAGTACGTTTTCTAGCTCTATCAAGTATGCATACTTTCAGTGAATGCCTGTCACATGTCAGGCACTGGGGAGAAGTTGAATAGGATATGACGCTTGCTTTACAGACATTTATTCTTGGTTACCTTGATCCATTAATTGGGAACCATCACAGTGTTTATTTCAGTTCAAATGTTATATTTCAGTGTTATATTTTAGTCTTATATTTCAGTTCAAATGTTTCCCATCAGATAAACTGTTAAAAATATGTTGTTTTGCATTTATGGAAAATAAAGTCATTTGTTTTTAAGTTAAAAAGCTGACAAGATTCCTAGAAATGTTCATTACTGTTTAACATTTAAAACTATGAAAATGCCTAATGTGGTTTGCTCCACATAAAATGTATTTTATCTTTTTTCCAAGGATACCATCTTTCTGTACTAGAATTACTCTGACAACAATATGTGCTTTGTAACCCTTTGAGAATAGGATCCTGCACCAATTTCACTGAAGTCTGTAACCACAGACTATGCAAAGCTGAATTCTAATTAATAGTACAGTAAAAGCTTTGTTCTCCTTGCTCCATAGGGGGATAAGTTAGATTCCTTAACTCTTTAAGCAGGGATCAGCTCATGTCACCTAAGGTGTACCCTTTCCTCTAGGTTACCCTAATCACCTTTCTAACATGTATCCTTGAACAGAAGGACAAGAATTTAATGAATTACTCACATGCCCCTACTCCAGAAGTTTGGTGTGGTGTGGTGGTTTAGTGGCTAAGTCATGTCCAGCTCTCGCAACTCCATGGACTACAGCCAGCCAGGCTCCTCTGTCCCTCAGATTTCCCAGGCAAGAGTACCTAAGTGGGTTGCAATTTCCTTCTCCAGGGGATCTTCCCAACCCAGGGATCAAACCCACATCTCTTGCATCTCCTGCACTGCAGGCCGATTCTTTACCACTGAGTCACCAGGGAAGACCTCCATAAGTTTAGTACATATGCTAAATAGTATGTGTACTATTTAATACATATGCATATACTTGTCCATATTTAGTACGTATACATGTCTCACTTTATAGTTAACTGTGTACAACTCTACCCCCTTCAAAATTCAATGAGTTCATTAAGAGTAACTTTTCCTTTAACTTCAATAGTGAAGCATGCTCAAGAAGTAAAGACAGAGCACAATGAGCAATAAACCAGTTTAATCATGGACGTAAGCCAGTTTAATCACTCTGCCCAGCTATAAACAGTGTTCACAGATCATGTTGGTATACATTTTTCTAGTCTTATGAAACACACACACACATGACACACCATAACAATACGGGCAAAAATGTTACCATAAAGCTTTGTAGATTATTTTCACCACCTGGTAATATGTTCTGAATATCTTCCCACAACAGCAAATATTCTTCTACAACACAGTTTTAAATGGTCTGATGGCAATTCATTAAGTGACTGCAAATTAAATCACACTTATTTATTAGACTGCAGAATTTTTACTCTTCTACACAATCGTAAAAATTGCTTTAGCAAACAGTTTTATATACATACATGTACATGTATATACACATACACATATATACCACTTTATGAACATCTGTTATTTAGATTTATGTCATTATTTTACATTATCAAAGACATTAATGGACACTTTGTAGGTCCATAGCATTTCGTGGTGAATTTATTTCATAACACTTCAGGTTATAAGGGGCTTCCCAGGTGGCACTAATCGTAAGGAAATCAGCTGTCAAGGCAGGAGACAGAAGAGACATGGGTTCAGTCCCTGGGTTGGGAAGATGGCATGGTAACCCACTCCAGTATTCTTGCCTGAAGAATCCACGTACAGAGGAGCCAGGCAGGCTACTGTCCACGGGGTCGCAAAGAGTCAGCCATTACTGAAGCGACTTAGCACACATGCATGCACAGGTTAGGAAAGTTAACAACTCTTGCTACAACCAGAACAGTGAATCCCAGCCTTCTCAACTCAATGCATGGGTACAGAAAGCTGATATTTAAGAATCTTTTGTACCTTGATTTATATATATATATATATATATATATATAATTCACCTTGAAAAATAATTATTTTATTGGCTGGCACATAAACTAGGAAGACTTTCTTAAACAAACAACTATTTAATCAATTCACTTAAAAAGGATGGTGGTAGGACAAGTGCAGAACTGTCATTTCACTTGATTTCATTTCAGCTGAGAACAGTTGGAACAGAAACTGTGTGTCTGTGTATTAGCATGTGTATATACGAGCACACGTGTGTCTGACCTGGAATAAAGTCTGCCCCAGCAACATCAACCATTGAACTAATTAGTACATTAAGGATTTCCAAAGGCAATGTTTCCCAGTCTTATCACTTCTCAGAAACGAGGAAAATTGCTTGTAGGAAGTCTGTTAGAAACTGAATTCTTCTGATATTTCACTATTCTTCAAAAAAGTATAAAGATCTTTACATACAATCAGAAATAAGAATAAGAAAGGGAGGAAAGAAAGAAAAACATAATGCCCAGGTAAGAATGTGTCTGCAAAAGCAAGGCTCATCTAATAAGCCTGGGTAACCAGTTCATTTCCAGAGCATTTGGGAGACTCTACTTTTTGGAAGGCAAGGATTGTGTTATTTGAAGAATGAAGACTGAGGAATAAGTGCGACAGCAGTTGCCTCAGGCCAATGTGAGAAAGTTAAAGAGGAACCCTGATCAGACACTTAGTACCCAGGTGGCTATAAGGAACCCGTGGTGGCTCAGATGGTAGTCTGCCTGCAAGGTGAGAGACCCGGATTTGACCCCTGGGTTGGGAAGATCTCCTGGAGAAGAAAATGGCAATCCACTCCAGTATTCTTGCCTGGAAAATCCCATGGACAGAGGTGCCTGGCAGGCTACAGGTCAAGGGGCCGCAAAGAGTCAGACACAACTGAGCAACTTACAACCACAACTATTCCCCCCACTGAATGAATAAACTTCATCTGTATACGGAAGGCTACAGTTTGACAGGGGATGCTGAGCTGACAGCAATCAGCCCTGGGGGAGAATGTCAGAACCCAGGTCTCAGAATCCTCTGAGAAGCTGCTGTTGGCTAACCTATCACAAAGGTGCTGTCCCACTGCTGACAGGCAAATTGCAAACCACGGCTGGGTAACCTTTCTCTGGTGGCTCAGATGGTAAAGAATCAGCCTGCAATTCAGGAGGCCCGGGTTTGATCCCTGGGTCAGGAAGCTCCCCTGGAGAAGGGAATGGCTACCCACTCCAGTACTTGTGCCTGGAGAATTCCAAGGGCAGAGGGGCCTGGTAGGCTATGTCCATGGGGTCCCAAAGAATCGGACATGACGGAAAGACTAATGCTACCTAACACCACCAACCTGCCTCTAGGGAAGCCGAGGTGAGGCCCCAGAAGCATTAATCAGCAGTATTTATGGACAGCTGCTGCATATTCCTCACAGCGCCAGGCACCTGGGGAGAGAGGAGGCTGCAGGCAGTCTGTCCCTTTGAGGAGATGGAAGCGAGGCTGGGAAGCAGACTTCCCACTAGTTTCACACCCAAATGCACCACCGTTCTAGTCAGTACTTTTGGAGTTGTGAAAATCACATGCTCTCAACAAAACCTAAGTGAAAATGAAGGAGAGTGGACCTGGTGGAGAGAGTACTGTAGGTGGGCAGTGTGCATCCAGCAGGCTGCTGGAGCTGACTTGTCACAGCTTGAGGAAGCTGATTATTAAATCTTCAGGACTTTGCAACCAACTGATTTTGCCTTGGGAGTTTACAATCAACCGTGGTGGGAGTATTTATACCATGGAAATCGGCAAACACAACAAATTAAATTTTGTTCTGCTGCTCCCATCATCATCACCATCATTTTCTGGTGAGAAGTGGTTCTTCCACCTATCATTGCCTACATCCCAGTTCATATCTGTCATTATCCAGTTAATGCTTGCAATTATTAACAGTACCCACTTTCACTTTCAAAAATATGCCAGTTTGAATAACAGATTATATGATCCCCCTAATTTTAGGATACAGAGATCTCTGGGATCAACACAGAAACTAGACTGCCTCATGAGCCCTAAAGAGTTAAGAACTGTAAATGCAGCAGAAAGTAGAGAGCTAATGCACCCACTTCTTTTCCTCAAAGACCTCATGGTGTTCCATCTTTGCTAATCTCTGTACTGGCTACACTTTTTCTACAGCCAGCTACCTTATCAGGTTTCAGTTGAGTTCAGTTGCTCAGTCGTATTTCTTTGTGACCCCATAGACTGCAGCACACTAGGCTTCCCTGTCCTTCACCAACTCCAAGAGCCTGCCCAAACTCATGTTCATCAAGTCGGTAATGCCATTCAACCATTTCATCCTCTGTAATCCCCTTCTCCCCCTTGCCTTCAATCTTTCCCAGCATCAGGGTCTTTTCAAATGAGTCAGTTCTTCACATCAGGTGGCCAAAGTATTGCAGTTTCAGCTTCAGTTCTTCCAATGAAGAAGGACTGATTTCCTTTAGGATTGACTGGTTAGATATCCTTGCTAGCCAAGAGATTCTCTAGAGTCTTCTCCAACACCACAGTTCAAAAGCATCAATTCTTTGGCGCTCAGCTTTCTTTAGAGTCCAATTCTCACATCCATACATGACTACTAAAAAAACCATAGCTTTAACTAGATGGGCCTTTGTTAACAAAGTAATGTCTCTGCTTTTTAATAAGCTGTCTAAGTTGGTCTTAGACAAGGAGCAAGCATCTTTCAATTTCATGGCTGCAGTGATTTGGGAGCCCAAGAAAATAATGTCTGTCACTGTTTCCACTTTTCCCTCATCTATTTGCCATGAAGTGATGGAACCAGATGCCATGATCTTAGTTTTCTGAATGTTGTTTTAAGCAGCTTTTCACTCTTCTCTTCCACCTTCATCAACAGGCTCTTTAGTTCCTCTTTGCTTTCTGCCATACAGGTGGTGTCATCTGCATATCTGAGGTTATTGATATTTCTTCCAGCAATCTTGATTCCAGCTTGTGATTCATCCAGCCTGGTATTTTACATGTTGTATTCTGCATAGAAGTTAAATAAGCAGGGTGACAGCACACAGCCTTGACGTGCTCCTTTGTCAATTTGGAACAGTTTCAAGTGACCTCAGATAACTTCCTGAGCCGCCAATTCAGATAACTTCCCTATTCTAGGGTCCTCCATAGACTAGGAGTAGTCTTGGTATCTTTGTTTCAAAATTTTGAAGGAGAGAATCTGATTCAGCCATCTCACATGTTCAAGCCAAATCACACGGGTTTATGTCCCTGGTAATACCAGACTCTGCTGCATTGGGGTCAGGGCTCCATCTCCTCCTAATCGTGGTAGGAGACTGTCCTCCTGGTACTTGCAGGTACCACAGTGTATCTGTTACACTTAGTGATACACTCTTCAGCTACACTCAACTGCATGATATTTCCTCCATAATGGGGCTCTTTGAAGCCCCAGTGCTCTGTTTTCTGCCAGGAGATTCTCTCTCCACTCTAATCCCCATCTTCTCCTCCTTTAAGAATCCAGCCTCATCCTCCAAGTCACATGTCACAAGTCACATGTCATCCACTCTTGGTAACTTTCCATTACTCTTATAACTTCATTATTTTTTACTCATCTGTCTTCCCACTGAGTTACTGCACTTTCAAACAAGGCAAAGTGTTGCCTCACCAACTTCCTGCATATGTTACCTTAAGAAGCTCTTTAGAGTCTCTGAATAATAGGGGGTAATTATATTTATATGGTAGGGTTGTAAGGACTAACTCAGAATACAATGAGTACTTAATAATTATTAATTATTGTAGCACAGTATTTAGGTGAATACACTTACAGAAAGGAGCTATAAACGTATAATGTTATAATAGATATTGTCTCCCCAAAAGACAATGAATTATATAGGAAACCCTATCAATGTGCATGGTTTGCTTACGATTCTTTGCTGTTTCTCAAACATAATAACCACACATCTTGTTTTTAAGGCCTTTTACTTTTTGTTCTCTCTGATGAGAGCTCACTTTTTCTAGATATATATTTTTTCTGGCTCATTCCCTTATTCAGTCTTTTTGCTCAGTTTTAATCCTCTCAAAGATGACTTTTAAGGTCTATTACCTAAAATGACATCCACTATGGGTCTCTATTTTACCAAGCTTCATTTTTTCTTCATATTATTACCAACATTCTACCATTCTACATATGTGTATGTGCCTGTTTACTGTCACCCTTACAAATATAAGGTCCAGAGGCAAAAGATTAGTCCACTTTGTTCACTGCTGAATATACAACCCCTAGAGCAGTGCACATTGTAAAGTGAATGAAATTTCCCTAGTATATACTATATGCTCTGTAAATGTTTAGATTTGAACTAACTAGATAAATGCAAAAGGATAGGTATATATCAAGTATTAATAGAAGTTGAGTTCCGCGAAGGAACCATTATAATCTTATTTTTTACAAAGCTTTACAGTTTATAAAACATGTTCACAAGCATCTCTTTTCTTACTCTTAAAATTCAAGCTTTCTAGAGACACCCAGTGGTCTAAACGGGCACTGCTCAGAATTGCAGATGGCTCTGAGTTACAGCCTGATGCCCTTGTCACAGAGCAGAGTACACTGAATGGGTATGTGTACCAAAAAACAAAAAAGTATACACATGCCTACATACACATATACATGTACACACATTACTTTATCTATCTAATAATTCCAAGAAGTTTATATTATTCTTATTTTTCTTTCACAGATAAAGAATCTGAGGCTCAGGGAGTTTGCCCAAAGCCAAGAGCCTGGGACAAAAATTGTCCCATGGCAAACCTGGGACAAAAATTCAAGCCTGACTCCTAAAGTGATGTTAACCTCAAAAGATACAGTCCAGGTTCAGGAACAAACAATGCTGGTTCAAAGAGTTCAACCATTAACAATCACGGACAATCTATGTCAGCAATTTGTTCTTGCATCAAAAAAGATGCATGTGAACAGTGTTTTCTCTTCTTCAAAGGGATGAAGAAGTTTGAATATCAAGTCAATAACTTTTTACAGTGAATCACTGACTTCAATCTCTTTTACTGTCAACATGAAATAATGGGAGAAACCTGAGTTTGGCAGTCAGAGTTGCCACCTATGAGCTTCATGAATTTAGGGGTGAATCCCTTACCTAAACCAAGCTTCTACTTTCTCACCTATAAAAATGAGAGGAACTATGCA
Source organism: Antilocapra americana (assembly GCA_007570785.1). Lineage (NCBI taxonomy): Eukaryota > Metazoa > Chordata > Mammalia > Artiodactyla > Antilocapridae > Antilocapra > Antilocapra americana. The sequence continues at coordinate 3,753,237 of ML661344.1, read as the reverse complement.
GGAGTATTAAGAACAATATAGTTGAGCAAACAAAGGATCTAAGATAAAATTGATAGCATCAACAACTCAATGGACATGAGTTTTAGCAAATTCCGGGAGATAGGGTAGGACAGGGAAGCGGGGCATGCTACAAGCCATGGGGTTGCAGAGTCGGACACAACTTAGTGACTAAACAACAACAACAAAGATAAAATAAGCAGTCAAAAGTGGTACTTCTTCGCACCATTATTATTATTATCACATTTTTACTGCATTCTCACCACACCCTATCTCCCGGCCCATTTATTTGTCCAGACCTGCTGGAATCCGAGGCACCAGGTTTTGTTTCAGCAAACAGTAAACCCCCTGCCCAGTGGGTTAGCTCATCCTTTACGTCAAACGGCCTATGTCCCGGTACCCCCATGTACTTCGAGGGATGTGATTGAAAATGCCATTTAAATGAATTCAGATTTTTAGGCAATTACCCTTCACAAACACTACAAAACACAAAAGTACCTCCTCTTCTTGAAACTGGGTGATGAGTATAGAATCTGAAACAATGAAGCAAATATAAAACGTATGAATGCTCATCAGAGGGTCCTGTTTTCAAAACTAACATTAAAGTAAATGTCATGTGATGTATAAAGAGCCTGGGTCCTCCTTTGTGCACGTTTCAACTGATTATCTTTTTGGTAAAGGTACCCTGCGTATTTAAACACTAAGTGCAGCAGTGAGTCCTACAGGAAATGAACAATGCTGAAATGCTGCCCTCTTGCGTTGGAAAATAAAACAAATGAAAATATGCTATTTCTGCTTTTCTGGGACAGGCTGAACGACACATGGTTATAAAGGCAAACATTGCAAGAAGAATTTTTTAAAGAATATGTCCATAATTGGAAGTGAGATTCCATAAACAAAAGGCACCTGTAGTAAAATCACTGCAAATCTTTATTGTCCTTTCTAGTTTTTACAGCTCCCTCTACATCTGAGACAAACATACTGTGGTCTTTCATCCATCACGAACCGGGTAAGAATTAGACTGAAATCACCTCCCATTCACCGTCAAATATCCATGCACACTTTGTTCATTAGGACTTCCCTGGTGGCTCAGAGGTAAAGAATCTGCTTGCAATTCAGACCTGGGTTTGATCCCTGGGTCATGAAGATCCACCTCCTGGAGAAGGAAATGGCAAACCACTCTAGTGTTCTTGCCTGGGAAAACCCGTGGACAGAGCAGGCTAGCGGGCTGCTGTCTACTGGGTCTCAAAGAGTCGAACACGACTTGGTGACTAACCCAGCACCGCCACTTTGTCACTTGTGGTTGGCTGGGTTTACTAACCAGACTACAGAATGGGTGGGCCCTGGGAGACTGGGTGGTATTATGGGATGGATGCCATACCCAAAGCAACTTAATTTTTTTAAATTTTTATTTCATACTGGAGTACAGTTATGAAGAACGTTGTGTTAGTTTCAGATGTACAGCAAAGAGATTCAGTTATATGTATTAATCATGTCCAACTCTTTGCAGCCCCATGAATTGCAGCACGCCAGGCTTCCCTGTCCATCACCAACTCCCGGAGCTTACTCAAACTCACGTCCATTGAGTCAGTGATGCCATCCAACCATCTCATCCTCTGTTGCCCCCTTTTCCTCCTGCCTTTAATCTTTCCCAGCATCGGGGTCTTTTCAGATGAGTCAGTTCTTCACATCAGGTGGCCAAAGTATTGCAGTTTCAGGTTCAGCATCAGTCCTTCCAATGAATACTCAGGATTGATCTCCTTTAGGATGGACTGGTTGGATCTCCATGCAGTCCAAGGGACTCAAGAATCTTCTCCAACACCACACCTCAAAAGTATCAATTCTTTGGCGCTCAGCTTTCTTTAAAGTCCAACTCTCAACATCCATACATGACTACTGGAGAAACCATAGCCTTGACTAGATGGACCTTTGTTGGCAAAGTAATGTCTCTGCTTTTGAATATGCTGTCTAGGTTGGTCATAACTTTCCTTCCAAGGAGTAAGCGTCTTTTAATTTCATGGCTTTAGCCACCATCTGCAGTGATTTTGGAGCCCTCAGAAATATAATCTGTCACTGTTTCCATTGTTTCCCCCATCTATTTGCCATGAAGTAATGGGACCAGATGCCATGATCTTAGTTTTCTGAATGTTGAGTTATACGTATACATGTATCTATTCTTTTTCAGATTATCTTTTATTCCACAAAATGACTATAATTTAAAAGGTCCTCATGCCTTTCTATCTTGTTCCTCTGCTTTGAAGGCAATTCTATTGATGACAATCACTAGGAAATGAGATCCAAAGCAAGAATAAAATGCCACTTACATGAAGGGAGGCATGTGAATTTGTTTCTTAGGGCAGCCTTAACAAAGTACCACAGACTTGGGTGACTTAATAGAGAAATACATTCTCCAGCAGTTATGGAGGACAGAAATCTGAAGTCAAGGTGTTAGCACAGCTAGGCTCTGAGGTCTTGGGTAGAGTAGTTCCTTGCCTCTTCTTGACTTCTGATGGTGGCCATAGATCCTTGGCATTCCTTAGCTTTTAGCTGCATCACTTCAGTATCTGCCTCTTTCATCACCAGGTCTTTTAGCTGCATCACTCCAATATCTGCCTCTGTCATCTCCAGGCCTTCTTCCCATGTGTGTGCCTTCACATGGCATTTTTCTTCTTCTTATGAAGAACACATTTACATTGGACTAGGGGGTCTCACAGTACTTCAATAGGACCTCACCTTGATCACATCTGCAAAGACCTTATTTTCAAATGAAATCACATCCGTGGATACTGGGGATTCAACATATGTTTGTAGGGCACAATTCAACCCACAACAGCAGGCTGAATACTCTCTTGATACTCTTATAGGGAAGGATTTATTAATTTTTAGCTAAATATTTCTGGGTAAAGAATCTGCCTGCAATGCAGGAGATATAGGAAATGCAGGTTCAGTCCCCAGGTTGGGAAGATTCCCTGGGGAAGTAAATGACAATCCACTCGAGTATTCTCACGTGGTAAATCTCATGGACAGAGGAGCCTAGTAGGCTGCAGTCCATGGGGTCACAAAGAGTCAGACATGACTGAGCACATAATGGATTATAATTATAAATATTTCTGGTAATTACTCAATTAGTGATCATAGAGCATCAATCCAAAGGAGGACAGGAGGAAAACTACATGACAGCAGACAGTTGTTGAAAAGGATCATCTTAGCTCAGGCTGCCATAATGAAATAGCATAGGCTGTGTGGGCTTAACAATACACATTTATTTTCTCATGGTTCTGGAGGCTGGAAGTTTGACATCAGAGATCATGGTCATGTTCTGGGGAACGCTCTCTTTCTGGCTTGCAGAAAACCACCTTCTCTGTGTGTCCTCACATGGCCTGTCCTTGGTGTGGGCTTGTGGAGAGAAATATCTCTCTTCCTCATTCTAGAAAACCACTAATCCCACAGGAAGACCCTCTCCTCATGACTGAATCTAATTCTAATTACCTCCCAACGGCCTTTCCCAAATGCCACCACAGTAGGTGTTAGGAGATTCAACATAGGGATTTTGGGGGTATACAACTCAGGGCACAGCAGGGAAGGAGTAATCCAGAGAAAAGACATGCTTGCTCTCCTGGGGGGCCTGCTGGCTTAGTCCTTAGTCCTGTTCAACTCTTTGCCATCCTTTGGACGATACCCGCCAGGTTCCTCTATCCATAGAATTTTTCAGGCAAGAATACTGGAGTGAGTTGCCATTTCCTTCTCCAGGGGATCTTCCCAACCCAGGGATTGAACCTACATCTCCAGAGTCTTCTGCACTGCAGGTGGATTCTTTTCCCATTGAGCCATCAGGGAAGACTTTTTTTGGTGGGAGAGGCTTACTTGCTTCAGTTTAGTTGCTGACTACACTATACCTTGGGAGCATCCTGAAATATTGTGCAATAATTTGGACTTCCCTCTCAGAGCTCATCCTGGGCTTTTCTCACTTTGGGATGATTAATGAGGTTAATAATGATAGAAGGAGTCTGTACTCCAACTAGGAGCCAAGTATAAAATTGAGAACAATTAGTATACAACCATCACAGGGAATCTATGCCTCCAGGTTTCCTGTTAGGTAAAACTGCGCAAAATTGTTACCTCTTTCCCTCAAAGACACACTGACCCATCCATAGGTGAATGCTAAGTAGAGGTGCTGCACTGACCAACACAAACAGTTAATTCTGTGGTTTGTAGATGTCACGTCCTTCTCCACAGTGTTGGTCACATGTGTTCCCAAACTTTTCTCTTTCTCTACCAAGGACCCTTTCGATTATTTTCTCTCATAGCATGCATGTTTTAGAAGAATTTGGTTATCTTTCCTAAAACCAGTATCATACCTAAAACCAGGTACCATGCCAAGAAGTTACAATTAACATTCACACACATCCTATGATGAGACACAAAGAATGTTTAGGGAACCTACTCAAGGTTATCACCATTGGTAAATCACAAAGCTCAGACATGAACCTAGGAATTCTGACCCCAGAACCCACTGGCTTAACTTCACTAATTCTAATTTCTTCATATTATAGCTCCCCATGGACTATACAGTCCATGGAATTCTCCAGGCCAGACTAATGGAGTGGGTGGACTTTTCTTTCTCCAGAGGACCTTCCCAACCCAGGGATCGAACCCAGGTCTCCTGCATTGCAGGCAGATTCTTTACCAGCTGAGCCACAACGGAAGTCCAAGAATACTGGAGTTGGTAGCCTATCCCTTCTCTAGGGAATCTTCCGGACCCAGAGATGGAACCAGAGTCTCCTGCATTGCAGGCAAATTCTTTACCAACTGAGCTATGAGGGAAGCCCCAAATGATAGCTACAGTAATAGTATTTGGTAATTAGTCTTTTCAATAGCAAATTTCAAATATTTGTAGGCCCTGCCAGCAATATTTTCTCAATAAGGAAAGAGATCCAGAGGGTTTAAGAATTTTGGCCAAGATCATAAAATGTAAGAGACAAAGGCATGATTTGACCCCACACATCTTTCTGACATCTTCCATACAAAACTGTCTACCCAGAGCCAGCTATATTATTTGTGAGACCTATTGAAAAATTAAAATGTGGGCCCCCTGGTTAAAGAATGATTATGAATTTCAAGGCATCCAGTGAGCATGAAATCAACAGTGAGGCGCCTCTGAATCTGGGACGAGTCACAGGCCCATGAAGCCGGCCCTGTACCTACATCCATGCCCAGCGGAACGAGGACACTGCAGGAAACACACAAGCAAAATACATCAAATTTCTTTATTATAATACCTTTGGCTACCTTTTCTACACTCTATTTTATGGCCACACTCAAAATTGTTTGAACAAACTTGCGAGGAGCATGGAAGAACAAAAAGCTATACAAAGAGGCGAAGAAGGGAAACAGCCCCAGAGACTGGCAAGTGCCTTGGTCTCAAAGCTCAGAAGCACAGACCAACTGAAAAAAGGTCAGAGGTCAGTGCCCTTCATTTGGAGACAACAGAGACCACAAAGTGAGCTGATGATCTTTTATGAAATAGTTTAACTCTGGGTCTCAATTTTTCTTTTATTTTAGAATGATATAAAACTAGATTATTTCTAAATGGCCCCCAGGACTAAAATTCATGACATCGTATAGATATTTTAATTATGTATTCTATGGGGCCATGAAAGTTCCAAAAATGTTTGAAAACAAGATTGTTTTAGTTCAATTTCCTCCAGGAAAGTAGATTCTGAGACAGATTTGCATGTAGGGGTTTTACTGGGAGTGATTGCCCATAAGATCAATACCTGTGGGGAAGTGACAAAAGCAGGATTTGCAGAGAACATGATACAACTACAATAAAGCTCTCCAGTAACTTCACAGGGGACTCAGAGCTAGGATGGCCCTTGAGAGGTGTCCTGAATTACACACACATAGATACATCAATAGTCACTTGAGTATGACGGTCCTCTTCGGCCACGGGCACGTCAGAGAGGGGAGTGGTATCGATGAGTTTGTCTTGTAGTGTGGTAACAGTGCAACTCGAACAATACAAAGACAATACTCATTCCAAAGATCAATAACCACTGGCATCTTTTCCCCAGTACTTCTGCTTCCAGCAATATGGTGGGCTAAGAGCTTTACTGACCTTCTGCTACAAAGCAGCTGGATCTTAGATAGGACCTGATTTGTGATATATTGCTGTGCTCGCAAACCCCACTGAAAACAAATAAGCCTTAAGCAGGGCAGCCACTGAAAGAAGTAAGTGGTGAGAACTGAGCAGTGGCAGAGGTGCCTTGAGGGCAAAGGACCACAACAGGACTGCTGAAGGATGCAGAATGCGAGGAAATAAGCCTGTGAGTTCATCACCAAGACAAGCTCCTAAGGGTCTCAAAATGGTCCTGGGTCTGCTGCATCCCTCAATCCAAGCAAAACACAACACAAATCATCGCTGGAAGGAAGCCACCCCAGCTTAGGCTGGCAAGATTCTCACATAACATGATTAAGTAATGAGCACGCATTAAAGTGTCACAAAGCACATTAGGGTCAGCTGCAGTAAATGAAAGTCAGAGATCTCCAGAGTCTACAGATGTTGGAGTTGTCCAGTACAGAATGCAGAATTACTAGGTTTAAAATGTTTAAATAAGTGCAGAATAAAATTACAAAGAAGAGTGATATTACACTGCAATTTTGTAAGAATTTAAGAGAAACTAGGTAAAGAATGTACTAGGTAAAGGGTACTCAACTATAAGTGAATCTACAATTATCTCAAAATAAAAAGATTAATTAGAAAAGAAAGCAGTTACAGCAAAAAGACAGAACATCTACAAGGACAGCTGGCCAGGCAGGGGAGCAGTCTTCTGAACATGAAAAAAGAAATGAGTAGGTGGAATCGTTGAAAGAAAATGACTGTCAGAGTGGTATTTTCAATCAATTAAAACAATCTTTTCAGAAAGAGAGAAAGTAAAGGCAAATGCAGACCATTACCAAACCTTCACTAAAGGAACTTCTGAAGGATGTAATTCAAGAAGTAAAGATCCCAGGGCAACATATCCAGAGGAAAGAGGAAATGATGAGCAAACAAAATGGAAAATTTGTTGCTTAATCAAAAAAATAAACAAAATAAGAATATTTGGTATGTGGCAGTTGCTAAAAAAATAAGTTTAATCACTCAGGCATGTCCAACTCTTTGTGATCCTATGGACAGTAACCCACCAGGCTCCTCTGTCCATGGAATTTTCCAAGTAAGAATACCGGAGTGGGTAGCCATTCCCTTTTCCAGGAGATCTTCTCAAACTAGGGATTGAATCCAGTCTTCTGCATTGTAAGTGGATTCTTTACTGGCTGAGCTAGCAGGGAAGTTAAAAAAATAGGGCAGAACTAAAATAGCATGAAAAATAAGGAAAATGTTTAAAGGCTTTGAGGCTTTTTGGAGGGCTGTGGCTTAAGAGTAACCACCAGTAGTATAAAATAAAGAATAAAATTGAGGGAAAATGGCCTCAATCAATCAAAAAAAGAAAAACACATAGAAAAAATGACAGACAATGAACAATAGAATAGAGACAAGTCCAATGATACCAATAATCATAATGACTACAAAAGGCTTAAATTTGCCCTTTAAAAACAAAGATTTTGAGATTAATTGTTTGTCCGTTGCTTCATTGGCTATTATTTTCTCCCATTCTGAAGGCTGTCTTTTCACCTTGCTTATAGTTTCCTTTGTTGTGCAAAAGCTTTTAATTTTAATTAGGTCCCATTTGTTTATTCGTGTTTTTATTTCCAATATTCTGGGAGGTGGGTCATGGAGTATCCCGCTTTGGGTTATGGCAGAGAGTGTTTTGCCTATGTTATCCTCTAGGAGTTTTATAGTTTCTGGTCTTATGCTTAGATCTTTGATCCATTTTGAGTTTATCTTTGTGTATGGTGTTAGAAAGTGATCTAGTTTCATTCTTTTACAAGTGGCTGTCAGTTTTCCCAGCACCACTTGTTAAAGAGGTTGTCTTTTCTCCATTGTATATTCTTGCCTCCTTTGTCAAAGATAAGGTGTCCATAGATGCATGGATTTATCTCTGGGCTTTCTATTCTGTTCCATTGATTTATATTTCTGTCTTTGTGCCAGTACCATACTGTCTTAATGACTGTGGATTTGTAGTATAGCCTAAAGTCAGGTAGGTTGATTCCGCCAGTTCCATTCTTCTCAAAAATATACAAGCAACTCCTGCAGCTCCATTCTAGAAAAATAAACAACCCAATCAAAAAGTGGGCCAAAGAACTTAACAGACATTTCTCCAAAGAAGACATAAAAATGGCTAACAAACACATGAAAAGATGCTCAACATCACTCATTATCAGAGAAATGCAAATCAAAACCACAATGAGGTACCACTTTACACCAGTCAGAATGGCTGCAATTCAAAAATCTACAAGTAATAAATGCTAGAGAGGATGTGGAGAAAAGGGAACTCTCTTACACTGTTGGTGGGAATGCAAACTAGTACAGCCACTATGGAAAACAGTGTGGAGGTTCCTTAAAAAGCTGCAAATAGTCCTGCCATATGATCCAGCAATCCCACTGCTGGGCATATACACTGAGGAAACCAGAATTGAAAGAGCCACGTGTACCCCAATGTTCATCGCTGCATTGTTTACAATAGCCAGGACATGGAAGCAACCTAGATGCCCATCAACTGACGAATGGATAAGAAAGCTGTGGTACATATACACAATGGAATATTACTCAGCATTAAAAAAAAAATTCATTTGAAGCAATTCTACTCAGATGGATGAAACTGGAGCCCATTATCCAGAGTGAAGTAAGCCAGAAGCAAAAACAACAATACAGTATATTAACACATATATATGGAATTTAGAAAGACGGTAACGAGAACCCAACATGCGAGACAGCAAAAGGAACGCAGATGTATAGAATAGACTCATGGACTCTGTGGATGAGGGTAAGGGTGGGATGATATGGGAGAAGGGCATTGAAACAAGTTAATTATCATATGTCTAATCAATCACCAGCCCAGGATTGAAGCTCGGGGCTGGTGCAGTGAGATTTCATGGGGGGGAGGGAGGAGGGAGAGGGTTCTGGAGGGGGAGCATATGTAAACCCATGGTGATATCATGACATTGTATGGCAAAAACAATAATAAAAAAAAAAGGTTACTGCAAAAAAATAAAAAATTAAAAAAATAAAAAAATAAAAACAATGATTATGGGGCCACAATGAAAAACAAAAACAAAACCATTCCAGTTATACACTATGAGGCATATCCCTAACTAATAAAGACATGGAAATTTTGAACAGAAATACATAGAAAAAAGGCACCGCAGACAAATAGATGATGGTCAAAAAACCAAAACAAAATATCAGACAAAAAGGGTTAAAGACTATCATTATTAGCACTAAAGAAAATTTATTACATCAGGAATACATAAAATTATATTAAAGACATGTGCAGCACATTTATTGACAAAGTCCAAGTATTTAGATATATGTAAAGAATGCCTGAAAATCACTAATAGAGAAAAAATACAGAAAAATGGGCAAAACACACAAGCATGTCACAGAAATAAAAAAACAAATGGCAATAACTCTATGCCCACAAAGCTGAAGTTGTATATAAAATGGATCAATTCCTTCAAAGACACAATCTACCAAAATTCACAAAAGCTAGAAATAACCTGAATAGGCCTATATCTATTATATAAATTAAATCAATAATTAATAACCTTTCAAAACAGAAAGCACCAGCTTAAAAGGGTCTCCTGATGAATTCTACCAAACACGCAGGAAGAAAGTATACCAATTCTCTACAATTTCTTTCAGAGGATAGAAGCAGGGGAAATGCTTCTTAACTAATTCTATGAGGCCAGTATTACCCTCACACCAAAAACAGACAAATAATTACCAAGAAAAGAAAATTACAAAGTTTATATCTCTCATAAACATATATGCAAAAATACTCAGCAAAAATTTAGCAAATTGAATCCCAAAAAGTACACCTATTCATAACAAAAACTCCCTGTAAACTAGGATTAGAGGAAACTTTCTCAACTTGATCAACTATCTACAAAAACCTACAGCTAACATTATATTTAATCATAAGAAACTTGAAATTTTCTCACTAACAATCAGGTATAAAGTAATGATGTCACCTCTCATCCCTCTTTTGCAAAACTGAACTGGAAATCCTTGCTAATTCAACAAGGCAAATGAAAACAAAGGTATACAGATTGGGAAAGAAGACAGAAAACTGTTTCTATTCATAGATGACATGATCATTAAAAGTTTCTATTCTGCAGAAGACAATGTCAAGAAAATTCGAAGACAAGCCATAAACTGGGAGGAAATATTTGCAACAGACACCTGATTAAAAGACTGTTATCCAAGACATGCAAAGAACTCTTAATACTCAACAATAAGAAAATAAACAACCTAATTTTAAAATGGATCAAATATTTTAACAGACGTCTCAACAAAGAAGATATACAAATGGCAAATAAGCATATTAAAAGATCACATGTCAACAGGAAAAAATGCAAATTAAACCAAGATACCATTATACATCTATTAAAATGGAGACAATCCAGAACACTTACAAAATCAAGTGTTAATGAGGCTGTGAAGCAATAGAAACTCATGCTGGTGGGAATGCAAAATGGTGCAGCCACCTTGAAAGGTGGTTTTGGCAGTTTCTTACAAAACAAAGCATATTTTTATCACATGATTCAGCAATTATATTCCCTGTTGTAGTTCAATCACTAAGTCGTATCCAACTCTTAGTGACCCCATGGACTGCAGCACGCCAGGTTTCCCTGTCCTTCACTCTTTCCTAAAGTTTGCTCAAATTCATGTCCATTGAGTCAGGGATGCCATCCAACCATCTCATCCTCTGTCTCCCCCTTCTTCTCCTGCTCTCAGTCTTTTCCAATGAATTGGCTCTTCACATCAGGTGGCCAAAGTATTGGAGCTTCAGCATCAGTCCTTCCATTGAGTATTCAAGGTTGATTTCCTTTAGAATTGACAAGCTTGATCTTGCTGTCCAAGGACTCTCAAGAGTCTTCTAGAGAACCACAATTTGAAAGCATCAGTTCTTTAGCACTTAGCCTTCTTTATGGTCCAACTCTCACATCCATGCATGACTACTTGGAAAAACCATACCTTTGTTAGCAAAGTGATATCAACCCAACAGATTTGCAAAGTAATGTCCACTCAAAACCTTCACAAAGATGTTTATCACCAAAACTTGGAGGCAACCAAGATTCCTACCAGTAGAAAGATAAATAAATATAGACATGTAGACAATGCAATATTTTTCAGCACTAAAAATAAACAAGGTTTCAAGTCATGAAAAGACATGAAGAAACTTTAAATGCAATAACTATATGAAAGAAGCCAATCTCAAAGGCTACATACTTATGATTCCAGCTATATGACTTCTAGAAAATGCAGAACTACAGAGACAATGAAAATATCAATGGTTTTGAAGTGAGAGGTGAATAGGTAGAACACAGAGAATTTTTAGGACCAAACCTCTGTAGTGTATTATAGTGATGCATTTACATCCATAGAATGTACAACACCAAAGGTGAACCCTAAGGGGAACTTTGGACGTTGGGTGATTATGATGTGTCAATGTAGGTCCATCCGTGGCAAATATATATATATATCATTCAGAAGAGTGATGTTGGTAATGGGGGAGCATATGCATGTGAGGAGCAGGGGAGCAGATGTACGGGAAATCTATACTGTCCTCTCAATTCTGTTGTAATGCTAAGACTGTTCTAAAAAATAAAATCAAAAATGGCACACAAACATTTGAAACTTTGCTCAAATTCATTAGTAATTTTGTAACACAAATTAGTCATAATGAGATATTACAAACCAACTAGGTTGGTAAAATCCAAGATGTCTGAAAATATCAAGGATCAGAGAGTGAATAGATAAACAGGAACTTGTACACGCTGCTAGTAGGACTGCACATTTTCAACCTCTTTGAAAAACAATTTGTGTTTCCTGGTAAAGTTCAGGGTGCACACCCTCTATGCCAGCACTGTCATCAGTACAAATCTCTCCAACAAAATCTTGCAGGGAGACATGTATACATAACACAGGAACAGAAACAAAGGTAGCAAGATTACTTCAACCCTTACTTCATTTTATCTCGATTATTAATTCCAGTATTTCACAAACATTTACTGAAATTCTGCTCTCACTGTAGAATTGCACAAGGAAGAAACTCTCAGAAAATCAAGGAACCACAATCTATTTATTGCTTTGTATATCTATTAACACATGTAAAATAGCACATATGCATAATGTAATACTCTGCACACGTTTATGTCCGCAGGAATGTATACATGTTTTAAATGAAGTGGCTTTGAGAACATGCGGCAAGAGTGAACAGTTGGGTCTGGAAAGGAAAAAAGTTGATGGAAAGGCCTCAGAGAGAAAACAGTGAGACGCTATCACTCTTACTTAAACCAACACCTTTGGTTTCCTGAATTAAAACAGGACCATCCAGCCAAGAAACTGAAAATACTGCGCTTTAAAATGTGCTGAGTTAAGATGTTCTCATACCTTAAATATCCCCCTGTGGAAAGACTGAAACTTTGTCAATTACAGCAGCTCTCTCTGAGTCGCAGCACATCATTTAGAAAGTACTGCTTCAGGTTAGATATCAGGAAGGACTTGCTATCGGCAAGGAAGGCCCTTGAAGAAAACTGGGGCATCTTCTCAGGATCTCTCTTAAAATATCTCTGGGGCTAATCAGACTGGACCCTAAAGACATTTCAATGACTTCTGCATGTCATGCTCATACGTATGTTTCTATATTTGCTGAATTTATAGGAGAAGTAGATTTCTTTTTTTAGATCAATAATTTGATCATCAATACTAATGATCTAATGATCTATTTTTTATCAATAATAACCTTATTATTCCATTTAGTTTAATCAAAACTTCTTTGTTCAGTTCCTAACATATTCCAGGCATGCTGTGAGGTCTTCAAAATATAGAAATGAATAAGACACAATTTTTGTCCTCAAAGAACTCAGAGATCAGTAGACTAACATGTAATTCAGTAGGTGATTAACAGATCTGCTACTTGTAACATCAGAAATATGTTTACAAAGCTCAAAATGGGATCAGGAGACCTTCCCCAAAGAAGCAAAACGTGAGCTGGATTTAAGAGACAAAGGTGATGGTTGAGATACTAGGCAATTAAATGAGAGAAAAAAGGAGCAATCCCTACTCTCAAGGAAGCAGGCTAGAGTATCAGAATGAGCGTTTTGTGAAGCAGACCTGGGCTTGGATCCCAAGTCCCGCTGTTATTAACACAAGCTTGAGCAACCTACTTAAATGCTTCACTTTGTGTGTGAGTGTTAACAAGGACACACGTGCCACCTGTTATACTGTAGTCATGGGTTATGCTTTTGTTGTCATCATTTTTTCAGGCAACAGGAAGAAGATACATATCTGTGGGCAGAGAGTAGAATATCCCCTAAATGAGTAGATGTTCCCCCATATCATGCTTGACTTTCGAGGAAATTGCATAAACTGTCCATGTCCTGGACATGCACTTGTCTCCATGTCTCATCTGAATCTTCAAAGTCAAAGGCCAGTGTGTCTTAAACCTGAAGATTTATGTTCTGTGGTATAACTGACATTGAAACAGATAAGGCTTCAGAGTCTGGGGCATGATTTAGGGGAAAGACAGCACAAATTGTTTAAATATGTCCTCTCCTACAAAATGAATGTAACAGATTTCCTTATAGCATTTCATTTTCCAGTAGTGCCAAGCACCCTCTGTCTTGCATCTCTCCGTGTCCCTGCTCACAGTCTCCAGGTACTCACAACTTGTGCAGTATTTTCAACAAAAACGCAGATAGATATGAGTCTGGCTACTTCATTTTAAACATGATAAAAAGCATTTTTTTACTTTTTTAAAAAGAAATTTTTTCTAAATTGAAATATATTGCCTGCAAAATATGCAACAAGTGACATTCCAATAAAATACAAAGAAACTATAAAAAGAAAATGAAAACACTTGCATGATGATGAAGGATAAAATTTGCATACAAAATAAACTTGAGAATCATTCTAGCCATTTTAAGTCTTGCTATTGTTTCAACTGAAGTGAGAGGCTTTAAAAATTAAGCATCAACATTAAAAAAACAAGAAAAAAGAATTTAGACAAAATTCTATACAACTAGATATTGCTTTATAGATGTTAATAACAACAGTTATAATTGACAGTGAATTATTTTCTTAAATTAAATATTTAGGTTTTTTTCCCAAGATCATGATAATTTATTATATGTAGTTCCCTTAAAATGTGTAAACATGATATATAAATTAATGATTTATTTTTAAATTTAATCATTCTTTAAGAGTTTTAATGACAATTCAGTAGCTGATGCCTTCATAGAGCCAAATTTCTTCATATTGTAAATAATCAAAAATATCATCCAATAACTGCAATAATTTTTAAAAGGTGATCCAATTTGGCAATACTTTTTATTAAAAACAAACTACCTGAATAATTTAATTCATAAATATGCTGAAATAAAGGCAAGGAAAATAGATAAGAATAAAAATTAAAATTAACCCTATTATTAATTTAAATGTCACTGGATAATTTACTACGCAAAATAATCATTAGGCTTAATCACCATTGATATTTTGCTAATGTGAAATATTGTAAAAGCATTTGTACATATTTTTAAAAATTTTTTGTTATGAAGGTTATAACTATGAAGGGCTATTTGTTTCAGAATGCTGCTATAAAAATTGCACCAATGTGTTACTGAAAAATTTTGAAGTTCAGAAATCCAGAATAGGTCAGCAAGGCTGTAGTCTCCCTGAAGATTCTAGGAGAGAATATATTCTCTCTCTTTTTCTATCTTCTAAAGCAGCAGTCCCCAACCTTTTAGGTAACAGGGACCAGTTTTGTGGAAGACAATTTTTCCACGGACAATGAGGGTGGGAGGGTGTGGGTAGGGGGTGGGAGTGTGCTTCAGGCGGTAATTCGAGTGATGGGGACAGATAGGGAGCAGCAGATAAAGCTTCACTCGCTCACCTGCCACTCACCTTCTGCTGTGCAGCCAGGTATCCAACAGCCAGAGGACCAGTAGTGGTCCATGGCCCGGGCTGGAAACCCCTGTTTTAGAGTCTGCCTGCATTCCTTACCACTCTGACCTCTGCATGTTGTCACATCTCCTTCTCTGACTTGCCTGCCTTCCTCTTAAAAGGATCCTGATGATTACATGACTGATTATTCAGGATAATCTCCCCTTCTCAAGGGCTTTACTTAATCACACTCGCAAATTCTCTTTATCATATAAGGTAATGTACCCACAGGTTACAGGGATTGTAGGGGCTGCTATTCTGCCCACACAGATAAGGTGACATATTTTTTTTTAAGATTGCTCTGTTAAATTATAAATGTAAATGTATGTTGTGAGGGACTCCAAGCTATACTCTTGTTCTAAACTCTGCAAATGTTGGAGTTGGGCCTGATGTTCCCCCAAAATGACAGCTTAGATGATAGGAGGGCACTGAGATGATAAATTAGGAATTGGGCTATGGGGGTCAACATGGAAGAGAGAATTCCTGTATCTCTTTCAGTCTAGACTTCAAGCACCCTTGATGATGTTGAGGGTGCTTTGGAATTCCAAGGATGAAAAAAGTTCCAAGCCCCATTGTGGTGGCCAGTGAGTTGATCGCTGATATTCACTGCAAGGAGGAGGCTATGCATTGATGATGACTAAACAAAACCCAGCTTATTACTCTCTGTTGAACACTTTCTATGAGTCAGGTGCTTTGCTAATTGCTTTACTTTCATCATCTCACTTAATCTTCACAGCATTATTATTATGGCTGCAGAGCTTTCATGTCAACATGATAAAGTGACAAGCTGGATTCAGGGTCTAGTTAGTCTGACTATAAAACTGCTGCTTTTAGCCGCTATAATACATTTACATATTTAATGAATCACCGTATCTAATTACACATTACTGGCAAAATTAATTTTCCTTTTATTATGGATGAGCCATTAGGAAAGTAAGTTTAAATGTTACAACTGTGCCATGGCAGTTCAGGGTTTATTTAGCTTGCATGGTACTGCCTGAGGTCAGCAGGATGTACCAAAGGTGATCAGTAAGAGACTCCTCAGACAGTGATTATCAAACTTTAGCAGACTTCAGGATCACTTGGAAGTTTTATTAAAAATACAGGTTGTGGGTCATACACCTAGATTTCTAATTTCACAGGTCTGAGGTGGAGCCAGTAATTTTCATTTTAACCAATTGACATTGATACTCTAGCTTGAAGACCACACTTTGAGAACACCATCCAAAGGAAAAGAGTTCCCTTGAGGAAGAAGAATCTCAGTATACAAGAGTGAAACCAGCAGGTCTCTGCCATGGTTTTCCCAGGGAGATTCACCCTCTGTTGCCAAACCTTGGAGTATCAGGGTTTGTTTCCTAAGACTGGGGGTTTAAACCAAGCTTAGAATTATGAGTGGAATTTTGATAGCGAGGAAGGAGAAAATGAAAAGGGGTGTGGCAAGTGGGAGGAAGAATCTCAGGCTAAAACAAAAGAGTTGCGTATGGGGATAAGTGGGATAATAGGATGAAAGACAATTTTAGTGAAAGCAACGTCATAACACCTTATTTTAACATGAGTTTTGACTGCTTTCAAAGAAAGTACTTTAGCAGGCACCACTGTTTTTCAAATGTTTGTGGAGAACAGACTACTCAGTCCACTGTATACTGTAAGTTCTGGAGAGTAAAGAACAGGAGAATTTTAACCATAAACCACTTTTTGTCACCTTTGAAGACAATGACATTTCTAAACCCTTCAAGAAGACAAGTTCTGAGTGAGGTTATGTATCATTTTGCTGGCAAAAAACTGCAAATTCCCAAACTCATACTGCAAAAAAAAAAAAATCATTGGCTATTATGAAGCAACAGACAAACAATTAATCTCAAAAATTTACAAACAACTCCTACAGCTCCATTCTAGAAAAATAAACAACCCAATTAAAAAGTGGGCCAAAGAACTTAACAGACATTTCTCCAAGGAAGATATAAAAATGGCTAACAAACACATGAAAAGATGCTCAACATCACTCATTATCAGAGAAATGCAAATCAAAACCACAATGAGGTACCACTTTACACCAGTCAGAATGGCTGCCATCCAAAAGTCTACAAGCAATAAATGCTGGAGAGGATGTGGAGAAAAGGGAACCCTCTTACACTGTTGGTGGGAATGCAAACTAGTACAGCCACTATGGAAAACAGTGTGGAGGTTCCTTAAAAAGCTGCAAATAGACCTGCCATATGACCCGGCAATCCCACTGCTGGGCATATACACCGAGGAAACCAGAATTGAAAGAGCCACGTGCACCCCAATGTTCATCGCTGCATTGTTTACAATAGCCAGGACATGGAAGCAACCTAGATGCCCATCAACTGACGAATGGATAAGAAAGCTGTGGTATATATACACAATGGAATATTACTCAGCATTAAAAAAAATTCATTTGAAGCAATTCTACTCAGATGGACGAAACTGGAGCCCATTATCCAGAGTGAAGTAAGCCAGAAGCAAAAACAACAATACAGTATATTAACACATATATATGGAATTTAGAAAGACAGTAATGAGAACCCAACATGGGAGACAACAAAAGGAACGCAGATGTATAGAATAGACTTGTGGACTTTGTGGATGAGGGTAAGGGTGGGATGAGATGGGAGAAGGGCATTGAAGCATGTTAATTGTCATGTGTCTAATCAATCGCCAGCCCAGGATTGATGCTCGGGACTGGTGCAGCGAGATTTCCCGGGGGGGAGGGAGGAGGGAGGGGGGACCCGGAGGGGAAGCATATGTAAACCCATGGTGATATCATAACAATGTATGGCTAAAACAATAATTAAAAAAAAAAA
>ML661344.1:3719688-3730978 GCA_007570785.1 Antilocapra americana | reverse complement strand
TGTGTGTGTGTGTGTGTGTGTGTGTGTGTGTGTGTGTGTGTGTGTGTTCATTCATTCAGTCATGTCTGATTCTTTGGGACCCCGTGGACTGTAGCCCTCCAGGCTCCTCTGTCCATGGGATTTTCCAGCCAAGAATATTAGAGTTGGTTGCCATGCCCTCCTCCAGGAAATTTTTCTGACCCAGGGATCGAACCCACATCTCCTCCACTGGCAGATGATTATTTTCCACTGAGCCACCTGGGAAGCCTGAAGAAATCACCAATCCCCCTCTCCCTCATTGGAAGACAGACAGACAGACAGACACACACACACACACACACACACACACACACACACACACACACACGGAAGTTATATAAAGGCCTCAAATGTGGCAAGTGCCTTGGAAGATATTTACTACACTCCTCAAGATTGGCTCTACCTCCTCTCTTAGCTCATAACTAGAATCAAATCTTATCATAACCTGACTCAGGAAATGTGGAGCCAGCTAAGGCAGAGGAGAAAGTATATGCCTAAAAAGCTTCAGGACTTGGATAACCCATTACCATCAAGAACCAGGAGCAGTCTTTGATAGGGATAGATCAAGAGGGGACAGATCAATCAAGCTGGATTAGAGAGGGTTTTGCAATGTGGTAGTATTTTCCAGTGATACAAGATTCAATGCCCTAATATGGGTCCTGGTAGTAGTTGTAACAGGATGTTGCAAAAAAAACCCTATATTAATCAGAGTAGTGAAGTGAAAGTCACTCAGTCATGTTCAACTCTTTGCGACTCCATGGACTGTAGCCTGCCAGGGCTCCTCTGGAATATTCCAGGAAAGAATGCTGAAGTAGGTAGCCATTCCCTTCTCCAGGGAGTCTTCCTTACCCAAAGATCAGACTGAGGTATTCTGCACGGCAGGCAGATTCTTAACCATCAGAGCCACTAGGGAAGCCCAAACAAAGTAGAGATGCCAAAATTGCTATAGCAAAACATGGGGGAAGGGTTTAAAAAGCAGAGAGAAGCACACATAAGGTCCTCTATAAGACAGAAAACACTGCAGCTCTTCTTAGGAAGGCACAGAAGAGGCAATGATTTTAAGGGACAGCTGGGAATATCTGTAATAGTACTGTGCTCCCTAATAGCAATAGGATCTGGAAATGGCAGAGGCCAGGTGGCAGCACATAACCAGTAGAAGGGAGGTGGACAGAATTACTAAAAAATATAGCCAGTTCAGAATACCAGCAAGACCTAATCCACAGATATATAAGGAAATAGCTCATAAAACCTGGGGACAAGATAGACAGGCAGTGCAAAAGGGTATAGACACACACATATACAACAGAGATTAAGACCTGATGAGATGTTTGAAGTCAGCCACCCCCAATGAAAACTTGGGTTCACATGTCAAATTCTCTGACCCAGAACATATCATCTAAAGGAAAGCCCCTGCAACACCACAGCTAGCACTCTGGCCTGCTCATTTCTCTCAAAGCTACTGAACTCTGCTTTAAGAGCAGAGGTGTGTGGAAGTCAGTTTATAGGCAGCATCCTAACCCTGTTTGTCTCACAGTGGTCATTCTCCTGGTTTCCAAATGCACACTTGCGAAGAACATATTTAGCAATTGGCAGAACACTACCTTTATTCCTTGGATCATAAAGTTTTGCAGGAAAGACAAGAGAAGATCCTGGAAGTGGCCCAGCACCTCTTTACAGGGATAATAATTGTTTTAAAACTGATATCACATCTCTATTAGTTTCATGGGACTATTGTAACAAATAACTATAAACTGGATGACTTTAAACTACAGAAATTTATTCTCTGACCATTCTGAGGGCTGGAAGTCTGAGAGCAAGGTGTCAGCAGGGTCATGCTCCCTCCAAAGCCTCTATAGGAGACCTCTCCTTGCCTCCTCCAGCTTCTGGGAGCCCTGAGATGTCCCTTGACTTGTGACAACACAACTCCCATCTGCCTCCTTGTCTTCTCTCAAGCTATTTTCCCTCTATGTCTGTATCTGTGTCTGAGTCTTCTTCTTCTTGTAAGGCCACCAGTCTAGACGGAGGGCCCAGCCTACTCTTGCATTAGTATATCTTAGCTCATTATGTGAGAGTTGGACCCTAAAGAATGCAGAGCACTGAAGAATTGATGCTTCTGAACTGTGGTGTTGGACTGCAAGGAGATTAAACCAATCAATCCTAAAGGAAATCAGTCCTGAATAATCATTGGAAGGACTGATGCTGAAATTGAAACTCCAATACTTTGGCCACCTGATGCAAATAACTGATTCATTGGAAAAGACCTTGATGCTGGGAAAGATTGAAGGTGGGAGCAGAAGGGAATGACAGAGGATGAGATGGCTGGATGGCAACACTAACTCAATGTCCATGAGTTAGTGGACTCAATGACATGAGTTTGAGCAAGCTCCAGGAGTTGGTGATGGACAGAGAAGCCTGGCGTGCTGCAGTCCATGGGGTTGCAAAGAGTCGGACACAACTGAGTGACTGAACTGAACTGAACTGAACTAACTCATTATATCCACAATGACTCTATTTCCAAATAAGTTATTTTCACAGGTAGGACTTCGAATCAGTGGCACCCTCAAAATCTTAGAGAACTCAGAAGTGGTTGTCCCCAGTATAACCTCATTTAGTGCACTAGGTCTGGCCTCTGCAAACGTTAGCTAGACCACAGAAGATTACAATGGACTACAACAAGTTGGAGAAGGAAATGGTAACCCACTCCAGTATTCTTGCCTGGAGAATCTCCAAGGACAGAGGTGTCTGGCGGGCTACAGTCTATGGGGTCGTAAACAGTTGAACACAACTGAGTGACTAAGCGCTAAGCCCAACAAGTTAATCAAGCAGTCACTTCAATGGCAGCTGTTGTGTCCTGCAGTATATTTACCAGAGCAGACAAATACAGTCCTGACAAATGTTTTCTTCTTCATCCTTATCAGGAAGGAGAGTCAGAAGCTCCAATTCACATGGACAGACAACAGTGTACACCCACCATCTTGCTGCCTTGGGGTTGTTTTAATTCCCCTGCCTCTGTAATAATATTACCAGAAGAGCCTTCTACAAATGCTCTGCAGATGATCACATTGTCCCACTATATTGATGGTTCTATGTTAATTGCATCCAATGAGCAAGGAGCATCAAGTTTCTAGGATGCCTCAGAAAAACAAATGTGCTCCAGAAGGAGATAAAATTCAGAAAGATTTAGGAGTCTGGCACAGAGGTGAAGTTTCTAGGGTTCCAGTGTTATGGCCATCCTGCAGTATTCACTTGAATGTAAAGGATAAGTTATTACCCTACATCTCTTAGCAGGAAAAAGGATTATAATGCTTGATAGGCATCTTTAGTTTTGAGAGGCAGCATATAATACACTTGAGGATACTGCTGTGATCCATTTTTCAGATGATGTAGAAAGCTGTTCAGCAGAGCCCAGGATAAAAAAACGTTCTGCATAAGGTCTTGGATAGTTGCTTGGGCCACATCACCCATCATATTGGAATTACTTGCGGTAGTAAAATACATTATGTATAGTACACACGCAGACAGCAAAGAATTCACCTGCAAAGCAGGAGACCCAGATTCAATCCCAGGGTCAGCAAGATCTCTTGGAGAAGGGAATGGTTACTCACTCCAGTATCCTTGCCTAGAAAATCCCATGGACAGAGGAGCCTGGTGGGTAAAGTCTGTCGGGTCACAAAGAATCAGACACAACTAAGCGACCGAGCACAATCACACATAATCAAATCAACTTCTTTACTATGATGTGACTCTGACATATCTATTATGTCCTTTACCATTAGGGAAGATAAGTGAGGTTCTCTTCCCTCACTTCCCCCAAATATGATTGGTCTTTTACAATATTTTCCTCACCTTCCAACTATTCAGAAGCAAATTTTGCAGAGCTTTCATTGAAGACCCCAATTCCCAGGCTATGATAAAATGGTTATTATATTTATTTCCTAATTATTAGTTTTCCCTTCATCATGCCATTTTCCTTCATAATTCATTTTTTTTTGCCTTTGTGCTAATTCTGGGTTGGATATTTGGTTGGTTGGATTATTTTTACTTAGCTATAGTAGATTTACAATATTATGTTAGTCTGAGGCATACAATATAGTGATTCATATTTTTATAATTTCACTCTATTAATAGTTATTATGAGCATAAAAGCTCTAATTCCCTATATTATATATAATATGCCCTTCTGCTCATTTATTCTATACAGAGTAGTTTATATCACTTAATCACATACACTTTTCTTCCCTCTCCCCACTGGTAACTACTAGCTTATTTTCTATATCTGTGAGTTTGTTTCTTTTCTGCTGCATATATCCATGTTACTATTTTTTTCAGATTCCACATAAAAGTAATATCACACAGCATTTTTCTTTCTCTGACTTATCTCACTTAGCATAATACCCTCCAGGTCCACTCATGCTTTTTCATATGGCAGAATTTCATTCCTTTTATAACTGAGTAGAAAACTCAGCAATGGCCACACGACTGGAAAAGGTCAGTTTTCATTCCAATCCCAAAGAAGGACAATGCCAAAGAATGTTCAAACTACCACACAGTTGCACTCATTTCACATGCTAGTAAAGTAATGCTCAAAATTCTCCAAGCTAGACTTCAGCAGTATATGAACCGAGAACTTCCATATGTTCAAGCTGGGTTTAGAAAGGGCAGAGGAACTAGAGATAAAATTGAAAACATCATCTAGACTGTAGAAAAAGCAAGAGAATTCCATAAAAACATCTACTTCTGCTTCATTGACTACGCCAAAGCCTTTGACTGTGTGAAAGATGGGAATACCAGACCACCTTACCTGACTCCTGAGAAACCCATATGCAGGTCAAGAAGCAACAGTTAGAACTGGACATGGAACAATGAACTGGTTCCAAACAGGGAAAGGAGTACATCAAGGCTGTATATTGTCACTCTGCTATTTAAATCATGTAGAGAGTACACCATGTGAAACGCCAGACAGATGAATCACAAGCTGGAATCAGGATGGCCAGGAGAAATATCAGTGACCTCAGATATGCAGACAATACCACCCTTATGGAGAAAGCGAAGAGGAACTAAAGAGCCTCTTGATGAAGGTGAAAGAGGAGAGTGAAAAAACTTAAAGCTCAACATTCAAAAACCTAAGATCATGTTATCTGGGCCATTACTTCATGTGTAATAGATGAGAAAACAATGGAAACAGTGACAGACTTTATTTTCTTGGCTCCAAAATCACTGCAGATGGTGACTGCAGCCATGAAATGAAAAGATGCTTGCCCCTTGGAAGAAAAGCTATGAAAAACCTAGAAAGCATATTAAAAAGCAGAGACATTATCTTGCCGACAAAGGTCTGTACAGTCAAAGCTATGATTTTCCCAATAGTATGGATGTGAGAGTTGGACCATAAAGAAGGCCAAGGGCCGATGAATTGATCCTTTTGAACTGTGGTGTTAGAGAAGACGCTTGAGAATCCCTTGGACTGCAAGGAGGACAAACCAGTCAATGCTTAGGAAATCATCCCTGAATATTCATTGGAAAGCTTGATGTTGAAGCTGAAGTTCCAATACTCTTGTCACCTAATGCGAAAAACCAACTCATTAGAAAAGACCCTGACGCTGAGAAAGACTGAAGACAGGAGGCGAAGGTGACAACAGAGGATCAGATTGTTGTATGGCATTACCAACTCAATGGACATGAGTTTGAGAAAACTCAGGGAGATGGTGATGTACAGGAAAGCCTGGCATGCTGTATTCCACGGGTCACAAAGAGTTGGACATAACTGAGCAACAGAACAACAACGTGTGTGTGTGTGTGTGTGTGTGTGTGTGTATGCCACATCTTCTTTCTCTGTTTGTCTGTTGATGGACACTTGGTTTACTTGCATAACTTTGCTATTGTAAATAGTCCTGCTCTGATCATATATTGGAGTATATGCATATTTTCCAATTAGTGCTTTCGTTTTTCTGAATAAGTACCTCAGACTAAAATTGTTGGATCATATGGTAGTTCTATAGTTAGTTTTTTAAGAAACTCCCATGCTATTTCCATAGTGGATGCCCACCCATAATTCTTATTTATTACATGTATTACACATTCCCTTATAGCCCACAACTGTCTACTTAGTTTTAACTTAACATGGCACTAGAGGTAATAGTCCAGCTGCCAATGCAGAAGACACAATAAACATGGCTTCAGTTCCCATCAGGAACATCTCCTGGAGTAGAAAATGGCACTTCACTTCAATATTCTTGCCTGGGAAATTCCATGAGCCAGGGAGCCTGGCAGGCTACAGTCCATGGAGCCACAAAGAGTAGGACACAACTAAGCAACTGAACAACAACGACAAATAATTCAGGATAATCTTTCCATCTCAAGGGCATTCATATTAATCATTATAACTGTTTTCCCTAACACAGTTGTGAATTACATCTTGCTATCTTGGTTGGATACAAGATTCTAGGTTGTAGTCTTTTTTCTTAGTAGTCTGTACATTATCTCCTCCTACTATTTAGTTTTTCATGTTGAAGATCAACAATCAAATCTCATTTTACATTTTTTCTTGTAACTGAATTGTTCTTTCCTGCTGAAAACTTAAAGACATTTTTCTTATATGTACTTAAAAATTCAGGTACTTTACTACAGTGTCTCCAGATGTGAGTCTTGCCTTGAATTGTAAGCCTGCTCAGCTTTCAGAGTCAAGTCTTTCTTAAACTCTGGGAAATACTTGTCTGATAATTATTTAACTATTACCTACCTTCTATCTATCTCTTTTTCTTCTTTCAGAACTCCTTATCACTTACATATTAGGGCTTACAGCGCAGGAGTGCAGCAGCTTCGATGGCGCAGGAGCGCGGCCGAGAGGAGCTACCCCGGGCAGGAGGTCAGGGGCGGGGGCTGAGAGCAGCACCCCGGGCAGAGGTGAGGGGTGGCGGTGGAGAGAGGATACCCTGCATCCGAGGTAAGGACCGGCGGCTGCACTTTCCTGGAGCAGCCGTGAAGAGAGACCCTGCATCCAAGGTTACAGAAACCCAGTTAAGATGGTAGGCATTGAGAGAGGGGTTCAGGGAGCAGACAGGCTGAAACTACAGTCACGGACAACTAGCCAATCTGATCAGATGGACCACAGCCTTGTCTAACTCAATGAAACTAAGCCATGCCATATGGGGCCACCCAAGAGGGATGGGTCATGGTGGAGAGGTCTGACAGGATGTGGTCCACTGGAGAAGGGAATGGCGAACCACTTCAGTATTCTTCCCTTGAGAACCCCAAGAATAGTATGAAATGGCAAAAAGATAGGACACTGAAAGATGAACTCCCCAGGTCGGTAGGTGCCCAATATGCTACGGGAGATCAATGGAGAAATAACTCCAGAAAGAATGAAGGGATGGAGCCAAAGCAAAACAACACCCAGATGTGAATGAGACTGGTGATAGAAGCAAGATTCGATGCTATAAAGAGCAATATTGCATAGGAACCTGGAATGTTAGGTCCATGAATCAGGGCAAATTGGAAGTGGTCAAACAGGAGATGACAAAAGTAAACATCAACATTCTAGGAATCAGCAAACTAAGATGGACTGGAATGGGTGAATTTAACTCAGATGACCATTATATCTACTACTGTGGGCAGGAATCCTTTAGAAGAAATGGAGTAGCCATCATGGTCAACAAAAGAGTCCAAAATGCAGTACTTGGATGCAATCTCAAAAACGACAGAATGATCTCTGTTCATTTCCTAGGCAAACAATTCAATATCACAGTAATTCAAGTCTATGCCCCGAACAGCAATGCCAAAGAAGCTGAAGTTGAAGACCTACAAGACCTTCTAGAACTAACACCCCCAAATTATGTCCTTTTCATTATAGGGGACTGGAATGCAAAAGTAGGAAGTCAAGGGATACCTGGAGTAATGGGCAAACTTGGCCTTGGAGTACAGAAAGAAGCAGGGCAAAGGCTAACAGATTTCTGCCAAGAGAACACACTGGTGATAGCAAACACCCTCTTTCAACAACACAAGAAAAGACTCTATACATGGACATCACCAGATGGTCATCACCAAAATTAGACTGATTATATTCTTTTCAGCCAAAGATGGAGATGTTCTATACAGTCAGCAAAAACAAGACTGGGAGCTGACTGTGACTCAGATCATGAACTCCTTATTGCCAAATTCAGACTGAAATTGAAGAAAGTGGAGAAAACCACTAGAGCATTCAGTTATGACCTAAATCAGATCACTTATGACTATACAGTGGAAGTGAGAAATAGATTTAAAGGACTAGATCTGATACACAGAATGCCTGATGAACTATGGATGGAGGTTCATGACATTGTATAGGAGAGAGGAATCAAGACCATCACCAAGAAAAAGAAATGCAAAAAAGCAAAATGCCTGTCTGAGGAGGACTTACAAATACCTGTGAAAAGACAGAAAGCGAGAAGCAAAGGAGAAAAGGAAAGATATATCCATTTGAATGCAGAATTTCCAAAGAACAGCAAGGAGAGATTAAAAAAAAAAAGCCTTCCTCAGCGATCAAGGCAAAGAAACAGAGGGAAACAATAGAATGTGAAAGACTAGAGATCTCTTCAAGAAAATTAGAGACACCAAGGGAACATTTCATGCAAAGATGGGTTCAATAAAGGACAGAAATGATAGGGACCTAACAGAAGCAGAAGAAATTAAGAAGAGGTGGCAAGAATACACAGAAGAACTGTACAAAAACGATCTTCATGACCCAGATAATCATGATGGTGTGATCACTCACCTAGAGCCAGACATCCTGGAATGTGAAGTCAAGTGGGCCTTAGGAAGCATCAATATGAACAAAGCTAGTGGAGGTGATGGGATTCCAGTTGAGCTATTTCAAAGCCTGAAAAAATGAAAGTGCTGCACTCAATATGCCAGCAAATATGGAAAACTCAGCAGTGGCCACAGGAATGGAAAAGGTCAGTTTTCATTCCAATCCCAAGAAAGGCAATGCCAAAGAATGCTCAAACTACCACACAGTTACATTCATCTTATATGCTAGTAAAATAACGCTTAAAATTCTCCAAGCCAGGCTTCAGCAATACATCAACCATGAACTTCCAGATGTTCAAGCTGGTTTTAGAAAAGGCAGAGGAACCAGAGATCAAGTTGCCAACATCTGCTGGATCATTGAAAAAGCAAGACAGTTTAAGAAAAACATCTATTTCTGCTTTATTGACTATGCCAAAGCCTTTGACTGTGTGGATCACAATAAACTGGAAAATTCTGAAAGAGATGGGCATACCAGACCACCTGATCTACCGCTTGAGAAACCCTGTATGCACGTCAGGAAGCAACACTTAGAACTGGACATGAAACAACAGACTGTTTCCAAATTAGGAAAAGGAGTATATCAAGGCTGTATATTGTCACCCTGCTTATTTAACTTATATGAGGAGTACATTAGGAAGGGCTGGAAGAAGCTCAAGCTGGAGTCAAGATTGCCGGGAGAAATACCAATAACCTCAGATGTGCAGATGACACCATCCTTATGGCAGAAAGTGAAGAGGAACTAAAGAGCCTCTAGATGAAAGTGAAAGAAGAGAGTGAAAAAATTGGCTTAAAGCTCAACATTCAGAAAACTAAGATCATGGCATCTGGTCCCATCACTTCATGGCAATAGATGAGGAAACAGTCGAAACAGTGGCTGACTGGGCTCCAAAATCAGTGCAGATGGTGATTGCAGCCATGAAATTAAAAGATGCTTACTCCTTGGAAGGAAAGTTATGACCAATCTAGATAGCATATTTACAAGCAGAGACATTACTTTGTCAACAAAGGTCCATCTAGTCAAGGCTATGGTTTTTCCAGTGGTCATGTATGGATATGAGAGTTGGACTATAAAGAAAGCTGAGGGCCAAAGAATTGATGCTTTTGAACTGTGGTGTTGGAGAAGACCCTTGAGTGTCCCTTGGACTGAAAGGAGATCCAATCCAGCCATCCTAAAGGAGATCAGTTCTGAGTATTCATTGCAAGGACTGATGTTGAAGCTGAAACTCCAATATTTTGGCCACTTCATGCGAAGAGCTGACTCATTTGAAAAGACCCTGATGCTGGGAAAGATTGAGGGCAGGAGGAGAAGGGGACAACAGAGTATGAGATGGCTGGATGGCATCATTGACTAATGGCCATGGGTTTGGGTGGACTCCAGGAGTTGGTGATGGGCAGGGAGACCTGGCATGCTGCAGTTTATGGGGTCACAAAGAGTCGGACACGACTGAGCGACTGAACTGAACTGAACTGAGCTAAACTTCCAGCATTTTTTCTTTTCTTAAAATATTTTTATGTCCTTGTATTTTTCTCTGATATTTGAGATAGTTCTACCATTTCATCTTTCAGAACCATTAATTTCTCTATGTGTATGTGAGTTGTGTGTTTGCATATATCTCTCTTGTTGCTATCTTTAATATCAAAGATTTTACTCTTTTAATTTATATGCTGAATATATTAAGTGATATTGGTTTCAGAAAGTCTTTCTTTATGCTGTACTTGAATGTCAAGTACTTTGTTTTTGCCTTAAGTCTTTGTCTGTCTTCCCTAATAACTCCGCTCCACAGGAACCTCCTGCTTGTTTTCTCTTTGTTCTTCTCCTTCTATCTTTGGCATGATTGTGACATAATTCAAGGCTTCTTTCTCATCCTCCAGGATCTGTCTACTGGTAGAAGAAGAAGAGCTCAGAGAGGATGAGAAATAAAATGTATTTAAGCCACTCTCTTCCCAGCATCTTTAGAAATGTTCTCTCATTCTTTAATCTGCAACATCAGGAAGATATAAAAATGGCTAACAAACACATGAAAAGATGCTCAACATCACTCATTATCAGAGAAATGCAAATCAAAACTACAATGAGGTACCACTTTACACCAGTCAGAATGGCTGCCATCCAAAAGTCTACAAGCAATAAATGCTGGAGAGGATGTGGAGAAAAGGGAACCCTCTTACACTGTTGGTGGGAATGCAAACTAGTACAGCCACTATGGAAAACAGTGTGGAGGTTCCTTAAAAAGCTGCAAATAGACCTGCCATATGACCCAGCAATCCCACTGCTGGGCATATACACCGAGGAAACCAGAATTGAAAGAGCCACGTGCACCCCAATGTTCATCGCTGCATTGTTTACAATAGCCAGGACATGGAAGCAACCTAGATGCCCATCAACTGACGAATGGATAAGAAAGCTGTGGTATATATACACAATGGAATATTACTCAGCATTAAAAAAAAATTCATTTGAAGCAATTCTACTCAGATGGACGAAACTGGA
>ML661344.1:3639173-3719288 GCA_007570785.1 Antilocapra americana | reverse complement strand
GGATTTCTGTGTGTTGATTTTGTATCCTGAAACTTTGCTATATTCACGGATTAGCTCTAGTAATTTTCTAGTAGAGTCTTTAGGGTTTTCAATATAGAGGATCATGTCATCTGCACACAGAGAGAGTTTTACTTCTTCTTTTCTAATCTGGATCATTTTTATATCTTTATCTGCTCTGATTGCTGTGGCCAAGACTTCCAAAACTATGTTGAAAAGTAGTGGTGAGAGTGGGCACCCTTGTCTTGTGCCTGACTTCAGGGGAAATGCTTTCAGTTTTTCACCATTGAGGATAATGTTTGCTGTGGGTTTGTCATATATACCTTTTTTTATGTTGAGGTATGTTCCTAAGATAAGCTCAAAATGGATCAAAGATCTAAGCATAAGACCAGAAACTATAAAACTCCTAGAGGATAACATAGGCAAAACACTCTCTGACATAAACCAAAGCGAGATCCTCTATGACCCACCTCCCAGATTATCGGAAATAAAAGCACGAATAAACAAATGGGACCTAATTAAAATTAAAAGCTTCTGCACAACAAAGGAAACTGTAAGCAAGGTGAAAAGACAGCCTTCAGAATGGGAGAAAATAATAGCCAGTGAAGCAACGGACAAACAATTGATCTCAAAAATATACAAGCAACTCCTGCAGCTCCATCCTAGAAAAATAAAAGACCCAATCAAAAAGTGGGCCAAAGAACTTAACAGACATTTCTCCAAAGAAGACATAAAAATAGCTAACAGACACATGAAAAGATGCTCAACATCACTCATTATCAGAGAAATGCAAATCAAAACCACAATGAGGTATCACTTTATACCAGTCAGAATGGCTGCCATCCAAAAATCTACAAGCAATAACTGCTGGAGAGGATGTGGAGAAAAGGGAACCCTCTTACACTGTTGGTGGGAATGCAAACTAGTACAGCCACTATGGAGAACAGTGTGGAGATTCCTTAAAAAACTGCAAATAGACCTGCCATATGACCCAGCAATCCCACTGCTGGGCATACACAGCGAGGAAACCAGAATTGAAAGAGAAACGTGTACCCCAATGTTCATCGCTGCATTGTTTACAATAGCCAGGACATGGAAGCAACCTAGATGCCCATCAACTGACGAATGGATAAGAAAGCTGTAGTAAGCCAGAAGCAAAAACAACAATACAGTATATTAACACATATATATGGAATTTAGAAAGATGGTAATGAGAACCCAACACGCGAGACAGCAAAAGGAACGCAGATGTATAGAATAGACTCGTGGACTCTGTGGATGAGGGTAAGGGTGGGATGATATGGGAGAATGGCATTGAAACAAGTTAATTATCATATGTCTAATCAATCGCCAGCCCAGGATTTATGCTCGGGGCTGATGCAGCGAGATTTCCCGGGGGGAGGGAGGAGGGAGGGGGGTTCTGGACGGGGAGCATATGTAAACCCATGGTGATATCATGACATTGTATGGCAAAAACAATAAAAAAAAAAAAAAGAAAGCTGTGGTGCATATACACAATGGAATATTACTCAGCATTAAAAAAAAATTCATTTGAATCAGTTCTACTCAGGTGGATGAAACTGGAGCCCATTATCCAGAGTGAAGTAAGCCAGAAGCAAAAACAACAATACAGTATACTAACGCATATATATGGAATTTAGAAAGACGGTAACGAGAACCCAGCATGCAAGACAGCAAAAGGAACGCAGATGTATAGAACAGACTCATGGACTCTGTGGATGAGGGCAAGGGTGGGATGATATGGGAGAATGGCATTGAAACATGCTATTTATCATATGTGTAATCAATCACCAGCCCAGGATTGATGCCCAGGGCTGGTGCATCAAGATTTCCTGGGGGGAGGGAAAGAGGAGGGAGGGGGGTTCTGGAGGGGGAGCATATGTAAACCCATGGCGATATCATGTCATTGTTGGCAAAACTAATAAAAAAAAAATGTGTGTTGTTTCAAGAAGCTAAGTTACTGGTTAGTAACTGTGGAAAATTCTTAAGGAGATGGGAATACCAGACCACCTGAGCTGCCTCTTGAAAAACTTGTATACAGGTCAGGAAGTAACAGTCAGAACTGGACAAGGAACAACAGACTGGTTCCAAATAGGGAAAGGAGTACATCAAAGCTGTATATTGTCACCCTGCTTATTTAACTTATATGGAGAGTACCTCATGAGAAATGCTGGGCTGGATGAAGCACAAGCTGGAATCAAGACTGCTGGGAGAAATAACAATAACCTTAGATATAAAGATGACACCACCCTTATGGCAGAAAGTGAAGAACTAAAGAGCCTCTTGCTGAAAGTAAAAGAGGAGAGTGAAAAAGTTGTTTTAAAACTCAACATTCAGAAAACTAAGATCATGGCATCTGGTCCCATGACTTTATGGCAAATAGATGGGGAAACAGTGGAAACAGTGGCAAGCTTTATTTTCAGGGGCTCCAAAATCACTGCAGATGGTGATTGCAGCCATGAAATTAAAAGACGCTTACTCCTTTGGAAGGAAAGTTATGGCCAATCTAGAGAGCATATTAAAAAGCAGAGACATTACTTTGCCAATAAAGGTCCATCCAGTCAAGGCTATGGTTTTTCCAGTAGTCATGTATGGATGTGAGAGCTGGACAGTGAAAAAGGCTGAGCACAGGAGAATTGCTTCACACAGGAGAATTGATGCTTTTCAACTGTGATGTTGGAGAAGACTCTTGAAAGTCCCTTGGACTGCAAGGAGATCCAACCAGTCCATCCTAAAGGAGATCAGTCCTGGGAGTTCATTGGAAGGACTGATGTTGAAGCTGAAACTCCAATTCTTTGGCCACCTGATGTGAAGAGTTGACTCACTGGAAAAGATCCTGATGCTGGGAAGGATTGGGGGCAGGAGGAGAAGGGACAACAGAGGATGAGATAGCTGAATGGCATCACCGACTCGATAGACATGCGTTTGGGTAGACTTCAGGAGTTCATGATGGACAGGAAGGCCTGGCATGTTGCGATTCATGGGGTTGCAAAGAGTCGGACAAGACTGACCAACTGAACTGAACCGATATATACATATTTGTGTGTAACAGGAAGTTTCTTGAAAAGTATGCTTTGAAAGGAATCTCAGAGTAACCATTTTCGAAAAATTCTTCTTCAAGTGTCTTGTTGTTACGTCACAAATTTGTGTCTGACTCTCTGTATCCTCAAGGACTGTAGCATACCAGGCTTCCCTACTTTTCACTATCTCCCAGGTGCTTGCTCAAATTCATGTCCATTGAGTCAGTGATGCCATCCAAGCTATATCATCCTCTGTCACCGCCCCCCCCCTTCTCCTCATGCCCTCAATCTTTCCCAGCATCAGGGTCTTTTCCAAAGATCCAGTTATTCACATCAGGTGGCCAAAGTATTAGAGTTTCAGCTTCAGTCTTTCCAATGAATATTCAGGGTTGATTTCCTTCAGGGTTGGCTGGTTTGATCTCCTTGAAGTCCAAAGGACTCCCAAGAATTTTCTCCAGAACCACAATTCAAAAGCATTAGTTCTTCCATGCTCAGGCTTCTTTATGGTTCAACTTTCACATCTGAATATGACAACTGAAAAAACCACAGCTTTGACTAGATGGACTTTTGTCAGCAAAGTGATGTCACTGCTTTTTAGTATGCTTTCTAGGTTTGCCATAGCTTTTATTCCAAGAGCAAGTGTCTTTTAATTTCATGGCTACAGTTATTTTGGAGCCCAAGAAAATAAAATTTACCAGTTTCCATTTCCCCCCATCTACTTGCCATGAAGTAATAGGCTCAGATGCCATAATCCTAGTTTTATAAATGTTGAGTTTTAAGCCAGCTTTTTCACTCTCCTCTTTTACCCTCATCAAGAAGCTCTTTAGTTCCTCTTCACTTTCTGCCATTAGAGTGGTATCATCTGTATGTCTGAGATTGTTGCTCATAGCACTTAGAATAAAACAAAACTCCTTGCAACAGACTACAAGTGAGTATCTAATCCAATTGCTCCTTTCAAATCCCAACTTCCATCTTCCCCTTGTTTTCTATGCTCCAGCCACACCGGTCTCCTTTCTCCTCTTCAAATATACTAGGTTCTTTCCCAACCCAGGACTTTTACAGTTCTATTCCCTCTGCCTATTAAGAGCCTGTATCCACTTTTTGAATAGATTAACTGCTTTTTTATCATTTAGATATCAATCAAATATCATCTCCTCTTGGAAGTGTTTTATAGTTACCTTATCTAAGTACCATTCTTTGGCTCAGCTCATATTACTCCGTCGGATCACCCTGCATGTTTCCTGTTATCAAATTATTTCATTCTATAGTGTTCTGCTGCTTATTTAAATCACTATTGTAATTAGATGGCACATCCTTGAACAGACTCATGCCTTTATCAATTAATTAACCACTTTACTTAGTATTGGATTAGTAAGTATATCACATAATAAGAAGACATAATGAAGGGGTATTCAGCAGTCATCACACTGGCTGGCACACTCAGATGTAAGTACCTTGTACAAGTGAATCTTTCTTGTCTGAGGAATAACCGACTGACTGGCTTGGGCATTCTGTAAAACTCTTCCTTGCATGCAGAGTATAGCTAATAGTCATTTTGAATAATAATATGTTAAGTTTAACAGATCCAGCTGTAAACAACTTATTTATATAACTTATTTATACTTTTAAACGACTGCCTTTGTGAGACTCATCATCTGGGTGTCCCCTTTATGTAAACCTCCACTACAATTATATACTTTCCCCAGTATTACTTATGATACAGGTTCAGCTACTGAAGCCCAAAACAACAAAAGAATTGCATTTACTTCACATGAAAACCCAGTGTGGGTGGTAGCTCTCTATGAAGCTATCACATGCTCAGGGCCCTTCAGCTTTGCTGTTCCATCAGGCCCATGATGTTACCTTGGACACAAAGTATAATAAATCTCACCAATGCACACCCATTCCAGTCCACAGAGACAGGGGAATGGACATCCTTTGATTTTTGGTATGATCTCCCAGAACCTAGTGTATATAGGTTCTAGCTAGACTAAGAAGAAGCTGCAAGAATGGCTTTCAAAGAATTGTCTGTTTTCTGGGGATCCACGTGCTCAGTTACAATGCCAGCTTTCTTGTTGCTGGAAAGAAGGAAAGGATGGGTATTAGGAGTTGTCTCCTATGAAAAAGTGAAAGTGTTAGTTGCTCAGTCGTGTCCAATTCTTTGTGACCCCATGGACTGTAGCCCACCAGGCTTCTGTCAATGGAATTCTCCAGACAACAATACTGGGGTGGGTAGCCATTCCCTTCTCCAGGGGATCTTTCTGACTCAGGGATTGAACCTGCATCTCCTTCACTCTGGTAGATTCTTTATCATCTGAGCTTCCAGGGAAGCCCCATATACCTCCGATTGCATTTCACTGTATCTCAGCTCCTAGAACAGTGTCCTAGCACATGTGTCCTCTGACCATTTTCCTAGGCTTTGTCCTGACTCAGCCATAATCATTGCTCACTTGAACTAAAGCAAGTCTAAATTACCTTTCTGTCTCAATAACAATACCACACTGCCATCAAAGTGAACTATTTAAAATAAGGACATTTGTTTTATTTCATTTTTTAAAGTCCTTCAGTAACTTACCAATGTCCTCAGGATCGGGTCCAACATACGAGCAGATCCTTCAAGGCCCTTGCCCACTGTATCTCACCACAGTCACCCTGTTCATGGCCCAATACAACTAAATATAGTCCCTTCAACATTCCATCTTCTTTTATGCTTTTATGACTTTACACACATGTTGTCCAATCCAGGAAGAATGGTCACTTGCTCTTCTGCATTCCCACAATACCTGACACATATAACAGCACCATTTTGTAATTTTTAGACTTACACCTCTGTCTTTCTATGAGGCTATAACTACTGAAGAGAAAGACAAAGAAACAGATCTTGTTCATCTTTCAGTTCTTAGCCATGAGTTTTCAATTACTGCTGTTATCTAAAATGACCACATATTTGAAGGAATAAAGAATGATTAGCTTATCTAAAGCTAAGAAGCCTGTTTTATCTGGGATCTATTAATAGCATCCTCTGTGGGATGTTGGGCAGCCCCTGCCCAGAAATTTATGGATGTCAGGGTGAATGACACGTATGATGGATATATATGAAATAAATTTACTACTTATACAGTAAACAGCAAAAGGATTCTCCAAGGAGACAGGCTCAGGTTTTGTCTAAGATGAAATAAAATTGAGAGAGAGGTGGAAGGTCACTTAGGGTTTTATTATGATTAACAAGGGGCAGAGGGTAGGGCTAGGATGAGGGTTCTCAAAGAGAGCAGGACTTTGCACTGTTTGAACTTCTCACAGGCACCAAGGAAGGTAGCATCCAGATTTTCTTATCCTTCCTAAATGGGGGCAAAAGAGAAAGGGGAGAGATGGAGAGTTGAAAGCTATCAGCCATAAACTGTCAAAAACAGAGTCTTTCTGTATCACGAAACCTCTCGTGTCAATGGATTATGATTCAGTTGAAGCCATTGTTGTTTGTTCTTGCTTTATCTTAAGGTAAAAGTGTCTACCTCACAAGGTCGTTGTGGGAGTTAAATAACACAGGAAATGGAAAGGGCATTATATATCTATTACAGTGAGAACATTATCTCTATACTGTAAAGTATTACATCAGTTATTACAATCATACAGACTAGATTCTATCCTAAAAGTACTTTCTTTATAATACATATTTTAACATAATTCTAGTTTGTGCTTATATAAATTTGATGTGGCTGATAATAAAATATATAAGCAATGAGGGATGGATTGGATGACACGTGGTTTTAAATATCCATTGGCCATTATTTCATATTCCTGACGGGGAAAGTCTGGGGCGGGGGGTACTCTGTGAGTTGCTGACCTGTAGATTGCAATGCTTGATGCATGAGTTACAAATGCAGCTTCTGTAGCCAAAGTTTTCAATGGGTGGTAAAGCCTGGTGGGAGCTAAACAAAAGCGTCATCAGTTTCCCATCTTCACACCAGTGTTTGTTGACTCTCTGTCATTTGTGCACAGCATCGGTGGCTATCTTGATATCTAAAAGAGGGTTTTAGGCTCAAAAATCGAGAGGCAACCCCAAAGTATAAAATATTTTATTGAAAACCTTATCAGACAGTAAACTTGTGAGAGATTGTAGGAGCAATAAAAAGCACATCCCATGTTTGTGAACCACCACCTCAGCAGACTGACCGCGTTCCCCTTCCGTGACAATGAGAATGGTTGAAATTGCTCCCAGCCTTCCAGACAGCAACAGAGGAGTTGACACCACTCTCCCCAATGGAGGTGAGAGTCAGAACAGCAAACATTAAGGACATCACACCTAAATTAATAGATGCCCAAACAGAATCATATGTTCACAACTGAAACACTTAGAGAAGCAAAGCGCAGCCCTCTGGCAGATGAAGGTGAGAGATAAGCAAACTGATATTTATAATCTTCTTTGAGGGAATAACAAAGGAGAAGCCGGAACTGTTTCTTATGAAAAAGCGTATCTTTAGGAAAACCTTGAAAAAAGATTCCCTGCCTACTTTCTCTCTGTGTTCTTCCTATCCAACTGAAAATGCAGCTGACAGTAGTTTTGTTGCATCATTAAGATGTGAGCATTCTTAAAGAAGCACTGTTACCAAACCCCTGGAAGTTCAGCCCCATGACAGGTCAGCTGGCAAGGCACAGGAAAAAGCAATGTCCCTAGACAAAACAAATGCATGTTTGCTGATCTGGAACAATGGATGTCTTTGGGTTAATGGGTCCACACTCCCTTATTCTCAGCAGATGACCTAATCTCCTACTCGCCTGAGAAAATCTAGGCCAGAGTCCTCAAAATGTGGTCCCCAGATCAGTTCCATGAGTATCAGCTAAGAGCTTCTTCGAACTACAGATCACCAGCTCTGTCCCAAACTCCCAGCTCTATGGGTGGGGTTCAGCAATCTGTTTTTCAGTAAGTCATCCAAGTGATCCTGAATCACTCTAACATTTGACAACCGCTGATCTCCACCTTTGGAAAGAAGTTTCTCCTATCTCTTCCTTGTCATTTCCAATACATTTCTTCTTTTCTGCACTGGATTTACATGTCTCAAAAGAAGAAATTTCTAATATTGTCTTAAGTCCATCTTTCCCTGTGCACCTCCTGCTATATTCTATATTAATTACTGCATTGTGTCTATGTACCACAACTTACAGATTCACCTACAAGGTGGCGCTAGTGGTAAAGAAACTGCTTGCCAATGCATGATACATAAGAGACTCAGGTTCAACCCCTGGGTCAGGAAAATTCCCTGGAGGAGGAAATGGCAATCCACTCCAGTATTCTTACCCGGAGAATCCCATGAACAGAGAAGCCTGATGTGTTTCAATCCATGGGGTCGCAGAGTAAGACGTGACTGAAGCAACTTCCCACACACAGCACAGGGATTAGTCCATTTCAACTAAATTTTCGAATACATGGGTGAGTTGCTCACAGTATTCCGTTATTATTTTTTTCATCTCCAGAGAATCAATAGTAATGTTCTCTCTTTCATTTCTAAAAGTGGTAATTTATGTCTTTTCTTCTTTTTCTTGTCTAACCTGGTCAAAAGTTTATCAGGGTATTGACTTTTACAAAGCACTATCTTTTGATTCCACTAATTTTCTCTATTATTTTCCTGTTTTCAATTGCATTGACTTCTGCTCTAATTTAATTAATGTTTTTCTTCTGCTTACTTGAGTCTTAAATTGTTCCTTTTCTTTGTAGTTTTCTTATACAGAAGGCTTACTGATTTAGTTCTTTAGTTCTCATCAAATACATACACAGGAAGAGACAGAAATAGATGTATAGATAGATACAGGTATAGAAATAAATTTCCCTGTAAGCAATGTTTTTTGCATTATATAAATTATAGTAAATATTGCTTTTATTTTTACTTAGTTCAAAATACTTTTAATTTTCTCTTTGGTTATTTTGATCTATTATTTATAGTTGGATTTCTAATCTCTGAATATTTGAAACTTCCCACTTATATTTCTGTTGTTGATTTCTT
This sequence comes from Antilocapra americana, assembly GCA_007570785.1. NCBI lineage: Eukaryota > Metazoa > Chordata > Mammalia > Artiodactyla > Antilocapridae > Antilocapra > Antilocapra americana. The sequence goes on along the minus strand of ML661344.1, from coordinate 3,710,254 downwards.
ACTTAATTCCACTATGTCTGAGAACACAGACCACTTAATTATTTTAAATTTGTTAAGCTATGGGTTATAGCCCAGAATAGATGCATCTTGGTGAGCATTCAACGCAATCTTGAAAAGAATGCATATCGTGTTGTTATTGGATGGAGTATTCTAAAAACTTCAATTAAATAAAGTTGATTGATAATGCTGTTCAGGTCAAATATATTTCTAATGATGTTCTCCTTGTCTGGTATCAGTTTTCTGCAGTGTTGAAGTCTACAACTTAATAGTGGATTTGTCTATTCTCCCTTCTCTTGCTATATTTAGAGAAATTTTTAAAAGCTTGAAAACACTTGCAGTATGATGTGTGTGTGCTAAGTCATGTCAGTCCTGTCCCACTCTTTGTGACCCTATGGACTGTAGGCTTCCACGCTCCTCTGTCCATGGGATTCTCTAGGCAAGAATGGAGTGGGTAGCAATGCCATCCTTCAGGGGATCTTCCTGACCCAGGGATCAAAACTGCATATCTTATATCTCCTGCATTGGCAGGCAGGTTCTTTACCACTAGCACCACCTGGGAAGCGATATGATAGGCAACCTCCAACTTAGTCCCCAGCGATGCCCACCTCCTCATATTCAGGCCCTTGCACAATTCCTCCCCTTTGTATGGGCTAGACCTAATGAATAGAATATGCAAAAGTGATGGGATATCACTAAAACATTTTAAATTTCTATCGGTCTTTCTCTATCAAAAGCCTTTGTTCCATAAAAAGCAAACCACCATGTCATGAGTAGCCCACGAGAGAGGACCATATAGCAAACACTGATGTTTTCAGTCGACAGGCAACAAGAACATGAACCTGTCAAAAACCACGTGAGTGAGCTTGGAAGCTGTCCTTCCCACCCAGTCAACTACTGAAATGATTGTAGCACTGGTTAGTAACTTGACTCTGGCCTTGTGACAGACCCAGCCAGAGGGACCCAGCTAGATCACAACTAGATTCCTGGCCCACAGAAAACAGAAGATAAAACATGCTTGTTATTTTAAGCCATTACGTTTGCAGGTGATTTGTTATACAACAGTAGTTAACTAATATATGTGGGGAAAAGAAAACTACATAAAATTACCTCATACTTAAAAGCTAAATAAATATACATTTTAAAAATAAAAAATATAATAATCAAAATTGACATATGCAATATAATAGGTTTAACAGAAAATTAAGCATAGCTGAAGAGAGAATTAGCAAACCAGAAGCAGACCAAAAGCAATTACAAGAATACAACCCAGAAAGACAAATACTGTTTAACCATAAGTGTGTGAAAGACATTAAAAAAAATGGAAGATGAAGAAATAGATCCAAAATACAAAGTCCAATAGTGAGGAGCAAAAGGCTGACAGAGAAAATATTTGAAGAGATAATGACAAAGAATATTCCAAATTCAATGATAAAAGACACCAAACAACATATTCAAGAAGTTCAGTAAATCTCATGTACGATAAATAAAAGGAAACCCACCCATAGACACACCAAAATGGAGTTCAGAAATTAAGGGCCCCCCACCCCAAATGCAGTTTATTTACACAGTAAAACAATTAGAGCCATTTTCCCAACAACAGTAATGGAAGCCAAAAGGCAAGGGGAAAGTATTGAATTAAACAGACTGCTACATAATGAAAAAGAAAACACTTTCAAGCATGAGACAAAATAAGGACATTTTCAGAGAACCAAACAGAAAAATGAGAGTAAATTCTAAAGGACTTACTTCAAGCAAAAAGGTAAATGATCCAAAACAGAGAGCTAGTGTATTTTCAGGTTAAAAAAAAAAAAAACAGATAATTAACAATTGCAAACAAGGAAGGGCTAGAAGGAGTCAAAGAGTTCTAAGAGCCTCATAGAGGAGAGTTAAAATTATAGACTTAACTACGGACAGCCAAGGCTGAGTACTGACTCATTTTCCTAATTTGGTTGTGGTGACGCTGATAAACTTGGTAGGTCAGTAAACTCCTTGAACCATTAAAAAAATAAAGACCACCAGAGGTGTGGGCATTGGCCATGTCCCTAGTGTAACCCCAGACCAGAGGTGGAAAGAAGGGGACAGGCTGGGGAATGGCAGGAAGAATGTATTTTTTCCACTTTTGGATGTGTTTTCCAAGTGTCAGATGCCACTATCTTAACATTCCTAACTACTTCCTGCCTTTTTACTCAGTTGTCCATGGGGAGAAGAAGTAATTTAATCTGCATTGGTCTTTCCAGAGGAAAAAGTAGACATGCACAAGTCAGTCCTTCCTTCCTACTGCCTCACCTGGGCAGGATTCTACAATTCTTCCATGTTCAGGTTTTATAGAGGTGGAGTCTCTCTCTGAGGACAAGATCTGCCTGCCCAGCACTAGCACTTCCTCTTACTGCACAGTAAACCTGTATAATTACGGCGCACAGAGTTAGACAACACCTACCTGCCCACAGACATAGAGTACATGTTCCAACATCAACTTTATCAGTAATAAAAATAACATCCTGCTTTCATATCTGAATTCTTCTTTCATATTCCCAAGATGGTTCTAATAACGCAGGTGGTGAAATTCCCCCAGAATCCCAGCAATAAAAAATGGATAATGTTGGCTGTTTAGTCAATATTTAACAACAAAATAACAATAATATCAAAATAACCACTAAAGTGCTAATTACTATGCTACATACATTGCAAACATTTACTCTCTCACCACGACTCTGAAAAGTTACATCATCTCTGTTTATCTCTGTTTATTCATTTGCGTTTTTGTGGAATGATGAAGTTCACCCAAAAGGTAGCAAGATGGATGTTAACCCAACTGGACTCAGGTCCTCACTCTTCCTTTCTCCACAGTAAATCAAATCACTCTCCTAGTCCAGGCCTTTTGCCTGAGATGATGGCCAACTCCCTTCATCCAATGTACTCACCCCAAACAAGAGCTAAATTTATAGCAATCTTTTCTATTGGGTTGGCCAAAAAGGTCGTTTGAGTTTTTCCTATAAGATGTTATGGAAAAACTTGTACAAACTTTTTGGCCAACCCAATATTTAACTTTATATACACTGGGTAGTAATTTTTATTTGTTCTCATTCAAATTCCTTCACTAGCTTTAAAGACTTGATATATAGCACATATTCCCAGATCTTTGACACATTTAGAACACCAACCAGTAACTCAAGGTTGGTTTCACCCAGTTACCACTGTCAAAGCAATTATCAGAGAGGGCATCATATCTTGGGGATTTTTGCTAGTCTAGAACAGAAGTCATCAAACTTACTGGCAGGCAAAATCTAGCCTCCTGCCTGTTGATGTAAATAAAGTTTTACTGGAGCCCAGCTACATTCATTTATGCACTGCCTATGGCCACATTCATACTACACTGGCGATGCTGAATAGTCACAACAGAGACTATAAAGCCCACAAAGCCAAAAATATTTACTAACTGGCAGAAAAAGTTTACTATCCCATCATCTAGGCATGTAGATTGATTCCACATTCTCCGCACTCTAAGTGGTGAGTATAATTCTTTCCCACACAGGGTTGTATGCTGCATTCCTTATCTCTAGGACCCTTCATCAAGAGGTGGCCCTGATGATATCTGAACCATACTTTCTCACTTCTAATCAAACAGTCTTTCAATGAAATTCCTCTGCCAGCAATTCCTCCAGTCTCTATCAATATTCCAAAAGAAATATTTCTAAGGGATGCATTGAAATACTTTTAGTTGCTTATACTTAAAAATAAATTTGAAATCAATGACTGAATACTCCCACACTTTAAAAAGTATCCAGGTGATTGGGGGAAAAGACATATTATAAATTAATTACTTCTATGTGGTGCTGGCTGACCGCATGACAAACTGGATAATGAGTCAATCCTCCATTTCATTCTAAACTACTGATACTCAGCTTGAGCCTACTGATACGTGAAACATGGTTTCTCATTTTCAAAAGGCTTTAATGGATAATGATCAAGAGAAGCGAAACTAAGTTCTGTTGATTGCCTAACATGTGCTTTTTACTAAACTAGGCATTTTATAGAGATCACCAGATCTAATCCTTACAATAGCCCTTGAGGTTGAGTACAATTACTCTCTCTGTACAGATTAACACATTCAACTTAGAGAGGTAAAGAAGCATGCCCAACATGTCAGAGTCTGTATTCAATACTTGTAAGGAAACAACAATTCCATAACTCCCAGAGGGTCTTTGGGTAAAATGAACTCCAACACTGCAAGGTACATTTTATCCGGACTGTTGCTCTAACAGATAGAGCACCAATGCCCAACGAAACCAGGCCCCTGCTGTGCTCGTCCTCAGCTGATCACCTCTGTACTGTTGGTTTGTGAAGAATTTCCTTCTGGGGAAGAGTCTGGGATAGTAATAAGGACAATCACAGAGCTCAGGAAAGCATGTATTTACCAACATCAGGAAGCCTTTCAATATTGTAACAACTGGTACTACCACACTGGTGCCAACTTGCTGAAATACAAATCCACGTAGATTTATATTTTAGATTTCAAATCTGTCATAATGTAGAAGCAAGCCAAGACTGACCACATAGGCTATGCGACTGAGTAAGCGATGTGGGAGCCACGCGTCCGTTTGAGTTCTCGGTGATTGGTTATGGCTATTGTAATGTTAATTCAGCTAAGGAGAAGATGCCAGTTAATGCTTTTCAAATTTTTAACCCATTCCCCTTATAATGTTTTACATGCTTCTCTATCATATACAGACTGCTTGGTGAACCATTTCGTGCTAGTAACTGTGATACCTGAAGTCTCGGGGATCTAATTCTTAGCATATTTGATAACCACCAGCTAAAAGCTTTCCTGCATCACTCAGTGAGCACATATGGGACTACTCATCAGCAGTGCACAGCTCAGTATGTGGTCATGGAATGTGGCACGCAATAAAGCTCACAGATTTTAAGGATTTACTGCAACGATATTGCACAGTGATTTAATGTTTAGTTCTCTTCCTTAAAAAATGACTTTAAAAGTCACTTTAAAAGCACCATACTATTATAATTTAAAATTATATAAAATATAGAGACAGCACTTTTCATTTGAACAGGACTCCATGTATATAAGCAGGCTATTCTTGGAAAAATATTTGGATTATGTAAAGGAAAAAGAAAAATCAGAGAAACTGCTAAATACTAAATATGTGATAAAAACACATATTTGAAGAAATATCATGGCACAATTTTAACCACAGTGATAAATTATATGTACTTGATTAATGTTTTAACACTAGATTAGAATAGTCTCTTTCACAAACATAGATTCTGCAAAAAGTCCAGGCATCTCCTATAGGACAATTTTCATTCCTCTTTTGATTTACAAAAGTGTTTTATTTACTATCTAATCATAAACTGAAATTATTAAAGTGGGATTATAGTAAAAACAAGCTAAGAATAATTATATTTTGAGTATAGCAGTAAGAATATCTCTTGTCATTCATATATATAATATAGATGATTTGTATATTCCATATATATATATTTCCTTTAGGTATTTATATATGATTTTTCTTTTCTAAATTAAACATGTCAACATTCACTGAAATTAAAAAAAAAAACGATCATAGGCAGTAATTTTACTTTCCCTGCCATTAATAAAAATGCATCTCATTCCTTCTTCAATCTCAATTTCATCTCAATTCCTTTCATCTCAATTCCTTCTTCAATGCATTCTCATTCCTCCCAGTCTTAAGAAGTAGACAGTATCTCCACTGTTTAAAAGGTCTCATTTTGCTATCCAAAGGGAAACAAATTCTCAAAATGTCAAAAGCCTTAGCTATTCCACAGATAACTAACATTTTAGTAACAAGAAAATTGTATCTGGAGTAACTGGAAACTAAAACTTCAGGCTGCCTTTACTCTGGGGGCTACTCACCACTCCTGGGTTACCGTAGTAATAGCGATGCTCGGCAGCGTCATCAGAGGGAGCGTGGTGGGTCTGGAGATGCCATCTCCCTCAGGTGTCCTTGCCCTTCCGCTCTGCCTCTGAGACAGCGGTGGCAGCTGTGGGTTTCCTGAGCAGCACCTTCTTCCCCTCCAGAGGTCGATCCCAAGTGTGTTACTAGAAGAACTGTAGGACTTACTCAAGCTACATTCAAAATAATCTTTAACATTCTAGAGGAACCACAGGGGAAGAAAAAGGAGGAAAAAGAAAATGAAATTCAAATGTTTGAAATGATGCACGATGTAGTAAAATAAGAAACTAAACGATCAAGCTGTCACTCATAAAGTCCTTATTCAGTATCTCACACTCAGAATCTAATACTGACCTCAAAAGCTTAAGAGAAAACATATAGGCATGGGGGCTAATGCTCAAATGTTAAACGTATCAGTTGCACAGTCTTAGTGACCTTTAGGACTGTGGGTATCTTCTCTTTTTTAAATTATTCTTTTTTTTCCTTTCTCTGTTTTAACTTGCTAAAATGAAAGCTAGTCACTGAAAATATATTTTGGATATTGATGTTATCATTTTGCAACATGGGAATAAGCTATACTAGCTTAAGTATAACACTTCTTGCTCAATGTTTTGAAGGAAAAATATTTTCTGTCTCAGACCAGGAAGATATTCATAATTGTGAGTGACTGGGTAGCTGACTTTTCCTTTTCTCATAAAAGTTCTCCTCAGAGTTAGGGAGGTTTAGGGGTCAATAAGGGGAGGGGGTTAAATATATAAGAGTTCAGAAAAAGAAGAATATACTCTATTTGGTCCTGAATTGAACTGCCATATGTTCAATATGTGCCCTAAGGCTGACATGAAATGAAATATTTGTGAGAAGATAAGGGCATTGAATTATAACCAACAATAAGAGTTATTCATTCTTCCCATATCTCTTGGTGACTCTGGTTCCTGGTACTGTGGAGAGCAGAAGACTCGAAAGAGCCTCGGCCTGGTTCACCACTCATACTGGCTTAAAGACAGCAAATGCTGCAGCAATGCAAATAGCCACTGATAGCCACTTGGAATTTAAAAGTTAAATCTGTCACTCCCCACTCATATCTTAAGCAATAATTGAAGTCCTAATACCAGACCAGGATCTCTCACCTGGAAGTCATTCAGTAGCCCTTAAAAAGACAGGTACTTCCTACCGCCTTTCAAAATAGATTTAGGAGAGCCTGGAACTAGACTGCCTTTAAACAAACAAACAAAAGTTCTCCACCCACCACTCCTCTACCCATCCCTATACTTGCTCATACAAGAATAATTAAGTCAAGTTTAAAGGCCTAGCTGGGATCATTCAACAAATATTTGTAGCACACCTATTAGAATCTTGCACAACCCTACTTTGAGAGGGTACAACAGCAAAAAGCAGCAGGACTTATATTCTAGTTATTTATGCTTATCTCATCTATACAAAGCCACATTTTCATGACAAAATCTGGGCATGCATAGGCCTGACAATTTTCAGGGGACCCACTGTCTCCACCTGGAAATGGGATATCATCATATTTTTTTCTGTTTGACTTAAGGTTTTCAAATACCACTTATTTAAAATTCAGTAGAACCACAATTCAGTAACAGAAAGAAGACCAAACAATTTAGAATTTTCCAGAGTTTGAAATATTCTGGAATGTGCCCAGGATTTAACTGTTCGGTAATTGGGACTAGACCACCTTAGGTTTAAACAAACAAACTGGTTTAGTAACTGATTATATTAAATCTACCATGGCCTTGCACTTACGTGTGTGTATTTGTGTGTGTTAGAAATAAGAGCTGAGAAGAAAACATGGCATATGTAAGTTTCTTTCTCAAAAGACTAGAGGAGACACAAAGTCTTAGAAGAGACAGTCTTCCTAAAGAGATTCAAGAATAAACTAAAAGTCGGAACTTTTATGTATCGGTTTGTTCCAAATATACACATAAAGAAAGTACCAATTATCTAGAAAGCAGTCTTCAGCTCTTTTTTACCACCTATACATAAATACTGTACAAAAAAACAAAAATGAGAATGTCACTTAGTTAAACCACAAATCACAATGGTCTTATAATAAAGTTATTGGATATTTTTTCCTCTTTTAGGAAAGTAAATATTACCAACCAGGTATAAGTGCAGTGAATAAACTAAATGGGTACTTATATGATACTTGTTACTTGAAAGGTAACAAAGTCACCACCTACCACAAAATGTCTCCCATATTGACTTGTGAACATACTTAAAATAGAGATTTGGAGTCATTCTTTGAGTTTTAAGAATTTTTTCTAAAGACTTCAATTAATGTGAAAAAGAACATAATGGAATAGCTCTTTAGAAATCAAGTTAAATCTTGAAAACATTAACATTGTTTTACAAACACTTCATTAACCCATGTTGTGTTATCAATATAATTACCTCAAACTCTAATTCATACTCATAATTACTGTCCCCAATTTGCTAAATTCTAAATTTAGACAAAATCTAATTCTGTCAATTCGAAACTACTGAATTTGTGATCTTGGATTTCTTTTCCTATTTTAACCAGCATGATATTGGTTGACTATATAATTTATCAGATTAAAGATTTGCAGAGGAAAAAAACATTAATTTAAATGTTACTTCTGGAAATCACACTGCTCCCTTTGCTAGAAATGCTCCTCCCCCAGATCTTCTGAGTTCACTCCTTCAATGCTTATATGTCTTCATTGTCCATATGTCATCTCTTCATGTCATCCTTCTATAAACACTTACTGTCATCATCCAGTTATTCTTTGCCCCCCACCGACCAATTTCATTTTTCTGTACAGCTCTTATTATAGCTGGAAATATTTTATAATTTGTTGATTTATTTATGCCCTCTCCTCTGTAATGTAAACTTCAAATGGGCAAGAACTCTAATCCCTAGAACTAACCAGTGTTTGGTGCATAAGAGGTGCTAAATAATATCAAGTGAACATTTAAATCACTGAGTAACTGTTTGCTGAGCTGAAATAACTATGAATATAATAAAACATCCTTGACTTAAGGGTGAATCTTTCTTCAGAATGTGGCATATAAAACATGGTTATCTGTCAAGGTGCTTTCATTTTAAGGGAAGAGATACTGTGTGTAACATTTGATATGATCTTCTGTACTATATTCAGAAAGTTGAGGTACATGGTGAAAAGTTTTCAATTATTGCTGATTACTAGAAATAAAGAACAAGCCACAAATGGGAGCTAAATGTATAATTTTAAATAGTCTAGTAACTGCATTAAAAAAAGAAATATGAAATTACCTTTAATAGTATATTTTACTTAGCCTAGATTGTCCAAAATAATGACATTTCAACATGTAATCTATATCAAAAATTACTAATGACATATTTTATACTCTTTTCTATCTGTACTGTTATGAATTCAAGATCCAAAACGTATTTCATATTTACAGCACCTCTCCATTCACACTAGTGCTTAAGAGTCACATGTGGCTAGTGGCTACCAAGCTGGTAGCCAGCTGGTATCTAGTTACAAACAATCCACTCTAGGTGGGGTTTTTAATCTTCAAATATGCATTTCTTTCCTGCACATTCTTCTGAGAAAACTTCTCTGTCTTTTGATTGTGTCAACTATTTCCTCAGAGAGGGTTAGGATAATCACTGTAATGATAGAATGAAAAGAAAAAATAATTGATCATCCTTTATAGACAGACTGTATTGCTTAGCTTCACTCTTCCAAAGAAATAGAATTTGGAGCATACCTTATACAAATAGTATTATGGGAAAATCCCAAGGTTCCTTCTTTAAGAGACATGAATGGGGGATTGATCAATTGAAAGCAAAAAAGATAATCTCAGCTGACCAAGATGCAGAGCTATTGAAAATAATGTCTATAGACTTCTTCAGAGGACCCAGAGCAGGGCTTCTCAAATATAATGTACATATCTGGTCTCCCTGGGAACTTGTTAATACAAAGTTTGATCTATAGGTCTAAGGTGTGGTTCTGAGATTCTGCATTTCTAATAAACCCACAGGTGATGCTAGCACTGCTGGCCTGAGGCCCACACTGAGCAGCTAAGTCCTAGAAGGTGTGTACCTCACAAATTTCTTCTTAATACAAACAGCTGTCAAAGACCCCACCTCAAGAGGCGACTCACATCAGCTATACATGGATAAAAATATACAAGAAAGTCATCAAGAAATGGTGAAAAGAAAGGTGAAAACAAACTTTTCCAGACTAGTATCTTGTAAATAAAACCCACAAACTCAAACTGAGCCCATTTCCGAGCTGCAACGAGGGTGGTATGCCTGCTGTCTACCTCTCAGAGTTCTGGGTCCAAGGGCTGGCAGTGTCTGTGTCATAGAAATAACTAGCGACAGGGTGGTACTTCTAAACAACCTTACCTGCCCTTGGAACAGAATTACGGAGTGCCTTCTTTATTTAGCAGATAGAGTGGGGAGAATCAGCAACTCCATGACTTTTGGAACTTACATCATCGGCCGTCACTGTCATCACACTCCTGCTTTTCTTCATTATAGAGGTGGAAAACAGCCCCTCTCAGGGTCTGTTATTCAGGGCAGCTTTGCTGTAGATTTTTAAGACCTACGGGGGAAAAAGACACACACAAAAAGAACAGCTCGGTATCTTTAGTTAAACACAAATACATGGTATTCTCCGCACCAACATCTGAAGGTATACAATGCATGTGGATAAGTAAATATACCCCAATTTACCAAGCTAACTAAAGCTGAGCTGTGAGAAAAGAGGTTCACAAAACGCAAAAATAGACAAAGCTATCTAAGGAAAGAGAAAAAGAATAGAGGGTAATAACTAGACTCCCAAATTATCAAGGAGAAGGCGATGGCACCCCACTCCAGTACTTTGCCTGGAAAATCCCATGGATGGAGGAGCCTGGTGGGCTGCAGTCCATGGGGTCATGAAGAGTTGGGCACGACTGAGCAACTTCACTTCCATTTTTCACTTTCATGCACTGGAGAAGGAACTGGCAGCCCACTCCATTGTTCTTGCCTAGAGAATCCCAGGGATGGGGGAGCCTGGTGGGCTGCCGTCTATGGGGTCACACAGCGTCAGACACGACTGAATAGACTTAGCAGCAGCAGCAGCAAATTATCAATGATCTTTAAGACTATAGAAATATTTGGTACTAGTGAAAGGCTTTATACTTATGAAGTATCTCCCCAAGCAATATTTCATTCGATCCCCATAACAATCTGTGAAATTGTTTCCATCTCTTTTTAATAATGAGAGAATAGAGGATCAGAAAAATGATTTGGCCAAAGTAACACATCTAAAACTAGAAAAGAAATGGCAACCCACTCCAGTATTCTTGCCTGGAAAATCCCATGGACAGAGGAGCCTGACAGGCTACAGTCCATGGGATTGCAAGAGTTAGACATGACTTAGTGACTAAACCACTGACACAGTTAAAATATAGCAGATTTAGAATTTAAGGTATATGATCCATTGATGCATGCATGCATGCTAAGTCACTTCGGTCGTGTTTACTCTTTGTGACTCTATGGACTGTGGCCCACCAGGCTTCTCAGTCCATGGGATTCTCCAGACAGGAATACTGGAGTGGGTTGCCATTTCCTTCTCCATGATCCATTAATACTACTGCCAATAAAAAGGAAAACTAAACCAATACAAAAAATATGCATGACCAAAAAAACCCTTAATTTCAATTTTACCATTACTTTAAACTTCTTATATATACATATGCAAGCACTCATTACAGAGAATTTAGCAACCAAGAGGTAGAAAGAGCTAGAATTTCCTAGTTTAAATCACACAAACTTGGCCATTCTGAAGCAGACACTGTAGTTCATGACATTTGTTTTGTGTAGATCACTAGAATTCAGTTCAGAAACAAAGAACCTCAATAACATTTCCAAAATTTAAGGGTACATCCTGCTTGCACAAACTCCAGAGGAAAAAGAGTCACTGGTTTATAAATATGAAAACTCAGGCTATTCAAACAGGCCAAAATTTAAAGTTCAGACATACAATAGTCTAAAAAAGAATATGAAGAGTTTTGACTTTGCAGAATTGAACTGGAAAAGATACATTGCAGAAATCACTGAATCCAAAAATATTGGTCCAGACAGTGGATTCTCAAATCTTAATATTAAAAACCTCCCACTTCTGTGTGTTTGAGATTTTCTGTAAGAAAAAGAGTTTAAAAAATGTAATTTTTAGTAATAAAAAAATGGCTTCATCAATGCTAAGATCCAGAAGCTCCTGTATTTTCTTACTTTTGTACATTTAAAACACTTAATACATGCCGGATTTGAAAAGTCTGCTTCTTGAACATGAAGATATATATAGATTACCAGAGTGATGGAATTGTAGCTATGTGACTAGGAATACTAAGTAGTGGCATTGTACCATCACCCAGGAAACCAGGGTTGAATTTCTAACACATAATTTGACTATATTATGCAGAAGTTGGAAGCAAAACTGACAGTAGATAAGAGAGTGGGGGAGGGAGAAACTTCACCATTTTAAGTCTTCTAGGGAGAGAACCCCACAGGCTTTTCAGGTGTTCAACTCAATATGACAAGGAAAAGAATTTCCTCATCATACACCAAGGAATGATTACAATTATTGAGCTTTTTTAACAGTGACCAAAGAGGAATAAGCAGAAATTTAGAGTTCTTACTCAAAAGATGCTTGAAACCTAGCAAAGGTCAACAAATAACAGATATATTTTATCTCTGTTATATTCAATCTTGAGTGCCTCTCTGAGGCAGAAACTGAAAAAAAAATGTTTATACCCCTGTGTTAAAAGAAAAAGCAAGATTCAAGATGTTTTATATGTAGGATATAAAATTAGACATACCTACCCAATGATTATGATTCTCAAAAATATAAGCATAGAAAAATATTAAACAAGCTGTGTAACGTTGTAACTGAACATTATATAAGAGGCATAGAACTTATTCTTTCTTTTCCATATTTTCCAAAGTTTTGTGATATTCTTTTTCAAGCCAAAAAAGTGATCCATTTTGCTTGGCAGGAAATGCACTTAAAAATAGGATAAAACAGCACAACTGGAATAGAAATTCTGAGGCTGTCTTCAGCAGGAAGGAACTGTGATCAAGCTTCCCCAGCAGAAATGAAGGGTAAGACCTTAACTATATTTTCTTAGAAGTGAGCAAAGCTATGATGGGATCCAAATGAAGCTCAATGCAAATATGGCTCTCAAGAATTTTACGTCTAGTCTGGCAGGAAAGACTTACCTATATTAAATATGCATTTAATAGGTTCTCAAAAATATTTGTAAAATGAGTGAATCAAAGAATATAATTAAATATTAAAATCTTTGGGTTTCTGGGAAATGAATGAGGTCTTCTTTTAGCCTTAAATAATGAGTAGAATTTGTTTAGCAGAGATAGTGGGAAAAAATACAATGTGCAAAAATATGGGAAGGAATCTAATGCACTACGTCTGTGACTATGCAGGAAGATGCCACGCTAAGGAAGTTTATGACAGGCAGGAAGACAACATGCTCCAGGGTGACATCAGCAGATTTGGGTCATGCAGGAGTATTATTGTGAGGTCTTAGTCATGAAAATAAACTCATGTTTCATAACACTCTGAGTGTGAAAGCTGACTGGACAGATTCATGAGCCTTCAGTTGGGAGCGTGTCCTGGCTAGCAAAAGGCACGATCTCAAGTTACAAAAGTTACAAGGCAGTTTTCCAAATGTTCTACATATAAAATATATTACTTTTACATTCAGAAATAAAACCCAGCACCTGTTACAAAAAAAACAAGGTAAAGAAGAGAAGAAGAGATTATTTTCTAGGCAGTTTACATTTGTCTCCTCAAGATCCACTCCAACACCTTCTCCATCTCGGCAGTATCACAGGAGGCTCGTCCTAACAGATTGAGTCCATGGGCTCTCCAGCCGTCTGGCTCCTGGGGAGTACGGTGGGAAGGCAGGAGGAAAGAAAACGTCCTCTCTATTGGCCAGTGTGCAGCAGTAATGAAAGCTCTTTTCTAGATCACAGCTCCTACAATCACCCATCTCTAAGGAGATAGGTTTCCCTAACTTCCATTAACTACTGCTTCCACTTCACCTTTCAAACACAAACCTGATGGCAGCTTTCCACTGTTGCTATTCTTACAGTGCTTGGTTATCCCTTTGGGTTATCCTCAACCCTGTCCACACCTTTTGTAAATAGTGTGTGCGTGCAAAGTTGCTTCAGTCATGTCCAACTCTTGGGAACCCTATGGAGCATAGCCCGCCAGGCTCCCCTGTCCATGGGATTCCCAAGCAAGAATACTGGAGTGGGTTGCCATTTCCTACTCCATTGTAAATAGTACCTCCATTAAATTTTCTTTCATTCCCTGTGGGAGTGCAATCTATTTCCTATGGAGACCCTGACTGAAAACAGATTTGTCCAAAAACTTTACAAAGCCAGAGGGCTAGTGTAAAATGTACCCCCTCAGTGCATAGTAAAGTGGCTGACACAAAACAGGGTTTCAATAAACAACTTTTAGAGAATGAGTAAGTAAAATCTAGATGGAGTTTTAGAATGGTTTTATGGCTTTTAGAAAAGAAGGTCACCAGGCAAGGTTTCAACTTGCTTTTGTAAGGCAGAAATAGTTCTGTCATCACTCAGGGGTAGCAATGGTAGCTCTGTTTGGGAAATCAGAGAAATGTTATGCTTAATACTACACTGTTATATTACTATTTTATACTATTGCTATATAATATTAATGTGCTGTGCTTAGTTGCTCAGTCATGTCTGACTCTTTGCAACCCCATGGTAGCCCATCAGGCTCCCCTATCCATGGGGATTCTCCAGGCAAGAATACTGGAGCAAGTTGCATGCCTTTGGCCAGGGGATCTTCCCAACCCAGGGATCAAACTCAGGCCTCCTGAAATACGGAAATATTCTTAACTGAGCCATCAAGGAAGCCCATATATATTGGCAGCATACAATACAACTTAGCATTATATTATATATTATTGATATATTATAAAATAGAAAAATAGAGATTATAAGTGCCATGTTCCTGCTGATTACAACAAACTGGAAAATTCTTCAAGAGATAGGAATACCAGACCACCTGACCTGCCTCCTGGGAAATCTGTATGCAGGTCAACAAGCAATGGTTAGAATCTAACATGGAGCAACAGACGGGTTCCAAATAGGGAAAGGAGTACATCAAGACTGTATATTGTCACCCTGTTTATTTAACTTAAACACAGAGTACCTCATGAGAAATGCTGGGCTGGATGAAGCACAAGCTGGCATCAAGACTTCCAGGAGAAATATCAACCTCAGATATGCAGATGACACCATCCTTATGGCAGAAAGTGAAGAAGAACTAAAAAGCCTCTAGATGAAAGTGAAAGAGGAGAGTGAAAAATTGGCTTAAAGCTCAACATTCAGAAAACTAAGATCATGGCATCTGGTCACATCACTTCATGGCAGATAGATGGGGAAACAGTGGAAACAGTGGCTGACTTTATTTTTCTGGGCTCCAAAATCACTGCAGATGGTGATTGCAGCCATGAAATTAAAAGACACTTACTCCTTGGAAGAAAAGCTATGACCAACCTAGACAGCATATTTAAAAGCAGAGACATTACTTTGCCAACAAACGTCCATCTAGTCAAAGCTGTATTTTTTCCAGTGGTCATGTATGGATGTGAGAGTTGGACTATAAAGAAAGCTGAGGACCAAAGAAATGATGCTTTTGAACTGTGGTGTTGGAGAAGATTCTTGAGAGTCCTCTGGACTGCAAGGAGATCCAACAAGTCCACCCTAAAGGAAATCATCCTGAATATTCATTGGAAGGACTGATGCTGAAACTGAAACTCCAATACTTTGGCCACCTCATGCGAAGAACTGAGTCACTGGAAAAGACCTTGATGCTGGGAAAGATTGAAGGCAGGAGGAGAAGAGGACAACAGAGGATAAGATGGTTGGATGGCATCACCAGCTCAATGGATATGAGTTTGAGTGAGCTCCGGAGTTGGTGATGGACAGGGAGGCCTGGAGTGCTGCAGTCCATGGGGTTGCAAAGAGCCGGACATTACTGAGCAATTGAACTGAACTGAACTGAGTGTCAGTTGCCTATGCTTTGGACTAACATGGATAGAGAATTCATCTCGTGCCAGTTTGTGTACCACACATATATGAGTCCAGTTACGTCTCATTAGAGCTGCTAGCCAAATGCAGTGGGTACAACTATCATGACAGGTGAGGGAATAAAGGCTCAGAGCAGTAATGGAATACTCACAGAGTCACACGTTCTGTTGTTTCAGACTAAGACATTATTTCTAAACCAAACCTCTTCACCAGTCACTATACAACTGATTGGGGACTTATTCACATCTCTTCAAAGTAGAAAAGTGATTTTTTTATTTCTTTTTATGATGTTGGACTACAAGTTAAGTTGATCAGTTTTCTGGAATCATGCTCCCTAATCATGTTAGGACAGAAGAGAGAAATTTTAAAAAGATACTGGCATTTTATAAGGCCTCAAATTTAAGGCAAATGTAAACAGAGAAAAGAAGTCAAGTTCTCCTAATCTGAAACTATTCTTCTATTTGCAAAATTTGCTTCTCAATAAATAGAATGCCATGTGCTTCATTAAAACAAAGTATTTCTAAGAAATCCTAAAGTTATAAGCAAGTATGATGACACTAAATTCCATTTTGGCATGTATGAATAGTTTTTTTTTTTTATTTGTTTTGCCATACAATGCCATGATATCGCCATGGGTTTACATATGCTCCCCCTCCAGAACCCCCCTCCCTCCTCCCTCCCTCCTCCCTCCCCCCAGGAAATCTCGATGCACCAGCCCCGAGCATCAATCCTGGGCTGGCGATTGATTACACATATGATAATTAACATGTTTCAATGCCCTTCTCCCATATCATCCCACCCTTGCCCTCTTCCACAGAGTCCATGAGTCTGTTCTATACATCTGCGTTCCTTTTGCTGTCTCGCATGCAGGGTTCTCGCTGCCATCTTTCTAAATTCCATATATATGCGTTAGTATACTGTATTGTTGTTTTTGCTTCTGGCTTACTTCAGTCTGGACAATGGGCTCCAGTTTTGTCCATCTGAGTAGAACTGCTTCAAATGAATTTTTTTTAATGCTGAGTAATATTCCATTGTGTATATGTACCACAGCTTTCTTATGAATAGATTTCCTGTAGTTTTATCTTTCACGATTTAAATGGTGCTTTTAAACATATTAATCTTTCAAAACATTGTTATTTTTCTAAGGCTATAGTATTCATCATATAATTATGTTGTTTTCCTCTTTTCCACAGAGATATAAAATCTAAAATGAGAAAGACACTGAAGGACACAGCTGCCCTGTACATTTCTCTTTCAGCAGGTTTGTTATCAGTAGTGATTCTTGATTGATAAAAAGTTCAGTAAATAATGGTAGTCATTCTAAAATCCTACTTTATGGATATAAACCATGATGAAATGACCAAACCTTGAAGAAATGAAAAAAATAGCGTCGTACCTTGAGTTTTGAATAAAGTTATCTTTTTCAGTTTGAAGATTTCTCTTTAATTCTGAGATGATATTCAAAGGAGTTTAACTTTGTTTTGTGTATAATTGATCTACTGAACATTTTGTACATGTTTTCATTTTTCTCCAGTAACTGCTTTCCATCTGCAGTGTTAAATCTATGTCCTCTTCCTTAACAACAGCTCAGATTGAGTACATAACTTATAACTAACGGCTTTACACCACATCGCCTTCCCGTTCCTCAGTTCAGTGTTCAGGATCTGTGCAGCTACCCAGCAGCCAGTGTGTAGGACTTAGATTGGGAAGAAGGAATAGTCTATTCTTTTCTTCCTTCCCTCCCCTCTCTTCTTTAGGTTCTACCTGCTTCCACACTATAGCAGAGTGGAAGAGTTAATAAAAAAAGAAAGCCCTGTTATATAACGGGCATTTAATTGCAGTCCTCTGTTGAATGTCACTGCTTCTCTAACAAAAAGAGACTATATATCGATGCCTTCTCTAAGGCAGGGGTCCAAATAATGGCTCTCTTCTTAGGGACAAGTAGGAGCTTTCGCTGGGAAAAAAAATAAATTTTCTCATCTCCTCAGCTGCCATTCCCATTGGTACACACTGAAACTCTTGTTGGCAGGGTCCCCTTGAGAAAGTCTATTCTTGTAATTGAAGTAAAAATGAGATGGCTCAAGCCACAGTGCATTTATCCAGAATAAGTTCAAGCATTCTTGTTAACCCAAGTAATGAAGGTTAAGATGCTTTGCTGCTATCTCTTCTCTCTGCCCTGCTACCTTCCTCCATGTCTCCTCCTTAGCTCAAGGAACATAAAGAACAGAGCCGAAAGAGGCCAGTGTTTAAGAATCCACCTTCCAGTGCAGGGAATGCTGGTTTGATCCCTGGTCAGAGAACCAAGATTCCACAACTAAGTACAACTTGAGAGTCAATGTACCACAATGAAAGATCCCACACACAACAACTAAGACCCAATACAGCCAAATAAATAAATCCATTAATTTTAAAATGTGGTTCAGGAAGTCTTCTGCATAAATGATCAATGGAGAAATGAGATTCTGGGTCATTTGTTTATCAATGTCTTCCGTACTCAAGTCAACCATTCTAAACTCTGCTGTGTGATGTGCAGGCTGAGACATTGCAAATTGCATTTCACAAATTCTCTCCCTGGCTGGCTTCCTTTAGATGTTGACAACAGGAATCATGAAGAGGAAGGTGGAAGAAGAAAATTAGAGAGAAGGAACTCTCTCCCTATTTCAGTAGCATAGGCAATACTGGCCTTCCATCGTGGCATACCCTGAAGTAGCTACACAATACCCCATCAGATGAATGCTCACTAGCTGCAGAGTGACCCCTTGGCGATACCAGCTCCTATGGTGGTGATTCCTCCTTTGCACCACTCAGTTAAGTTCAGTAGCTCAGTCGTGTCTGACTCTACGACTCCATGAATCGCAGCATGCCAGGCCTCCCTGTCCATCACCAACACCCGGAGTCCACCCAAACCCATGTCCATCGAGTCGGTGATGCCATTCAGCCATCTCATCCTCTGTCGTCCCGTTCTCCTCCTGCCCCCAATCCTTCCCAGCATTAGGGCCTTTTCCAACAAGTCAACTCTTCGCATCAGGTAGCCAAAGGACTGGAGTTTCAGCTTCAACATCAATTCTTCCAATGAACACCCAGGACCCATCTCCCTTAGGATGGACTGGCTGGATCTTCTTGCAGTCCAAGGGACTCTCAAGAGTCTTCTCCAACACCATAGTTCAAAAGCATCAATTCTTCGGCCCTCAGCTTTCTTTATAGTTCAACTCTCACATCCATACATGATCACAGGAAAAGCCATAGCCTTGACTAGACGGACCTTTGTTGGCAAAGTAATGTCTCTGTTTTTCAATATGCTATCTAGATCGGTCATAACCTTCCTTCCAAGGAGTAAGTGTCTTTATAATACCACCGTCCCTTTCTCCCTCTGCACTTGGAATGGTAGCTGCCTCACTAATCTCTGGATTATCTCATTCATCTGCTTTCATTTGCATCATTCATACTTATGTGATCAGTTTCTTGTATTAAATCACTTTTGTTTTCCTAAGGGCTACAGAAGCTGATCTTCTTCTCATTGAAAATATCCCATGTCTCTAGAAATGGCTCTTCAGTAGGTCAGTAATTCACTTCTCCAGCACCCCTTCACATTCCATCCTCCCCTCACCCAGAGGCAGTTTATATAAGGATTTGGAGGCTGCTGGAGTGATGACTGATGTCAAGACCCACCTGGTTCCCTCTCAGAGGGAGCACTGAGCACTTTTATACATAGCTTTCCTTGGAGAATGTGGGATATCTGGATGCTTCTTGGTCCTCTGTTTGGGATTACAGTCCCCATTTCTTTTTCAACAGACCTACTTATCATTCTTTCAGATGTAAAAATGTCCATTTTTGAGATGACGATGTAATGGGGCATGAACATTTCTTTTTTTATATAAGTTTATTTTGGCTACATCAGGTCTTAGTTGCAGCTTAAGGAATCCTCATTGCAAGGAGCAGGCTTCTCTCCAAGTGTGGTGGTGGGGATTGACCAGTAGTTTCCCTGTGCAGGGTTGGTTAGTTGCCCCTTGGCCTGTGGGATCTTAGTTCCCCAACTAGGGATCCAACTCATGTACCCTGATTTGGAATGCAAACTCTTAATCAATGAGCCATGGGGAAGTCCTGAGTATTTCTTTTGTTTCTTAATAGCCTCAGTCGAGAGAGTTAAAAGTTAGCAATTTCTATGTCAATCCTCTAATTCTTTGGAAATTTTATTAATTCATAAAGTACAATCCTGAATATTCATTGGAAGGACTGATGCTGAAGCTCCAATACTTTGGCCTCCTGATACAAAGAGCTGACTCACTAGAGAAGACTGATGATGGGGAAGATTGAAAGCAAAAGGAGATGGGGTTTGTATTTCCTGATCCTCATCAAACTTTCGGAAATTCAGGGCTACTGTGTCCAATTAGGTGTGATTTGGGATTTGACTGTTGGGAAGAGACAAATGTGCTTCCTCCCAAAAACTGTTGTAATGGGATACAAATAATGGAGAGCAAAAAATGTTGATCAAAAAGATATATGTAATCCAAAAAGATATTCTGTGTAAAACTTAAAACTATAAGCACCCAGCATTTAGACATAGCCATTTCTGGGAGAGAAAAATCCGTTTGTTTAGTGAGGCAATAAGCATCAAAGATTTTGAGATATAAATTGAAAAAGTATTAAAAACTAATATGAACTTAAATCATTAGCTAAACCTGAGAGAATTATAAGTAACAGAGAGAGAATGGCATTCTTTAATAGTCATCAGATTGCAAAGTAGCTAGGCTAAATTCTACTCTGAGTAAAACATTTCTCCCAAACAGCCACTTAAAACCGGTTTCTACTCTAAAATGTGTTCTTTCTAACTTTCTTATAGAACACAAACTTGAAATCAATACAGATGCTAACAAGAAAAAAAGAAACAATTCTTATTATACAATTTGTTTGGATGAATGTTAATTCCTGACAATAAAAGAACAAGAAAGTAACAAACAATTCCCATGTTTCTACTCATATATGTCTTAATGGGATTATTAGTAAGTTTCTCTCCAATAAAAAGTGTCTAAGTGGAAAATCTTTGAAGGGCTGAATTATTTTTCCTATTCTAAAAAAAATAAATTTTTATAGTTTAAATTAAATTTAAATTCAATTAAATTTAAATTAATTAAATATTTATAGTTTAAAATGTCATAAGACAGTATATAAATTGCTTTTCTACCCATTTGGGGTTTCATTTTCAATAAGAGGGAAAACAAAGAAGTCCTATATTCAGATGACGAATTCAAGCCATATGTTTAAATAAAAAACAATTTGATATTGTAAGCTCTCTCAGCATCTGAGAGTTTGCATATCTGAGTTATCATTGTACCGAAGTGATGATGTGATCAGGGAAGATTTAGAAAGGGTGAAGGAATTTTTACTCTCTCTAAAATGAACCATAGAAAGTCTACAGACAATTGTAATGGGCCAGTACGGATGAAAAATATTTAATTCAATTAAGTGTTTTTGGGGTACCTGTTCAAGCTCAAACTGAAATATTTTAATTCCACCTTCAATGCTATTTAGTAACTTCCATAAACCTATCACAGTTGTTCTAGGACCCCAGTTAATGTTACCAAACTTCAATGATGGTATAAAAAATTAAATTGCATGATTTAATGATTCAAAATCCCCATGATTTTGAATCCCCTATGATTCAAAATCCCCATTTCCATCCATCATGAATATTGACACTCCTTTTCCTTTGGTCTCCCAAGAGCAGCAACAAAAGCCATTGAGAATGTGCTGTGTGCCAAGACACTTACTAGATGCTGTGGGTAACGCAAGACAAACGACATAATCCTTGACCTTAAAATGCCCACACTCTAGTCTTCAGAGAAATGAATCAGTTATTATTCATTCTACAATACGTAGTCATCCTTGGCATGGGTCAGGCTCCCAGTGCAGTGTGACGACTGCTGGCAGGAATAGAATGGGTTCATTAGGTGAACAAGTGAGTAACGATCACCTCTATGGGCAAAAATCATCAAGGAAGCTTCAAAGAGGAGGTTCCAGTCCTTTTACAGGCACTGCAACTAAGGAACAAAGAAAGAAGCTCTTCTACTCCCTCTCTCTGCATTTTCCAGAATGATCTTTTAAAAATGCAAAATTCCAGACTTCCCTGGTAGTCCAGTGGTTGGGAGTCCACCTCCCAATGCAGGGGACACAGGTTCCATCTGTGCTCTGGGAGGACCCCGCATGCCACAGGCAACTAGGACCCTCCACCAGAGCTACTAAGCCTGTGCTCTAGAGCCCGGGCGCTGCAGCTGCTGGAGCCTGCTCACCGCAGCCTGGGCCCCGCCAGAGAAGCCACGCCGCACGCTGCAAGGAGAGAGCAGCCCTGCTCATTGCGGGGAGAGAATGCCCACTCGCAGCAAGGAAGACCCAGCCGCAGCCAAAAGTAAAAACAAATAAATTTATTTCAGATGCAAAATTGCTTATATGACTTCCCTGCTTTTCACTCCTCATGGTTTCCTGTAACATTTGGGATAATCCAAAACCTTTCATAGGACACATCACTGCTTTCAGATCTGCTCCCAGCTTGCCTTTTCAGCCTCAGCGTCCTACGTTGCCTGCTACCAGCTCCTCCACCTTATCCCACACCACTGTCCCTTTAAGTCATTTAGCTTCAGCCAAAGTGCCTTTGGGGTTTATCAACATGCCTTCCCTGCCGTGTAAAGGATTGTAATCATCCATTTTGCCTGACTAACTCATTCCTCAGCCTTTAACTTACATATCATTTCTCAGAAAAGCCTTTCCTGACTTCCCCTACGTGTCACAAGGTCTTATCACATCATTCCTCTTTTCCCTTTTTTACACTATTCATTAAAGTTATGTATTTATTTGTAAGCATGCATAGGTCACAGAAGCCCATTGTGAATATTGCTAGTCAATTTACTCCCTGTGCAGAGCAATCAGTATTTAGTGGAAAGCGTTTGAGTGGATGAAATAGGCATGCTCTCTGCCTCTCCCTGGATCCACTAAAACTGTGATAATCCAAAGGCAGCAGCTGGGAGCGGGGGAAGAGACAGAACTAGAATGCCTGGTAAACTACAGATAGCAGCTTACAAATAACCAATATTGACAGGAAATAGATTCTTACCCTTGTGACTGGGGCACCATTAGCTTTGTGTTAGGCACAGTCTATGGGCTTCCCAGGTGGTGCTAGTGGTAAAGAATCTGCCTGCCAAGGCAGGAGACATAGAGAGATGAGTTTGATCCCTGGGTTGGGAAGATCCCCTGGAAGAGGAAATGGCAACCCACTCTGGTATTCTTGCCTGGAGAATCCCATGAACAGAGGAGCCTGGTGGGCTACAGTCCCTAGGGTCACAAAGAGTTGGACACAACTGAAGTGACTTAGCACACACGAAGGCACATTCTATGGTATCTAAATGCAGCACACCATATAATTCTCATGGTGATTTTTGCCTCCATTTTACAGGAGAATTCTGAAGCACAGAAAGAGTAAATGACTCATCCAAGCTCACTCATCTAGGAAAGGATAGAGGCAGATTTCACACCCAGGCACTATGCCTGCAGAGTTCACACAGTTAACCATTATCCTCTGCTGCCTCTCAGAAGCAGCAAACAATTATTTATTATAGAACAAGCAGCAAATGAGGATGGTTTAGGACCAAAATACAGAGGATAATGGGGCATTAAAGTGGGATCTCAGAACAAGAAAAGAACCATATTTTTTAAAATAATGAGACAAAAACAAGATAAGATTGTTTGCAGAACATATGGAGCCTATGAAAAGCTACTCTTTTATGTAATCTCATACAAATTTACATCAAATAAAAAAACGTAGGCTATACAACAACTGCAGATCTAAAACAGCTCAAATGGCATAATAATTCACCTCTGCTTTCTCTTGTGCTTGAGCAAGGATTCACAAGTATTTTCTTCTTCTAAATTAGGTCTTTGCTTTAATATCTAAAAATAATTTTGTTAATACAGAAGACTCTTGATGTTGATTCACAAATGCTATGTCTCTTGGCTTTTTAGAATTGTCCATCAGTATAATGCTTTTCATCCATGCTTTGTGTGACACGTGGGAGATTCTGATTTTGGTCAAAGTCTTCTTTTTAGGCTCAAAGACCCCAAATACTTACATGAAAAGAAAAGAAGTGAAAATGCTAGACACTCAGTCATGTTGGACTCTTAGCAATCCCATGGACTGTAGCCCACTAAACTTGTCTGTCCATGGGATTCTCCAGGCAAGAACACTGGAGCAGATTACCATTTTCTTCTCCAGAGGATCTTCTTCATTGAACCTGGGCCTCCCATGTAATAGGCAGATTCTTTTTACCATCCGAGCCACCAGGGAAGCCCCCAAATACTCACACACTCATCATCAATGTAAAATTCTTCTTTTCTTGGGAAGAAGACTGAACTAACAAAGCTCATTATTATTTTAAGCAAGCAAGCATAGACACAATTTCTGTGTGCTCCTTTCTCAGAAATACAAATTCCACATCATTACAGACTTCTTATGAGGAAGATGACAAAAATGTGAGGAATCTTTTCAGGACCTCAAATGAACTAATGGCATGATATTTACTGACTTAACTGAATTAATGGGATATTAACTCTGCCCATGATTACCACCTATTTAGAAGCAGACACTTAGTTTGGGGCCCAATAGTCTATTCCAGCCATACTGAGAAAGACTGGAGGTTCAGATTGAGGCGGACATATGAAAAAAAGAGGAAATCTTTCAAGAGCAGAAGGCTGAATATACCAGAATGCTGTGTAACATTATTTTGATAGAGCATAAAGGAACATACAGAAATATATTTACTGGTCTTTGACTATCATCATATTCAGAAACTATAATTTCTTTGCTTATTTTTAAAGATGCAAGATTAGACCTCATCATAAGAATGAACTCGTTCATGAATTTGAAAAGTACTTAACATATCTGATATATATATGGAATGAATGAACAGACTGAACAGGTAGAAGACAAAGATGCTGGCAGTCATAAAATCTCAGTTTTTACCTATTATATATTTGGGGGCCCCATGGAAGATTTTACTTGACAAGATGTTCTGTCAGTTAGAAAAGCTTGAAAACCAGTACTGCTTATACTACCCCTCCTCGATTAGTTCTTTAGAGCAGAGGTTTGCAAAGTTTATTTATTCAAGTGTCATTTTGTAACACTTGCCATATGGAGTTCCCTCATTTCACAAAAGAAATATAGAGCCCTAAACAAAGTGACTTGCCATCCACTTAACGATGGGATAACTAGGACTAAAATTCTGGTAAACTGGATTTAGTCCAAATGTTGTTCCAATTACAGTGCTTACATTTGCTACCTCTAAATTATTTTTTTTCACCTGAGCTATCAAGAAAGCCTCCTCAAATCCAGGGGAAATTTTCAGCCATTTTTTTTTAAGGCTTGCATTGAATGCATTGTCAGAAACGATGTTGTTTGTTTTTGTTTTGTTTTAGCAAAATTGTATTTATACTTGAAAGATCATGCTAAAACACATGCAAAAAAGACTTCAGGACAAAGCAATTCGTTTATGAATTCATATATCAATGTACTCAAATACTCTTATTCATTTACCAATTATCTGACAATCATTCACTGAGCATCATTGAGGGCCATGTACTGATTAGGTCCTGAGAATACATCGATAAAAAGGCATGATCTCTGTCTTCAAGGATTATACAGTCTAAGCAAAGTAGCAGAATGGGATTGAACAATTGATGTAAACAGTTACTGATATATTGTTGAGATAGTAACAGCAAACAGGAAGGTTAAATAAGACTGAAAAGGAGCACCAGGAAAGGATTCACAGAGAAGATAAATCAGAAACATGTTCTCGTAGGATAACTAAAATTTTATCAGGAATGTAAAGGACAGTAGTCAATCCCCAAATAAAATAAGACATTCTCTCACTGACCTTTAGCTACTAGTAACAGCCCAATGAATGATTACAGATGTTTAATAAGTCATTTGATCCTTCTAATCTTGTATGTCTATTAGTGGAAAAACAATGATTAGTTGCATGCATTTTTTATGTGGCTGAAACCATATATGACCAATACTAAACATGGCTAAAATGTTGTATGCTTTAGAATGAAGAAAGCAGTTAATATTTCTGATTTTAGCAATAAGCATTTATAGATTCTCCAATATAAACTACATTCAGTGCAAGCCAGTAATTTTATAAGGAAAGCACTCTGAAACTGGATTCGATTCTAGGTTGAGAAACCAACTTTATCAGCTACTATACTGTGGGATTTTAGTAATTTGCATGACCTCTCTAAGACTGCGTTCTTCTTTATAAAAACAGGCACAATGCCTCCTATCTCACAGTGTTATTGTGAGGATTAAATGAAATAGGGAGAGATGCCTAGCAGGGTCTTGAATGTAACAGACCCTCATTAAATGGCTTGCTGAATCACAATCCCATCAAAACATTTCAGTTAAAGCTTATTTCTT
Organism: Antilocapra americana; assembly: GCA_007570785.1. Lineage (NCBI taxonomy): Eukaryota > Metazoa > Chordata > Mammalia > Artiodactyla > Antilocapridae > Antilocapra > Antilocapra americana. The sequence goes on along the minus strand of ML661344.1, from coordinate 3,683,757 downwards.
GACACCTCACAACCGAGATGCCCTCTTTCAACTTCTTTCCTTTAAAAAAATAAAACAGAACTGAAATAACACAACCTTATATAACTGTGCTCTAGAGCTATTTATGCCTGAATTTTATCACCAAGAGAATATAACAACTGCTTCACAGGGCAAAGAGAGTCTCCAAGGATCCAACCAGGGGGTCAAGATGAATCTGACAAGGTAAATATAACCATTACAAAAGGGCAAATCATAAGACGAGAGAATATAGTATCTGAAATGGCATTAATCCCAAGTCCTTTAAACTGTAGTCCATTCATGAATGACAGGTGGAAATAACAATACTGAAAAATTATTATACAACCATCAATGTAATATGGGTTTCCCTGGTGGCTCAGACAGTAAGAATCTGCTTGCAATGCAGGAGACCTGGGTTTGATTCCTGGGTCAGGAAGATCCCCTGGAGGAAGTCATGGCAACCCACTCCAGCATTCTTGCCTGGAGAATCCCTTGGACAGAGAAGCCTGGAGGGCTACAGTCACAAAGAGTCAGACACGTCTGAAACAGCTTAGTACGGACCCACACGGGTGTGTAAAGATAGAGAGTATATGGATGAAAGAGAGCAAGAGAGAGAGAGATCACTTCTATAAAATATTACATAAAAGAAACACAGAAATTGAGAGAAATGTCTAATATCTGATAGAAGATATTCCATAATGAAATGTCAAGTGAATGACATGTAAAACAACAAAAGAAGATAAACATGAATACATGGATTTGCAGAGTTCAGTGAAGAAGTGAAGCACATAGTAATATCAACATAGAAAAAAAGAGCAAATTGGAAGCAACAAAAAGCCGAATACGTCATGTGGAAATATATTAGGGAACAAGCATACAAATAGAACACTAAGTAAACTAGAAATTAACAAAGAGTTTAAAGGGGTTAGAGAAATAATGGCAAAAAAGAAGCAAGTAACACATAATTAATATTTCTGAAAAAGGAACCAAAAAATAAAAAGGCATTAATATGAAGCAAATATGTAAGAATATGATTTAAGACAATTCAGTTCAGTTCAGTCACTCAGTGGTGTCCAACTCTTTGAGACCTCATGAACTGCAGCACACCAGGCCTCCCTGTCCATCATCATGAACTCCTAGAGTCCACCCAAACCCATGGCCATTGAGTTGATGATGCCATCCAGCCATCTCATCCTCTGTCATCCCCTTCTCCTGCCCTCAATCCTTCCCAGAATCAGAGTCTTTTCCAATGAGTCAGCTCTTCACATCAGATGGCCAAAGTATTGGAGTTTCAGTTTCAACATCAGTCCTTCCAATGAACACCCAGGACTGATCTCCTTTAGGATGGACTGGTTGGATCTCCCTGCAGTCAAAGGGACTCTCAGGAGTCTTCTCCAACACCACAGTTCAAAAGCATCAATTCTTTGGCCCTCAGCTTTCTTTATAGTCCAACTCTCACATCCATACATGACCACTGGAAAAACCATAGCCTTGACTAGACGGACCTTTGTTGGCAAAGTAGTGTCTCTGTTTTTTAATATGCTGTCTAGGTTGGTCATAAATGTCCTTCCAAGGAGTAAGCATCTTTTAATTTCATGGCTGCAATCACCATCTGCAGTGATTTTCGAGCCCCCCAAAATAAAGTCTGACACTGTTTCTACACTTTCCCCATGTATTGCCATGAAGTGATGGGACCGGATGCCATGATCTTAGTTTACTGAATGTTGAGCTTTAAGCCAATTTTTTCACTCTCCTCTTTCACTTTCATTAAGAGGCTCTTTAGTTCCTCTTCATTTTCTGCCATAAGGGTGGTGTCATTGGCATATCTGAGGTTATTGATATTTCTTCCGGCAATCTTTTTTTTTTTTTTCAGGTGGAGGCTAGCACTTTTTTTTTTTTTGCATTTAGTTTCTTTTTTTTTTTAATTTTCTTTACTTTATCGTGTTGGTTTTGCCATACATCGACATGAATCCACCATGGGTATACATGTGTTCCCCTTCCAGAACCACCCCCCTCCTGATTCCATCCCTCTGGGTCATCCCAGTGCACCAGCCCTGAGCACCATGTATCATGCATCAAACCTGGGCTGGCAATTCATTTCACATATGATAACTTACATGTGTCAATGCCATTCTCCCATATCATCCTACCCTTGCCCACTCCCATAGAGTCCAAAAAACTGTTCTATACATCTGCGTCTCTTTTGCTGTCTCACATACAGGGTTATCATTACCATCTTTCTAAATTCCATATATATGCGTTAGTATACTGTATTGTTATTTTTCCTTCTGGCTTATTTCACTCTGTATAATAGTCTCCAGTTTCGTCCACCTCAGTAGAACTGATTCAAATGTATTCTTTTTTATGGCTGAGTAATATTCCATTGTGCATATGTACCACAGCTTTCTTATCCATTCATCTTTTGATGGACATCTAGGTTGCTTCCATGTCTGGCTATTGTGAACAGTGTGGTGATGAACATCAGGGTACATGTGTCTCTTTCAATTCTGGTTTCCTTGGTGTGTATGCCCAGCAGTGGGATTGCTGGGTCATATGGTAGTTCTATTTCCAGTTTTTTAAGGAATATCCACACTGTTCTCCATAGTGGCTGTACTAGCTTGCATTCCCACCAATAACGTAAGAGGGTTCCCTTTTCTCCACATCCTCTCCAGCATTTATTGCTTGTAGACTTTTGGATGGCAGCCATTCTGACTGGTATAAAGTAGTACCTCATTGTGATTTTGATTTGCATTTCTCTGATAATGAGTGATGTTGAGCATCTTTTCATGTGTTTGTTAGCCATTTGTATGTCTTCTTTGGAGAAATGTCTGTTTAGTTCTTTGGCCCACTTTTTGATTGGGTCATTTATTTTTCTGGAATTAAGTTGTAGGAGTTGCTTGTATATTTTTGAGATTAATTGTTTATCCATTGCTTCATTTGCAATCTTGATGCCAGCTTGTGCTTCTTCCAGCCCACCGTTTCTCATGAGTTTCTCTGCATGTAAGTTAAACAAGCAGGGTGGCAATATACAGCCTTGATGTACTCATTTTCCTATTTGGAACCAGTCTGTTTTTTCCTGTCAAGTTCTAACTGTTGCTTCCTGGCCTGCATACAGGTTTCTCAAGAGGTAGGTCAGGTGGTCTGGTAGGCCAACTCTTTCAGATTTTCCACAGTTTATTGTGATCCACACGTCAAGGTTTTGGCATAGTCAATAAAGCAGAAATAGATGTTTTTCTTACTGTCTTGCTTTCTCAATGATCCAGCAGATGTTGGCAACTTGATCTCTGGTTCCTCTGTCTTTCCTAAAACCAGCTTGAACATCTGCAAGTTCATGGATCACGTATTGCTGAAGCCTGGCTTGGAGACTATTAAGCATTACTTTACTACTGTGTGAGATGAGTGCAACTGTTTGGTAGTTTGAGCATTCTTTGGCATTGCCTTTCTTTGGGATTGGAATGAAAACTGACCTTTTCCAGGCCTGTGGCCACTGCTGAGTTTTCCATATTTGCTGGCATATTGAGTGCAGCACTTTCACTTTTTCAGGATTTGAAATAGCTCAACTGGAATTCCATCACCTCCACTAGCTTTGTTCGTATTGATGCTTCCTAAGGCCCACTTGAATTCACATTCCAGGATGTCTGGCTCTAGGTGAGTGTTCACACCATCATGATTATCTGGGTCATGAAGATCTTTTTTGTTCAACTCTTCTGTGTATTCTTGCCACCTTTCTTAATATCTTCTGCTTCTGTTAAGTCCCTACCATTTCTGTCCTTTATTGAACCCATCTTTGCATGAAATGTTCCCTTGGTATCTCTAACTTGCTTGAAGAGATCTCTAGTCTTTCCCATTCTATTGTTTTCCTCTATTTCTTTGCCTTGATTACTGAGGAAGGCTTTTTTATCTGTCCTTGCTATTCTTTGGAACTCTGCATTCAAATGGGTATATCTTTCCTTTTCTTCTTTGCTTTTCACTTCTCTTCTTTTCACAGGTATTTGTAAGGCCTCCTCAGACAGCCATTTTGCTTTTTTGTATTTCTTTTTCTTGGGTGTGGTCTTGATTCCTGTCTCCTGTACAATGTCACAAACCTCCATCCATAGTTTTTCAGGCATTCTGTCTATCAGATCTAGTCTTTTAAATCTATTTCTCACTTCCACTGTATAGTCGTAAGGGATTTGGATACTGAAAGATGAACTCCCCAGGTCAGTAGGTGCCCAATATGCTACTGGAGACCAGTGGAGAAATAACTCCAGAAAGAATGAAGGGATGGAGCCAAAGCAAAAACAGCACCCAGTTGTGAATGGGACTGGTGATAGAAGCAAGATTCAATTCTATAAAGAGCAATATTGCATAGGAACCTGGAATATTAGGTCCATGAATCAAGGCAAATTGGAAGTGGTCAAACAGGAGATGACAAGAGTGAACATCTAGATTCTAGGAATCAGCAAACTAAGATGGTCTGGAATGGGTGAATTTACCTCAGATGACCATTGTATCTACTACTGTGGGCAGGAATCCCTTAGAAGAAATGGAGTAGCCATCATAGTCAACAAAAGAGTGTGAAATGCAGTACGGATGCAATCTCAAAAACGACAGAATGATCTCTGTTCATTTCCAAGGCAAACCATTCAGTATCACGATAATTCAAGTCTTTGCCCCAACCAGTAATGCCAAAGAAGCTGAAGTTGAACAGTTCTATGAAGACCTACAAGACCTTCTAGAACTAACACCAAAACAAAGATGTCCTTTTCATTATAGGGGACTGGAATGCAAAAGTAGGAAGTCAAGGGACACCTGGAGTAACATGCAAATTTGGCCTTGGAGTACAGAATGAAGCAGGGCAAAGGCTAATAGAGTTCTGCCAAGAGAATGCACTGGTCATAGCAAATACCCTCTTCCAACAACACAGGAGAAGACTCTACACACGGACATCACCAGATGGTCAACACCGAAATCAGACTAATTATATTCTTTTCAGCCAAAGATGAAGAAGCTCTATAGAGTCAGCAAAATCAAGACCAGGAGCTGACTGTGGCTCAGATCATGAACTCCTTATTGCCAAATTCAGACTGAAACTGAAGAAAGTGGAGAAAACCACTAGACCATTCATGTATGATCTAAATCAAATCCCTTATGATCTGAGACAACTTGGTTAGAAGTAAAAGAACATTGAAGAACGATACAGATAACATTCATCTCTTGGTAAAGTTAATGGACTCAAAACTGAAAAAAAAAATCTAGAAAAAAGTAATTCTAATAAAAAATATAAGCCACTAATAAAACTTCTAGAATAAAAATTCCTTTCAGCATATCATATGCAATTGTACCATCTATTCTCTCTTGTCTAGTTTATTCTGTTCAGCTTAATGTCACTGAGTTCCACCTATTTTGTCACATCCACCAGTTATTTATTTTTTTTTTACTGTATAATGCTGATTAGTATTCCACTTTGTAAATATTTCAAAATTTGTTTATCCTTTCTCCTACTGAAAAACAATTGAGTTCCTACCATTTGAGGGTATTTAGGAATAACTGCTAAAAATGTTTTCTATGGGTTTTAAGTGTTCACATAAATTCATTTCTCTTGGTAACTACATAGGTGTGAAATATATGAATACAGTCACGGAATATGTTTAAATTTAAAAGAAACTACTAAGCAGTTTTCCATAGTGATTTTAATATTTTATATAACCCACAGCAAAATATGAAAATTCCAGTAGTTGCAAATTCTCACCAGCATTTGGTAATGTTAGTTTTATTTTTTTAACTTTAGACATTTGACAAGTTTTAAAATGGTGTCAACTTGTGGTTTTAACTTTAATTTGCCTGATAAGATTAGTAATGTTGAGAAATTTGTCAAGTGTCATTGGCCTTTGGTATATTATATTTTATGAAGTGTCTAATCAAATGCATTGACTATTTTACTTTAGTTATTTGTGTTTTCATTATTAATTTTTGTAGGCATTCATTATATATTGATATATATCCTTCAGTAGATACATCTCCTCCAGTTTGCGGCATGCCTATTCAGTTTACTAAAAGTGTTTTGTAGTGAGAAATTCTTAGTGAATTAGTGAACTCACTCTATAAATTTTTTACTTTTACATTTGGTATCATTCATACTCTAAGATATTTGCCTGCCCAAAATCACAAAGAGCTTTTCACATTTGTTCTTTTAGAAGTTTTATGATCTTGTCCTTTATGTTAAATACTGTGATCTTTCCAGGTGACACCAATGGTAAAGAATCTGCCTTCAATGCAGGAGACACAAGAGAACACAGGGTCAGGAAGCTCCCCTGGAGGAGAAAATAGCAACCCACTCCAGCATTATTGCCTAGAAAATCTCATGGACAGTCCAGGGGAGTCACAAAGAGTTAGACGTAACTTCATAATCTTATTCTCTATGTTAGGTATTATGGTCCATATGAAATTAATGTTTATATGAGGTGGGAGACAGGACCAATGGTCCCGTTATTCCAATATTTATCCAGTGGTTTAAGTGTGATTTTAAAAATCAACATACCTTAAGTAAAAATAACCTATTGAAATCTGCTAACATTAAGCTAAATAATGTACAAATTTCTATAACATAAACATAATCAATATATATATTTCCATCATCCCAAAGAGTACTCTCTTGCCCATTTACAATAAATCCCTTCTCCTACAACTAGCTCTTGGACCCTCCAATATGCTTCTTGTCTGTAAGCTTGCCTTTTCTACAATTTAATATTCTCCTCCCTCATCCTCATCATCAATTTAATATGAATAAAATAATATAGCATGTAATCTTTCATGTGTAGCTTCTTTCATTCAGAATAATGCTTCTGAGATCAATCCACGTTGTCAGGTGTATCAGGAGTTTTACTGTTACTGCTGAATAGTATTTTATGATATGGATGTACCAATTTGCTTATCCATTAACTGGGTAATAGATATTTGAATTGTTCTGGGGTTTGGGTTACCATGATAAAAGCTACAGTAAACATTCAAATGTAATAAAACATTCATTAAAAACATATGTTTTAATTCATCCTGGATAAATACTTAGGACCAGGATATTTGAGTCATTGGGTAAGTGTATATTCAACTTCATTTAAAAAAGACTATCAAACTGTTACCAGTATCTAAACTATTTGGTATTCTCCTTAGCAGTGAATTAGCGTTCCAAATGCTCTGCATCCTTGTCAAAACTTTTTGTTATCAGGATTTTTTTGTTTGTTTTCTTACTTTACCATTCAATAGGAGTGTAGTGATATCTTATCATGGTTTGGATTTACATTTCCCTAATTACTAATAATATGGAGTATCTTTTTTATTGAAATATAATTGATTTACAATATTGTGTTAGTTTCAGGTGTACAGTAGAGTGATTCTGCATTTTTTTTTACCTTTTATTTTGTATTGGGTTATGGCCAATTAACGTCATGATAATTTCAGGTGTACAGTGAAGGGACTCAGCCATATGCATATACATAGCCATTCTCCCCCAAATTGAGCATATTTTCATGTTTTTCATTTATATATCTTCTTTTATGAATTATATGTTCAAATCTTTTGTTTATAATTTTATCTGGTTATTTTTCTCTTTCCTGATGTGTGGAAGTTATTTATGTATTCTAAAAACTAATTTTATACCAGACATGTATTTTGCAAATATTTCCTCCAAAGCTAAGGCATGTAGCTCTATTTTCTGGATAGTGTCTTTTATAAAGCAATTCTTTTAAGTTTTTATATTTTACAATTTATTGATTTATTTTGTGTGCTTTTTAATGTTATAAGAAATCTTTGTTTAACTCATGGTCACATAGATTATCATCCATTTTCTACTAGAAGTTATATATATATATATATATATATATATATATATATATTTATATATATATATATATATATATTTACGTTCCTGTATAAATCTAAATTCCAAACTGAATTTTTTAAATATATGGCATGAATTATGATCCAGATTATGCTTCTTCATATGCAGGTTAAAATATCCAGCACTTAAGAGTTGAAAACAGTATTGTTTCCCTCATTGAATTACTGTGGTGCTGTACCCTAAAAATTATTTAATCATATATGCATGAAATCCCAGTGGTCTTTAGTATCTATCCCTACGTCACACTGTCCTAAAATCCATTACTAGAACTCCTCTAATTCTGTTTTCCTGTCTCAAAATTGTTTAGCAATTCTGAAAGAGAGAAGCAGCAACTGATCCAGGAGCTCAGTTTTCCTGTGAAGGAGGCCTATTAGCTAACGACCACAGCCACAGCCAGTGGGGCAACCTCTAATTAAATACACAGGGAAGGGCTGGCGGTAAACATTTCCAGAGACCTCAGAAGGTGGGCACTCCCTTTGCAGTCTCCCTCTGCTGCATTCTTAAGTGCCAACACCTCTTGAAAGGGAGCTCCTCCATGTCTTGTGCCTCAGTATTTAGATCTGGTGCCCCAGTTTTTGCAGCTGAAATTGTCTTTGAATTCGTAGCTCTTGTGTCCAGGGATTTCTGGGTCCCATGGGACTGCAACAATAGAAAAGACAGTCCTTGGCAGCCTACCACCCTCAGGGCACAAAATCAACCACAGACTGAAACACATCTCATTTTTTTTTTTTTTTTTGTGAAAGAGTCCTATTTGCTTTATTTGGAGCTTGGCCCAAGGGGCAGGCTGCAGGCATGGTGCGTATCTACAGGTCTACACAGGGGCTCCCAGTAAACACAGGCCAGGGCCGCCATCTTTGTGTGCTGTCTCTGCCCCACAACAGCACTGATTCTCCCCAAGGAAGCTTACATACTTGGAACCTCAGCTCCTACCCCTGCTGCACAGGAGACACCTCCAGATGACCGAGTCTGCTGGCCATCAGGGCTTATTCTTGTGGTCTCAGATACTTTAACAGCTGCTGACTGAGGGTCTGGCTTTTAATCAGTCTAAATCTAGATGCTGACCAAGATACTACACTGTGGAACACTGAAAATTCTAAGTGCAACCTGAAAAACTGGGTGCTATTAAAAATGAAACAAATTTTTCAGACAATCACAAAGGTTCTGGGGGTAACCAAGAACAAGGGCACTGCATTAACACAATGAAAAATAAAAATCATATGATCATCTCAATAGATGGAGAAAAAGTATTTGACAAAATTCAATATCCATTTATGATTTTTAAAACTTCCAATGAAGTCATTATAGAGGAAGCATAACATAATAACAGTTACATATGACAAACCCACAGCTCACATCATACTCAGCAGTGAAAAGCTGAAAATTTTTCTTCTAAGATCAGGAACAAGACAAGAGCACCAATTCTCACCACTGTTTCTTCAACATATTATTGCAGTTCAAGCCAGAGCAATTAGGCAATAAAAATACAGTCATCCAAATTGGAAAAGAAGAAGGAAAATTGTCACTATTTGCAGATGATATGACATTGTATATAGAAAATCCTAAAGATTCTATCAAAAACTGTTAGAACCAATTAAATAATTCAGAAGAGTTTCAGGATACAAAATAAATATACAAAAATCTGTTGGATTTCTATACATTAATAACAAGCTATCAGAAGCAAAGCGCTTCCCCAGTGGCTCAGTAGTAAAGAATCTGCCTGCAATGCAGAAGGCCCAGGTTTGATCCCTGGGTCAGGAAGATCCCCTAGAGAAGGGAATGACTACCCACTCCAGTATTCTTGCTTGGAAAATCCCATGGACAGAGAAGCCTGGCAGGTTACAGTCCATGGGGTCACAAAAGAGTCAGATATGACTCAGCAACCAAACAACAACACCATGAGAAGCAACAATTGCATCAAGAATAAAATACATAGGAATACATTTAGCCAAGGAGGTAGAAGACCTATATACTGAAAAGTATAAAACATTGATGAAAGAAACTGAAAAGACACAAATGTGAAGATATTCTGTGTTCATGGATTTAAAAAATTAACGTTATTAAAATGCCCATACTATCGAAAGCAATATACATATTCAATACAATCCCTATCAACATTCATTGGCATTCTTCATAAAACAGAACAAACAATCCTAAAATTTATATGAAACCATAAAAGACCCTGAATAGTTAGAACAATATTGAGAAAGAAGAACAAAGCTGGAAGAATCATGCTCCCTGATATCAAACTATACTAAAAGGTATAGTAATCAAAACCATGTGGTTTGGGCACAATAATAGACACATAGATCAGTGGAACAGAGTACAGAGCCCAGAAATAAACACACTCACCTATGGTACTTTAATATAAAAAAATTCCAAGAATATATAGTGAACAACACATTCAATAAATGGTGTTAGGAAAACCAAATATCACATTAAAAAAAAGAAACTAAAGAAACTAGACTTCTATTTTAAACTGTACACAAAAATTAACTCAAAGTGATTTAAAGTCTTGAGTATATAAGACCAGAAACCATAAAATTAGAAGAAAATATAGGCAGTAACCTGTTTCACATTAGTTTTGGTAATAATTTTTTGGATATGACTCCAAAACAAAGGCAACCAAAGCAAAAATAAACAATCTGGACTACATCAAACTAAAAAGCTTCTTTATAGCAAAGGAGATCATCAACAAAAAGAAAAGACAACGTTCTGAATGAAAGAAAATATTTGTAAATCATGTATCTGATAAGGGGGTAATATCCAAAATATATAAGAAACTCAAACAACAAAAATAAAACAATTTTAAAACTGGCAAAGGATACTAATAGATATTTTCCAAAAAGACATACAGATTACCAACAGGTACATAAAAAGATGTTCAACATCACTAATCATTAGGGAAATGCAAATCGAAACCACAATGAGATATCACCTCACACCTATTTGAATGGCTATTACCAAAAAGATAAGAAAAAATAAGTGCTGGCAAGGATATGCAGAAAAAGGAACCCTTGTACACTGTTAGTGGAGATGTAAATTGGTGCAGCAACTATAGAAAAACAGTATCTCAAAAAATTAAAAATAGAACCACCATTCAGTTCAGTTCAGCCGCTCAGTCATGTCCTCCTCTTTGCAACCCCATGGACTGCAGCACACCATATCATATGATCCAGCAGTTTTAATGCTGGGTATTTATCTGAAGAAAATGAGCACACTAATTCAAGAAGATATATGCATCTCCATGTTCACTGTAGCATTATTCACAATACGCTATAAAAATAATCTAAGTGGTGTCCATTAGTGGATGGAATTCCCCTCGAGATACTTGCATACATTTCTTTCTTTTGCAAGTCCATTCTCCTCCTTATATCCAAAATCTTTAAAATCAACTTAAATCTCATCTCTCTCAGGGGACTCGATGCCTCTCTCAACTCTGATTACAGCGTACCTGCGTGCTATGTCACTTCAATTGAGTCTGACTTTTGCAACCCTGTGGACTGTGGTCTGCCAGGCTCCTCTGTTCATGGAATTCTCCAGGCAAGAATATTGGAGTGGGTTGCCATTCCCTGCTCCAGAGGATCTTCAGGACCCAAGAATCGAACCTGGATCTTCCACGTGGTAGGCAGATTCTTTACCATCAGGAGCCACAAGACTTCAATTCTTCTTCAATTGACCAATATTACCCTGTCTCCAAATTAGAGTGTGAAAACATGCATTTTTCAATCTTTTACAATGCCTAGTTTTTAAAACTAAGTTAGTTTGGATACGTGTGTTATCAGAGGGGAAAAAATAATACTGAGATGTGAATATTTGCATTTGCTATGGTATCTAATGTATCCACTGTTTAAATTTCAGAACTCTCTAGCTTCCAAAGTAAAAAATGTTTAGATTTTAACTGTATTAAACATGTAACTCAGTGTACTCAAACACACATATTCACATATGCAATTACATAGGATTGGATATAGAAATAGCCTTTCCATGAACATGCAAACCAACATAAGGCAAATACTTTTGTTGGTTTTATTTAAGCAAAAAACTGAAACTGAATTTGAAAAATAAGCAAAGATGATATTGGATTTTGCCATAGATGGGGGAAAATAAATTCATAAGCTTTAAATTACAGAAATTCCCTTACAGTTCCAGCAATTCTAAACTGCTCATACAGATCTTCCTCCATTTATAATGGAGTTATGTGCCAATAAACCAATTGTACGTTGAAAATATCTTAAGTCAAAAATGCATTTAATACACCTAGCCTACTGAACCTTGTAACTTAGCCTAGTCTACCTTAAATTTCCTCAGAACACTGACATTAGCCTACAGTCTGGCAAATCACCTAACACAAAGCCTATTTTAAAAATAAACTGTAATTTATTGCTCATGTAATCTATTGCACATTGTACTGAAAGTGAAAAAGAGAACAGTTGTCTAGGTATAGAATAGTTGCAAGTGTATCAGTTGTTTATCTTCGTGATCACATGGCTGAGTGAGAGCTGCCCCTCACTGGCACCACCCAGCAACATGAGAGTGCCCTACTGCATACAGCTAGCTGGGGAAAAGAGCAACATTAAATATCGGAAGTAAGCTTTTGGCTGAATATATTTTGCTTTCACACGATTGTAAAGTTGAAAAATTGTTGAGTCAAATCATTGTAAGTTGAAAACCATTTTGTATTCTCAACAGTACAAATTAAGGCTTTAAAACATTTTTAATTGAGGTATACTTGATGTACAGACTATATAAATGTGAAGTTTACACCACAGTGATTCACAATTTTAAGGTTATATTCCATTTATAGTTATTATGCAGTATTGGCTATATTCCTTGTGTTGTACTATATCTCCTTGTAGTTTATTTATCTTATGCTCAGATATTGTCATGTCTCCACTCTGTGATGCCAAGGACTGTAGCCCACCCGGCTCCTCTGTCCAGGGGATTCTCCTGGCAAGAATACTGGAGTGGATTGCCATTTCTTCCTCCAGGAGATCCTCCTCACCCAGGGATTGAACCCACATCTCTTACATCTCCTGCATGGGCAGGCAGATTCTTTACCATCAGTGACAGTAATTTTTACCTCTTAATCCCTTACCTTTATACTGCCCCTCCCCCTTCCCTTCTCTCCACTGGTAACCACTAGTTTGTTCTCTATGAATCGGTTTCTTTCTTCCTTTTTTTTTTTTTTTTACTATATTCATTAGTTTGTTTTATTCTTTATATTCCACATATAAATTATATCACACAGTATTTGTCTTCTCTGTCTTGCTTATTTCACTTAGTACAAGGGACCCTAAGCCTTGAGTTACAGACCATACAGCACAGGACACACAGCAGGAGGTGAGAAGCAGGTGAGTGAGTGAAGCTTCATGTATATTTACAGGGGATTCCCATCACTTCATCCCACCCCCTGTCTGTGAAAAAACTGTCTTCCACAAAACCTGTCCCTGCTTCCATAAAGGTTGCCAACTGCTGACTTAGTATAATACCCTCTGAGTCCATCCATATTTTCGCGAGCAGCAAAAGTTCATTCTCTTTATGGTTTCATACTATCCCATTGCATTGTATAAGTATTTGTGTGTGTATGTGTGCATGCTGGGACTTCCCAAGTGGTGCAGTGTTAAAGAATATACCTACCAATGCAGGAGATGCAGACTACATCGTCTTTATCCACTCATCTGCTGTTGGACACTGAAAGTACTTCCATATCTCGGCTATTGTAAATAATGCTGCAAAGAACATTGGGGTAGATGTATCTTTTCAAATTTTAGTTTCCATTTTTTTAAGATAAATATCCAGGAGTAAAATTGTTGGGTCATATGATAGTTTTATTTTTAGTTTTTTGGTTTTTTTTTTTTTTTGAGAAATCACCATACTCTTTTCCATAGTGGCCACACCAATTGAAATTCCCACAAACAGTGTATATGAGCAAGTATCTCCATGATACTGTCTACATTCATTATTTGTGGCTTTTTTTATGATGTCCACATAGCTAATAAATAGCTAATCTATGGATTAGCTATTTAATTTGGAGATAGCTGAACTTTAAAACTATTGGGTTAACCAAATTAATAGCTATTCAGACTTAGCATGATTCAGTTGGGGAATGTTTAATCTTTGGCAGCAGTATGAATCCAGTGAAGGCTCTAAAATAGGAACGACTCTGCACTACATTTATGGTTCATAGCAATAGTTACAGTATTCTCTGTAGTACATAATAACAGAATTCTAGCTTTTCCATGAGGATGTCTACTGAACGCAATGCCCCAAACCGAAGGAAACTCCTGAGCAAAGGAACACGACACCCATAATGTTGACGCAACATGTCCATTCTGGGCCCCCACCAGCATGGCAGTCACGTAACACGAGGCCTGCCGGAGTGCATCAGGAAGCTGTCCCTGTCCCTCCCCCAGCCAACTCCCAGTCAGATGCCGAGTTACCTGGATAAATATTTTCAGCAGCAGCATGTGCCTTTCTTGGTTTCAATTCTAAACATACTCGATATTATGGAGTATTTTTATTTTTAAAAAAACTTTATATTTAGTTTTATATTTTTCCAATAGCATAAATATTAAGATGTGAAAGGCAAGATATTAATAATAGAGTCTGCATAACATTTCACAGTTTTACAAAGCCCTTTCACATAGGAATCTTATCTAATTCTTTTCACCCCATAAGGTAAGAGTGTTCATGGTACCAGCCTATGGCCTGTTAGTGAGAAACTCAATTTCTAGGCAGGTTGATTAGAAGCCCAGGGTCTCCAACGAAGAGAGAGGGGTCTGGGACTATCAAAGAGGAAGGAGATAGGGGTCTGGACCTCTCAAGGAAGAGGAAAGGACAAATGTCTTTTTTCTCTACATTCCTTAGTCTTAGTCACATAAAACCTTTTTTTCTTAAAAACTGATGATTACACAACAAACAACTCAGTTTAAACTCTGTACTAAGGATTATATAAAAATAATGTATATTGCTTGAGGACAGTTTCTCCTTCATAAAAGTTTCTCAGTCATGTCCATCTCTTTTCAACCCCACGGACTATACAGTCCATGGAATGCTCCAGGCCAGGATACTAGAGTGGGTGGCCTTTCCCTTCTCCAGGGTATCTTCCCAACTCAGGAACTGAACCCAGGTCTCCCAATCTGCAGGCAGATTCTTTACCAGCTGAACCACAAGGGAAGCCCTTCTTGAAAACCTTCTGACTAAATTGATATCTTAGAAAGTATATTGTGGGAGTATGTCTGATAAAATCTTTCTATTGTTAAGTTCTAATCCTGTTATCTAAAAATGTAAATTGTGGGAGTGGGTCTAGTAAGATCTTTACAACATTGAGACATCGTTTTGATTTATTGTAATAACCAATTTAAAAAGTATCTAAATCCCTTTCTAACACTAGAAAGGGGACACTCTCTGCCCCTCTTCTGATGTCTATGTCAGAAGCTTTCTCTGTCCCTCTTCATATTTAATAAAACTCTGCTACACAAAAGCTCTTG
The DNA here is from genome assembly GCA_007570785.1 of Antilocapra americana. Classification (NCBI taxonomy): domain Eukaryota; kingdom Metazoa; phylum Chordata; class Mammalia; order Artiodactyla; family Antilocapridae; genus Antilocapra; species Antilocapra americana. Next base: position 3,668,394 of record ML661344.1, on the reverse strand, counting down.
AGTGATCAAGCCTGGTTCCTGGTACCAAAGCTAAATCTTTTTCGGAGATCACAAATCCAACACCATTCCCCGTAAGCTATCATTAGGAACCGGGCCATAGAGCAGGATGAAAAAGCCAGTGATCACACTTTTGAAGGCCAGTCAACAACGACATACACTAGTAACTATGCTTCTACAACAAATAGTCAATCAATCATTAAGAAGTTCTGCGTTGTTTTAGGTCTGAAAATATCTAAACTCTAAGCTTCTCAAAAATTTCATGAAATCAAACGCATGATTTTCTCAGAAAGGGCTGAGCCTTAAATGCAAGGTTCTCACACCCTTATAATAGTAAGAAATTCAGTATTTTGTTTCAGATATTTAAAGGTAGTCTCTTCTCTCAACAAAGATGATAATTTATGGATACAGATTTGTTTTTCCTTTTAATTATTTAAGACGAAATTCTCAAGAAAGTGACTATTAGGCAAATAGCACAATGACGTGTAATGGCATGAATTTTTCTCGAGTAAATATATCTGTGCCTTAACAATTTCAGCAGTACTGGATGCTATTATATTTTTAAATATCTTCTGACTTACAAGGCATAAATTTGGAGTTTAAGGTAGTTTCAATGCTTAGTTTTAGATAAATTTCAAGGGCATGGATTGACATGAGTATGAGAAGACCATCAAGGAACCTATGGAAATGAATGAGGAAGGTATAGGAAAAAATTAGGCCCACGGTGGGTCCTATGGATCACTACAGGCAAAAAAACACAATTATAACTTTCAGGAATCAGCCAGATCACATGATTTTTTAAGAATGAGTGTTGTAAACTGTGGTCTCTGTGAAACCAGATACCAAGTCTGAGATCAGAGTTCCAGGTCAATGTTAGGGAGCACTCTCAGGATCCATGCTCCTAAAACTCAGGAAAAGAAGGCAGATCAGGAAGGCGCAGAAGCTGGGTCTCAGTGTAGTTCCAACGAAGGTCTCAAACAAGCCTGTGGCTGTCCTGAGCCCCACAGTGATCAGTCCTTGATGCAGGCTGCTGCAGGAAGGGAACAGAACTGTGCAGAAGGCAGATGGCTGAGGGCAATTCCGGAGAGAACCGAGAGCCATTCATCAGTTCTGACGGAAGGTTTACAATGGTACAGCACAGTATCCATTCATTTAAGGGACCTTTTACAGAGGTATGGGGCTTCCCTGGTGGCTCAGATGGTAAAGCAATGAGGGACACCTGGGTTCCATCCCTGGGTTGGGAAGATCCCCTGGAGAAGGAAATGGCAATCCACTCCAGTACTCTTGCCTGGAAAATTCCACGGACTGAGGAGTCTGGTAGGCTACAGTCCACGGGGTCGCAAAGAGTCGGACACTGAGCGACTTCACTTTCAGTTTCGCTTTTACAGAGGTATAGGCAGGATTAAGGAAACTGGCAAAGAATGGTTAAGCAGCTGAAGACTAGCAACAGTAGGGAATTGTTATCACCCTCCACCAGAAAGGATAAGGAATGGCACAGTGCCACTGAAGTCTCAGAGAGAGAATCTAGAATGAGGGACCATCTGACAGGAGCTAAAGGAGCACAGCCTCTGCCAAACTATGGTCTGGGAGGGAAGATGACGGAATGAACACCTCTACTCTCTTCATCTTCCCTCTCTCTTCCACTAATGCTTCCCAAAGAGCAAAATCAACTGGATTCCAAAGGATAGGAGCACCAAAAAGGTAAACCTAGAGGTCAGCTTCCTGGAACACAAAGAAGAGCAGAGAATGGATTTGGATGAATCAACAGAGAAAGACGAGCATTGGCAGGGAAATATTTTGCTACTCAGATTTACATGGTCTGGATGGCCACGTACTCAGTCCTGACCTAATGCACTTTTCTTTAAATCCTGAGTCCTCACTAGTCAAAAGTCAGCAGAGGTGTCCTCAGTGGCTGTTATCATAGGAGACTCATTCTGTCCAGGTATCAGAGTGAAATTGAAGCAGCATAGCTGGAGTTATTGTTCAGATTCTCTGGTCACATCTCAAATATAGACATTGCATCACCATCTCCTGTCTTGTATTTGAATACCTGGGGAAACAGCATACACTAAGCTTGGGGAAGGCTAGCCAGCTGCATTTTTCCCTTTTGTCCTTCTATTTCAGAGTCCTTATACAAGGCAAGGAAGATACTCAGACCAAGAATAGGACTAGACCTATGCTGGTCTATGCAAGCAGTGAGAAGAGAAAGAAGATGGATGCAACTAATCTGCACTGGTAAATAGTCCTGAGGTCTGGTTAGGAATCAGTACTCTTCAAATGCAGAGTGACCTTGAGTTAAAGTGGAACTGACCATTCCTTCTCCAGTCTCTTTCATATCCTTTGTACTCCAGCCATAAACACCATACTTGATAAACAACTCCCTTTAAATCTTTCAGTGTTTTTATTCATGCTTTTTCTGTGCCTGAAAGCCTACCTAACGGGCTTTCAGCCAATCTTCCCATTTCTCTTAAAATCCAGCTCAAGACGGTAACGAGAACCCAACATGCGAGACAACAAAAGGAACGCAGATGTATAGAATAGACTCGTGGACTTTGTGGATGAGGGTAAGGGTGGGATGATATGGGAAAAGGGCATTGAAGCATGTTAATTGTCATGTGTCTAATCAATCGCCAGCCCAGGATTGATGCTCGGGACTGGTGCAGCGAGATTTCCCAGGGGGGAGGGAGGAGGGAGGGGGGTTCTGGAGGGGGAGCATATGTAAACCCATGGTGATATCATGACAATGTATGGCAAAAACAATAAAAAAAAAAAATCCAGCTCAAACTGCATTCTTTTTCTGTAGCTTTCACACGTCTGCTTACTCTGGTCTGAATTAAATCTTTTCTCATCTGTTCTTCTGTAACACTCTTCAAAGACATTTACTTTTTATTATTTATGCTTTGTCTGTGTTTATTTAGGAACCTGACTCTTCCCTTACTAAGCAGTTCATTTTATATATAGCTTAATCACATTCACTAGCAGGTAATTAACATTTGTTAAAGAATGAATGACCAAGTAGTATTTCATATGAAACCCTGGCAAACAACAGCGTACACCTGTGCTTGCCACACAGTAGGCATGTGTTAGCTCTGGGCCTGTTTGTCCTGGGAGCCACCCTTCGCCCCTCCTAGTTTGGGGTATATTCCAGGAGTACTGAACTTTGACTACTCTATTTCCCAAGAAGCCCTGACAGATGCTTATGGCTGGGTTCAGCCGATAGAAACACTGATAGAAGACTGGAAGGCAAGAGGAAGAGAAAAACCAGGATATCAGTTTTCTGCATTTCAACTTCTTTATTTCTAAAATAATAATAGTTATCTCATAGAATATACATGAAGATAAGTACAAAAAGAGTTCAGATGAATCCTCAACTGGCATATAATAAATCCTCAACAAATTAGTTTTTCTCATTATTTAGGTACTCCCTAAAATTTTTCATAATGACTTTATACTCTTTGAAAACTTCTCTGTTAATTGTGTTAATTTGAAACTGTTACACAGAAACATACTTTCAGACTATCATTCCCAGCCACGAAAATATTTCAAATTTTATGAATAGAGACAATAATGATTAATAATTATATATATCTACAATGTGTGCTAAATTATAAATATGTAATAATCAACAGTTTTAAGATCATATATTTTGGGAACTCTGACCCCTGATAATTTAAATAAGTTACTGAAGAGGACTCTAAAGGATTAGGCTTATGAACTGACACTAATAAAAAAAGATTTAATAGTAAAAAAAATACATCTTCTTTACTCTTATAATTTAATCAATGTCAATTTAATAAAATTTTACACACATATTATATATATGTGCACATATCTGTGAATATTTGCTTTGGTCATTTGACAAAATGCTAAGTATTTTTCATTGTGTTCTATGATATTCATAAGAAAACTGATGATCCTAAACAACAGACACTTTTTAAAAGAGACTATGATTTAGTTAATTGAATTTTTGTAAAGATGGACAGCATTAAATTATATAAAGAAATGTCTGTGATAAAAAAAATCACAGTGTGTATTACTGACTAGTAATGAGGAAATCTAGAAAAGAAACTACAATAAAATGATTAGTAACCAATTCAGTTTAAAGATGGAGGTTTAGAATATATAATAAAACGTTTTATCTATATTGTCCTTTAAATCTGAAAAATTCATCCTGTCACTCCACCTTGCGTTAATTTCCGAACTACTTGTCCACGAAAATGAATGAACTGCAATAGGATGAAGATCAGAATAAATCAAAAAAATTACAGAGAATATCCTTGAATAAAGTGTGGAGAAGAAAATTATCAGAATTTGGCAATTATCTATAGCTCCATTTGTGAAATATCAAATCAAGTCAAGCCCTAGCACACATGTGCAGAACTCAATGCTTCTATGAAAATAAGTCTTACTCACTAATCTCATGAAAAAAAATCTTGATTACAAAAGATAATTGTTTATTTTCATATATTCAGTTGAGTTCTTTTATATCAAATTCCTAATTAATTCCCCAAATACTTTTAAATGTCTTCCAAAAGAACAATTTAGGAATGTTTTATGATAACTATTACACTAATTGCTTCAAACAAAATAATTAATTTAGAAGATAAATGCTTTAAACTGATCATTTTTAAAAAATAGTTTGTTGCCTCTTATCTCACACTTTATGATCCACACATCACACCTTACCATATCATCTTCATTATTTTTTTGTAGATCATTCCAATGCTTAAAAACTCCTTATCTTAAACTTCCTGGGGTCTATTTTGTTGCTCCTAACCCCCTACCCCCACATACACACACAAAACTTCAAAGCCTTGTGTGTCTTCTTTTGGAGTATAGTTGATCTACAATGTTGTTAGTTTCTTGCTGTGCAGCGGAGTAAATCAGCCACACATACATCTGCATCCCCCTCTTCCTTGGATCTCCTTGCCATTTAGGTTGCCACAGAGCATCAAGCAGAGTTCCCTATGCTATACAGTATGTTCTTCTTGTTGCTGTTTAGTCTCTCAGTCATGTCTGACTCTGTGACAGCATGGACTGCAGCATGCCAGGCTTCCCTGTCCTTCACTATCTCCCGGAGTTTGCCCAAACTCATGTCCATTGAGTTGGTGATGCCATCCAACCATCTCATCCTCTGTCACCCCCCTCTCCTCCTGCCTTCAATCTTTCCCAGCATCAGGGTTTTTGCCAATGAGTCAGCTCTTCGCATTAGGTGGACAAAGTATTGGAGCTTCAAATTCAACATCAGTCCTTCCAATAAATATTCAGGACTGATCTCCTTTAGGGTTGAATGCTTTGATCTCCTTGCAGTCCAAGGGACTCTCAAGAGTCTTCTGCAACACCACAGTTCAAAAGTATCAATTCTTCAGCATTCAGCCTTCTTCATGGTGCAACTTTCACATCCAAAAATTATTATTGGAAAAACCATGGCTTTGACTAGACAGACCTTCGTTGGCAAAGCAATGTCTCTGCTTTTTAATAAGCTGTTTAGGTTGGTCGTAGCTTTTCTTCCAAAAGCAAGTGTCTTTTAACTTCATGGACTTCCCATGTGACGCAGTGGTAAAGGATCCTCCTGCCAGTTCAGGAGATGTAAGAGACATGGGTTCAATCCTTGGGTCTGGAGGAGCCCCTGGAGAAGAAAATGACAACCCACTCCAGCACTCTTGCCTGAAAAAATCCCACGGATAGAGGAGCCTGGAGGGCCACAGTCCATGGGGTTGCAACAAGTTGGACCTGTTCTCATTAGCTATCTATTTTATCACAGTGGTGTATATATGTCACTACTGATCGCCCAATCCATCCCACTCCCTCTCACCCCAACAGGTCCAACTTTTGGGGTTGCCTTCTCCGTTAGTTCTGATAGTTTCAAGCAATTTCTTGTTGATTTTCCAAATTCGTCTGCACTCCCTGAGGAGGGGGATGGGCGCAAGGAGCCGCTGCTGGTACCAAAGCTCCCGGTTCCTCGTGGAGTCCAGTCGAAGGAAGGAAGTCTACTCTGGGTCACTTCGTCAGTTGCCATAACCGTCTACTAAAAAGATGTACAACTTGAGAGTTGTGAGTTAGGTTTCATTTGGGGCAAAATGAGGACTGCAGCCCAGGAGGCAGCATCTCAGGCCCTGTGAGCTCTGGAAGAGCAAGGGCTTTCTATCATTGCACCAACACCTGGCACCATGCTTGGCACATAGTAGGACCACAGTAAATATTTTCAAATGAATGAATATTCATAGATGAAGATGTAGATCCAGATGCCAATGCTACAGGTGACTGGACAAATCATTTAATTTCATAAAACCTTAAACTATCATATCTCTAAGTGGGAAAAACAATCACATCTATATTTCTTCTTCACAGGGATGTTGTCAAGGTTACATGAGATGATGTATGTGAAAGAATTTTCTTTACTTGAAATGTGCTCCACAAATGCTTTTACTATACTTTTTTCATATCCCTCCATAAAGCTTAATATACAGTACTTTGCACATTGTGCTTTGCATGCAATAAGTATTCAATGAATCATACTGAATGGTTGAAGATTGGAAAAAAAAATTCCACATCCATTATGGCCTCCATTCTTTTCTCCTTTGAAAACTGTGATGGCTAAATAGCTGCCTTTTTCTCTTTTTCTCTAGACATTAAGCAAACTGACCTTTACTTCAGCAATCTATTTATTGAGTGCTAAGGATTACAGGGCTGCTATGGTTCTGAATTGTTAGTAACTCTTTGATCTAAATACTAAGTAAGGTACAGTTAAATCTCCACTGTTCTTTCTTTACTTCCCATTGTCACAGTGAATCCAGTGTCAGCTGAAACACCAACCTGACTGAGAGGTATCACTCATGATCGCATTTTAAACACTGTCCATTATTCAAGGCTAGAATCTATTTCTTGACTACATTTCATTATTTTTCATTAATTATTAACAATTATTCAAGGAAGTGTACATGTTATTTCATTACTCATAAACATAAGCATTCATTATTTCATTACTCATAAACATTACTATTTTTCTAAAATGATTTCAGACAAAGCCTTAAATAATTTGTGCGTAGGCAGCATCTTTTTAAAAATTTACATTTTCTAAAATATGGATAATCTGGCCCAGATAAATCTTTTAAAAACTACATTTGATAAGCAAAAAGAAACTGGACAATTACTTAATAGTATATATTTAGGGTTTCCCCATAAAATTAATCATGAAGCCAAAATAATTAACCATTTAGAAAACAATTTTTAACTTTACATATCCCTTTTTTAAAAGCATATTTGCATCTTATTCTTAATACAATGCTCAACATTTTCACAAAAGAATCATATCCAGAGGGAGGGAAAAAAAAAACTCTCCATGTTGTATTCAGAAGAGAAAAATCATATTCAAAGCTTAGGCAAAATTGATTCATCTATTAAACAGACCTCTACAGGTAGGATTCAGATGTTATGTTTCTCAGCAAGCATGGTTACATGTTTTTTTTTTATTGAAACTTACTATGTAAGTGTCACACAGTTCAGCCAGGCTGACAGGCACAAGAAAAGAGGTAGAAGGAGGAAACCACTGAGTGGTCAGGTGATGGAAGGCTGTGTATCAACAGATGCCCGTGTACCAACCCTTCAGCCAACCAATTAGAAATGAAAATAGAGCACAAATTCTGATGACCCGTGCCTGGATTTAAACCAGCTGTTTTACGCCAGTGCTCACAATCAGGCTGTGAAGTAATTTTCTTATTCTCTTACTATAAATGAAGAAACCGAAGCTTTGAGAAGTTAAACAACCTGACCTGAGTCCCAAATCTAGTGAAGGGATATGTCTTAAACCACAATGGCTGTTTAACCACTATCCTATATATTAGTTCGGAGAAGGCAATGGCACCCTACTCCAGTGTTCTTGCCTGGAAACTCCCAGGGACGGGGGAGCCTGGTGGGCTGCCGTCTATGGGGTCGCACAGAGTCGGACACGACTGAAGCGACTTAGCAGCAGCAGCAGCAGCTATATATTAGGTAGCAGTCAAACTAACAGACCAGTTAGGAACAGAGCAAAGAGAAACTGTGATTCACTAAGGGATAAATCATGAATACGAATATTTTAGATTTTAATTCTCATTTGAAAGTCCTTGTTCAGCACCACAGGTCCAGGACCAACTCTGTCTTTAATTTATGAAGATGTAAAGCATACTCAAAAGACATCAAATTATTCTGCCATCTGAAGGGTTCTGACTGTAGGTCTCATACTAATAGCTAAGCTTTTATCTTGTGCTTGGCAGCAAATCTGTACCTCGAACCTTAGCCGCCTGGTCTAAACAGTTTCTGGTCTAAATAATCTGCCCAGAATCTCAATGTCGGTCACATTTCAGGGCTGCAGTGCTGCCCTTAGACATTAGGATTAAGGCATGGTTCTTCCTCTAATAGTTCAGTTCAGTTCAGTTCAGTCGCTCAGACCCCATGAATCGCAGCATGCCAGGCCTCCCTGTCCATCACCAACTCCCAGAGTCCACCCAAACCCATGTCCATTGAGTCGGTGATGCCATTCAGCCATCTCATCCTCTGTCGTACTCTTCTCCTCCTGCCCCCAATCCTTCCTAGCATCAGGGTCTTTTCCAATGAGTCAACTCTTCGCATCAGGTGGCCAAAGTATTGGAGTTTCAGTTTCAACATCAGTCCTTCCAATGAACACCCAGGACTGATCTCCTTTAGGATGGACTGGTTGGATCTCCTTGCAGTCCAAGGGACTCTCAAGAGTCTTCTCCAACATCACAGTTCAAAAGCATCAGTTCTTTGGTGCTCAGCTTTCTTCACCATCCAACTCTCACATCCGTACATGACCACTGGAAAAACCATAGCCTTGACCAGACGGACCTTTGTTGGAAAAGTAATGTCTCTGCTTGTAAATATGCTATCTAGGCTGGTTGTAAGCTTCCTTCCAAGGAGCAAGCATCTTTTAATTTCATGGCTGCAATCACCATCTGCAGTGATTTTGGAGCCCAGAAAAATAAAGTCCGACACTGTTTCCCCTAATAGAGCCATCTCTAATTTAATATGTACAACTGTCTTGACCCAGATACTTTCTTTCTCACCAATTTGGCTTTTAGGCCATTAAAATACTTCCACCTATCTAGGTCACAACATATTGCTATCTATTACTGTACTCTCTGATCATCTTTCATGGCTCTCCACTAAACAAGGACAGGCTCAGCCACACCCATTAGTGACAATAAGATACTCGTCTTATTGTTAATTTACTTAAACTGTCTGATCTACATGGGAAAAATGAAAATGCAGTCCCTCTCCTCTCACTAAAAACTTTAGTTATTGGTGGTTTAAAAGATAAGTTACTACACTAAAACAATTTTGCTAATTTTCATGTTGGTCTCAAAGACAGTTTACCATAGAGTATCATCAAGAACCCCAGATGGGAATTTATTTTTTGTAATTAACCCCCAAATATGATCTGTATGATTTTAACGTGTTCTATGTAGAAAGTGATTTTTAAAACTCTCTACTCTTTACATTTTTAGTTTAGTTTTAGCTTGGTCTGTTTTTGTTGCTGCTATTGTTTTTGGCCAATGGCAAGGGAGATAAAGGATTGGAGGAAAACTATTGAGAAATTATATCATTTGATAAAATAACTTTGTGCCCAATAAGCAACAGAATGTGCTATTGTAGGCATTCCAGGACACGACTTGAAAATAAAGTAGCATCAAAGAGCATGAATATGTTGTTTCTAGAGACATGGTTAGACTATGCAAACCTTTTACACATTTCTTGGCTTAGCTCTGAAATTTATTCAGCTTGGAAAAGAATATAAATGCACAATGAATCAATCCTCTTGGGAAATAATTCTGTCTCTCTGGTCAAAAATGTCTTGGATATTTTAAATCTTAGTATGATACTATAAAAATTGAGAAAGTAAGTGAGCACTGAATAGAAAAAATACCTAGTCTAAAATTAATCTTATGACACATTTGAGCTGTCTCAGTTCTCAAATCCTTCCCACCGCCATACTCACATTTTTGCATCTCTAATGAAAGCAGTCAAAGTTCTAGAGATAAAGATGAAAGGCTCTAATTGCCTTTATGGGAGCATTTCTGTGAGATGATGAAAATCATCACAAGTTATAACTTAAACTGGGATATTGCTTTCATATGAAATACCCAAAACTCCACATTTAAAAAAATGTGATAAAGGTAAGTAATAGGTACAGCTCTATCCAAGCATTCTGGTTACTAAAACTTAAACTCATACAAATATCACCTCGGAAACTATAAAGAGTGGATTTTAATAGATTTCAGCTATTGAAAAATGTACCAGAACCATATTACCTCACTCTCAGAAAAATAAGGTGGAGTTCCAACACTCCCTGATGTAAATTCATACCACTGGAAAATGACAGCTGAAACTTACCTCCAATGTGACTGGTGACTATCACTAGCTCACAAATTAATTCTTTCTGTAGATGTACCTACCATACACACAAACACACACACACACACACACACACACACACACACACTCAGATCCCTGCTGTTTCATCCTTTTGGAAATGTTGTAACTAACATGGGATCAAGATCCCCAGATTTTAAATGATTGTACTTATTGAGCACCTTCCAAGTGATAAACATCTTGAGTTACATAAGTTATGTTTGATATTCCCAAGAATCTGTAAAGTAGTAATACTTATTTTCATTTTAAAAATACGGAAACAAGGGCACAGAATGAATAGCTTTGCCAAGACAACACATTTGCAATTTGAACCCACATAAATGATACTGATTATACCTGAAGTGGAAAATGAGTTACCTGCATTATACACTTGCACTTCCAAAGTTGTCTGATTATGAGCCTACCCCAAATTTCTAAGGACAAAAGCATCTTCCAAGGATCAGACTGAGAGTCCCGGTCCTCTTGATCTGTGACTGTCTGATCCTACCCCACTCCCCATCCCTGACCCAGATTATCAGTATTCCCCATACTATCTCTGCACTGGATCGTCACCCTGTTCACCTGCTGAATCAGAGTCTAGCAGAATACCTGTCATAAAGTAGGTACTTGATAAATACTTATTCAATGACTCAAATGAATGAGTGCTACATGGCTAAACCCAGCTATGTGGAAGAGGGAGGGGCAGTAGAAGGAAAATGTTAACCCAATTCTGTACGTTATTCTTTGAAACTTAAACCAATTTTCATACTCTGTGAAGCCCTTCCTTAGCTATCAAGCAGTGTCACTCAGAATTCCCTCTGTTCCTTGTACATTCTTATACCATTATGATGCTAAGTTGCTTCAGTTGTGTCCAACTGTGTGTGACTCTATGGACTGTAGTCCCCCAAGCTCCTCTGTCCATGGGATTTCCCAGGCAAGAATACTGGAATGGGTTGCCATTTTGTTCTCCAGGGGATCTTCCCAACCCAGGGATCGAACCCAAGTCTCTTACCTGCATTGGCTCATGGGTTCTTTACCACTAGCCCCTCCTGGGAACCCCATTATACCATTACAGTGTTCACCAGTCTGTCTCTCATGATACAGCAGGATTCCTAGGGACCAGAACATAGTAGGATGCTCAACTACCGAATATTCATTGGAAGGACTGAAGCTGAAGCTGAAGCTCCAATACTTTGGCCATCTGATGTGAAGAGCCAACTCATTGGGAAAGACCCTGATGCTGGGAAAGATAGATGGCAGGAGGAGAAGGGGACGACAGAGGACAAGATGGTTGGATGGCATCACTGACTCAATGGACATGAGTTTGAGCAAGCTCCAGGAGATGGTGATGGACAGGAAAGCCTACCATGCTGCAGTCCATGGGATCACAAAGAGTAGGACACAACTATGCAACTGAACAACAATAACTACTGTTAAATGAGTGGAAAATGATGATAGAAAGGGCTGTATTCCATCAGAGGCAGCAGCAATTGGTGAATTATCCAAGCGATGGAATAAGCTCAGACCAGAGGGAGTCTAGGGAGCCATCTGGAACCTTAAGAATTAGAAAGTTTTTATAAAGCAGAGGGCATTAACGTCAAATTTAGCACAGAAGACTAAGAGGCTGAGCATTAAAAAAGAAAGAACAGGGGAGCAAGAACCATGCCTCACATATTCTGCTCTTAATCTCTAGGACTCAGCCCTGAGTCAGATACTTGTTAGCCAACTCATGAAATGTTTATTAAATAACTACCAAGTGAGTGCAGGGGACGACAGAGGATGAGACGGTTGTATGGCATCACCAACTCAATGGACATGAGTTTGAGTAAACTCCAGGAGTTGGTGATGGACAGGGAGGCCTGGCGTGCTGCCGTCCATTAAGTCCCAAAGAGTTGGACACAACTGAGGGACTGGACTGGACTGGACTGGACTGAGTGCATGGCGACCGCTGTAATATCAGTGTCAGTGGAATCTGCCATATCAGAATCAGTGGATAAGTAAAGGGATTGATCGAGAACAGATGTAAAGCAAAGTATGTAGTCTCCCTCCTCCACTATGCCTAGAAAATCAATAAATATGTGTTGATTGACAGACTGACAGCTGCTTCTTTCTGAAGTGTGTATCTCTGAAAAATGACATTGTCCAATTCTAAGCAATGATGTAGGCCGTAGAGTTCCTAAGTAAAGGGGATAAGCAGTCAGATTTATGATTTAGTGCAGTGTTTCCCAAGCATGTGGAGAGTATGACATAAATAAGAAATTATATCTCTATATAATATATTAAAGCTAAAAGACAGTGTTACTTACAGCTGGACACTGACAAAGTCCTAGCTCAGGAGATTAGACATCTCAGTCACTCCAGTGGCTGAAGCAAACCTGTGATTTAATCTCATCGTGCAGACTTGGCTTTAGTAAAAAGTTGTGGGAACTGCCAGTCTGTCAGACAGTGCTTTTTAAGTGTAAGATATAAATATATTACAAAGTAAAAAAGAAAGTATTTTGCACTTATCTGCTATTATAGATTGCTAAGGAGCAATAATATTTGAACAGAACTGGGTTGATTCTACTAGCCATCCAAGATTTTAAAATTTTCTTTATCCTTCTTTCATTTTATGCTATGAAAACCATGTTCTCTAAAGTCTTATTGGCCCATCCTCTAGTTCCTATAGTCTCATTTAAACATCTTTGTTCTCTCGGTGGATGTTTTAAAATGTTTCCTTATAAAAAACTTCACATTCCAAAATAGAGACAAAATACTATAATGAACCTCAATTGCCCACCCTCAAAAATTACTAATTCACAACCAATCTTCCTCTACAATTTTATTTCCTCCTGTTCAAACATTATGGCTTCTCAAGTAGCTCAGGAATAAAGAATCTGCCTGCAAAGCAGGAGATGAGGGTTCAATCCCTGGGTCGGGAAGATGCCCTAGAGAAGGAAATGGCAACCCACTCCAGTATTCTTGCCTGGGAAATCCCACAGACAGAGGAGCCTGATGGGCTACAGTTACAATCCATGGGGTTGCAAAGAGTTGGACAGAATTTAGCTACAAAACAACAAAAACAAAAGACATTATATTAACTATAAATATTTCGTTATACACCTCTAAAAGTTAGGAATTCTTTTTTAAATGACCATAATACTATTATCACATCTTTTAAAATATGATTAATAATAATATATGTTCACATTTTCTAATTTTATTGAATTCATATTCAATAAAATATATTCATATTTTCTAATTTTTTATAGTTTGCTTGAATCAAGATCCTAACATAATCTAGACTTTGCAGTTGCACTGAAGTTTCTTTAGAAACTTTCTTTGTTTATTGAGTACCCTAAACCCTTTTATTTATTTTACCTAGAATATGCTGATTGCATTCCTATAGTGATGTTTAACATATTCCTACGCTGTATTTCCAGGAAATGAGTAGTCACCCATGGAGAGCTTGTTATGATGTAGTTGTTACTACTGTTGGTGTTTTTACCTAACCTGATCATATTCTGGAATTCATACCTCATCAGCTAATTTTGCTACAAATACTTTCTACAGATTTGGGGCATTGCTATCCTAGCTGCTTTTGGGCTTTTTTATGGTGAATTCAGGAAAATTTTAAAACTAGCTATTATCACTACTATATTCTAAAAATATTTCTTAAAATTGACTTTATTTTTTAAATTTCAAGAGATATTGCTTTAGTATTTTTTGAGTTTGAGAATGTTAATGACAATTCCCTTATCTCAGATTTCTTCTAGCTTCAGTGACATACAGATACATATGAAAGGGAAACCATGATCAGGGAGTCTTGGCATTGACTTATGTTATTTTCATTATAATTTTACTTATATAACATTCAAAAGGAAAGAAATCCTTTGCATTTTGCTCCCATATAATCTTAAAAAATAAAACAAATTTACAAAATAAATTAAAAGAAAACTTTCAGGGTATAAGATACTCAATAATGATTAATTCCTCTCCCTCCCAAGGCAGGAACCAGCCCAGAGAAAGAGGTAGACAGATAGAAATTGAAACATCATTTTTCATACTGATAAAGCACTAAAAACATGGCTTAGTGTTAGGACAAGCGTTCCTTGCTCAGCTCTTCCAAGTCTAAATCTCAAGACAACATACATGAGGAAAGCTAGGGTCTACTGAGCAGCCACAGCCTATAATGAATCAATGCTTATTATCTTCCAACAAGGTAATTCACTCTACCTCTGTGTATAGAAGGAGGGTTGGAATAAGATGGCAGGAATGTTTCTTTAATGGGTATATGTCCACACAGAAATAAGGAAAGTGGAGAAATTTTCTCTCACTGAAATTACAAAACAATTACCAATCAACTTACCCACATTAAGCTAACAAGATATATAATGTTTTTCTAAAACTGAGTAAACTAGTAGAAAGTTCTATTTATCTACAGTATTTATATGTTTTATGTACTCCTGGTTTGATTACCATTGATTTAAGCATATTTTTCCCATTGATTAATTTTCATAATTTTCCTTTTTTTACTTGCAAACTCCTTTGGACAACCAATTGGTCATTTTACGTGACAAAGAACATAAGTGCAATACCAATGTTTCTTATATACAGCTTATGAAAATATCTTCACTGAATTGAAAAGCAGAAAGAAAGAATGTTGCAATAGTACAAAGAATCTACCCATCACCCAACACAATTCATATGCAAGATAAACATGGTACAGTATATATCCTTTTGTATTTGACATCTATATAGTGGTATCCTATGAAGATTAAATTCTCTCAATTCAAACAAAGGCAAAACTTCCACAGTAATTATTGTGATGTCAGCTGACTTTTACTTTGTTCCAACATAAATGAAGAGTCAACAGAAAATGGGTATCCAGATAATTTAAATATTTTATATAAACTATTTTACAACAGTGAATATAAAATCTAAACATTCTCCTTATATTTGTGGATAACCAAAGCTAGGTTGTCAAGGTTCCAAGTATCTGGAAATGTTATTTTCAGAAATACTGAGCAGAGAAGACAGCACACAAATATCTGAGGTTGAATACATGGATGACAAAGTGTGGCAGTATAGAAAGTGGTAAAACTCAAACAGTTCCAGAGAAAACTAAGTATTCACATACTATCAGAGGTGAACATGTCTAAAATGGGAGCAAAAGTCTCCCTCTTCTCATCTCTTTCAATAACGGTCTACTATGGAATGGGGATTGTTAGATACTAGAAGGAAGGCTGAAGAGAATAAAGATAGGGACATGTCCACAATCCACTGCAGTTACTGAGTCAGTCCAGAGACATTGTGCAGTCTAATTTGATTATAAGATTAGAAGTTTGCTCACTGTTCCAGAGGATGAAATGGTTATCTTTTTGTCTTTAGATCACTGCGTGATTCTAAGGGACCACAGCTAAGCTAAGTATCATGATGGCTAGAACACAGATTGTCTTCTCCAATGTTCCAGATCAGAATTCAGAGCTTAACTGTATCTCCTGTCTCTCATTTCTTTCATTAAGAGATTGCTTGACAAACAAAGTCAGGACTGCAAGAGTGGTCCCTTGCCATTCTGTAGTAAATTCTCTGTCCTTCTGTTAACAAAACTGCCGGTCTTTCAAATATTAAAATGGTCAATCCTAATGTCTGATTTGCTAACCAGGTGATACAGGCACAAAAGAAAGAGAATTTTGTATACAAGCTGGTAAGAAGGGCCACATGTTTGTATGAGAGAAGGATGAAAAAGCTAAATGTTACAACTTCATGCTTTTAAATTTCTTATTACTGTATTCTACCTTTACTCAACACTGTCACATTTTATCCAAGATAATGAAATGCTCCCAAGTAAATGTAATTCCCAACATGCCATTAAGCTATATTTCAAAAATATTTGTGAAATCAGTTACTTGGAACTAGTACCCAGTAACTAGTAAAGCCACTTAGACACTGAATAGACTTTCTCATTTTTAAAAGAAAACCTAGAAATCATGTAGATACCATGATATTGTTAGAATTACTGTTCAGCTTCATGTGGGTAAAATAAGTTCCTGTGGGTTGGCCTGTGCTCCTAACCACCATTTATAACAAGGAGGTGGCAATGGATAAACACTGATTATATAAATTCAAATGTTCACAGCTGGACTGAGCTCAATTTTAACACATTCAAAGAGGTTATCAGTGACTATGAGTTCTGAAGCTTAAATTAAAATTGCCATCTGAGAATGAAACCTACAGAAAGAAACTCCAAATAATGAATGAATTCTCAGTAGAAATAAAACACTCCAAGAGGTATATACCTGATTCTACTTGGGCACTTTCAAGTCTATGCAAAATAACTGATGTACAAAGCCAGGAAAACATGTCTGAAAACAAAAGAACGATCTACCCTGGATATGGGTATTGTGTAACTGCCCTCAGAAAGAGAAAATAGGTCTTAAAAATCATAAGTCAGGTCCTGGTAAGGTTTTTGTAAAACTCAGCCAATGGAAAAGAAATACCGAGTGTGCAAGGCACGAATATCTGGGCACTAAAAAAACTGACTTCAAACATTCATTTATTCCACAAATACCTCTTGAGAGTGTACGATGTTCTCAATGAAGTTTTAGGTAACAGAGACTTCTAGTGATTAAATCAGAACAAAATTACATTCTAGGCAGGTCAGAAGGAAGACAAACAAAAAAGCAATAAGGTACTTGGCTATGTTGGATGATGATCAATTCTATTGAAACAAAAATAGAGAAAAGAAGGAGACTAACAAAGAGGTAGAAGGGTATAATTCTAAACCGATTGATGTGCTTGTGAAGCTGCTTCAGTCAGGTCCAACTCTTTGCAACCCTATGGAATACAGCTTGCCAGGCTCCTCTGTCCATGGAATTCTCCAGGCAAGATTACTGGAGTGAGTCACCATGCTCTCCTCCCAGTCATGGAGGAGAGGATCTTCCCAACCCAGGCACCAAACCCAAGTCTCTTACATCTCCTGCATTGGCAGGCATGTTCTTTACCACTAGTGCCACCTTCCCTGGTGGCTCATATGGTAAAGAATTCGCCCGCAATGCAGGAGACCCAGGTTAGACACCTGGGTAAGGAAGATTCCCTCAAGAAGGAACTGGTACCCACTCCAGTATTCTTGCCTGGAGAATTCCATAAACAGAGGAGCCTGACAGAATATAGTCCATGAGGTTGAAAGAGTCAGACATGACTGAGTGACTAACAGATTGATGAGGGAAGACCTAGCAGAGAAGGTGACTTCTTTAAATTGAAATATAGTTGCTTTAAAATGTTGTGTTGGTTTCTGCCGTACAGTGAAGTGAATAAGCTATGTGTATATGTGTGTGTGTGTATATATATATATATATGTATCCTCTCGCTCTTGAACCTCCCTTCCACTGCCTCCTCCCCATCCCTCCTATCTAGGTCATCACAGAGCACCAACCTGAGCTCCCTGGGCTACAGAGCTTGCAGTTTTACATGTTAGTGTATATATGTCAATCCTTATATCCCAATTCACCCCATCCTTCCCTTCTGCACCTGTGTCCATGTGTCTATTCTTTACTTCTGCATCTCTATTTCTGTTCTGCAAACAGGCACATCTGTACTACTTTTCTAGATTCCTAGCTTCTATATATGGGCCTTAATACACAATACCTATTTTTCTCTTTCTGACTTAATTCACTCTTTAAAACAGATTTTAGGTCCATCCAAGAAAACAGATATGCTAAAGCCTTGTAGTGAGAGCATGCGTGGTGTGTTTGAGAAATGGAAAGGACACTGCTGTTTCTGGAATGCTTATATGATGGGAAAAAAGAAGCAGCTGAGGCTAGTCTATATAGGCCCTTACAGACCATTCTCAGGAGTTTGGCTCTTGCTCAGAATCAAACGGAAGATCATTGCAGAGGGTTAATATGATCTGACTTGAATTTTAACAGCATTACTTTGGTACTACATCAACATTAAATTGGGGAGAGGAGTATGTGCAGGTTGTAAGAGAGAAAGCAGAGAAAACAGGGAACTGTAATAGTCTAGGCACAAAATAATAACAACAAGCACCGTTAATGGTGACAAGCACAGTGGTGATGGAAATAATAAGACAGTGGATGATTCTGATGGTCGAACTAACAGAATTTCCTGAGAGATTAGGTGATATGCAAAAGAAAGTGAGACATCAAGGATGCCTCCAAGATATTTAGCATGACCTACTGGCAAGGCAAGGCTGTAATTATCTGAGGTGGGACAACTTGGGAAGAGCATATTTGTGAAACTGACAGTATTCACAAGATTTCCTTAGCTGAAGCAAACAAACCCTTGAAAATATCCATCTCCCAATACATTGATGCTGATTCCATGCTCACCAGGAAAGCTTTCAATCATTAATGCAATCCACCCAGTGGTATTAGGAAGTCAGTACCCAGCGTAACAAATGTGTGCATTTTAGGTTCTAATAAAGTTTACCTTCTTCACTTTGAAGAGGTTGTTCCATTTACTGCTGGCTTGAGAAGTTTGTAATCATTCTCATATTTGTTTCTCTATATATGTCTTACTTTTCTCTGGTTGCTTTTTCTCTGGCTTGAGAAGTTTGTAATCATTCTCGTATTTGTTTCTCTCTATATACCTTATTTTTCTCTGGTTGCTTTTCTCTGGTATGGTTATCATAGCCTTTGGAAAATTTAATTTTGATATGTGTGCTTTTTGTGTTTTTCTTATATAAATTAAACAAAATGAATTTATTATTAAAATCTTAATAACAACAAAAATTTGAAACCCATATGGCTTCATTGAAGATTTCTGTCAAATATTTAAGCAGAACATAATACTAATGCAATAAAAACTCTTTAGATATTTGAATATGAGGAAATATTTCTAACACATTTTTTATGAAGCCAGCATAACTCAGATACCCTAGCTAGCCAGAAAAAAATAAACAAGAAAACTACAGATCAATATCCTTCATGAATGTAGACACAAAACACTCAAATCATTTTTGTAAATACAATCCAGCAATATACAAAAAGAGGTATACATCATAACCAGGAAGGTTTTATCCCAGGAATGTAAGGCTAGTTTCACATTCAAAAACCAGTCAATGTAATTCACCACATTAATAATATAAAATACATGGTATTATTTCAATAGATGCTGGAAAAAGGATTCCTGATTTAAAATGTTTTAAGCCTCTCAGAAAACTAGCAACAGAGGACAAATGTATCAAAAACTCCTTCTAACATGACACATAATTATAAAAGAATGAATGCTTACATTCACAAAAAGGCTTGCACATAAATGTTCAGAGTAGCTTCATTTATAATGGCTAAAAGTTGGCAACAACTCAAATACTCATCATCAGGGAAGTGGCTAAATAATTTTTAGTATATGACATAATACTGTCAGCAAAAAAGATGAAGGAACTAACGACATGTCAAACAACATGAATGAAACTCAGAAATATTTTGCTGAACGAGAGAGGCCACCCACAAAAGAGTATATAGTGCATGATTTCATTTATACCAAACTTTAGAAAGATTTAATCTTTGGTGAGAGAAAGCCTGTCGGTGGTTGCCTGAGGCTGAGAGTAGGGCGTGGGAAGTGACTGGAACTTGGCAAGAGGGACTCAGGGATAATGGAAAGTTCTACACATTAACTCTGGTTGATTTTTCACAGTTCAACATACTTTTAAAATTCACCACATTGTACATTAAAAGTGCGTCCATTTTACTGTTTAAAAATTATAACTCAGAGTTGATTTGAAAATTAATGAGTTCACAAAATGTGTTAATAACTTAGTCTCTGTTCATTCAATTTCAGTGAGGTTGTCCCCTTGAGCTTATTCAACTCTCATTATATAACAAAACTGAGTTTCCAGATGTTTAAAGCTAAGGACTTGGTACTGAATGATGATATTATATTGCTTCCCAGGTAGTACAGTAGCAAAGAATTCGACTGCCAGTGTAGGAGACTCAGGTTTGATACCTGGGTCAAGAAAATCCCCTGGAGGAGGAAATGGCAACCCACTCCAGTATTCTTACCTGGAGACTCCCATGGACAGAGGAGCCTGGCGGGCTACAGTCCAAAGAGTCGGATCCTGACTAAGCAGAGCACAGCATCATACGAAAGAAGTTCCATTTTCTGGATTTCTCTTAATACTCTCTTTCTGAGTTTCCTATGTGCTATAATTACATGAAAGTGGGAATGACAATAAATCAGGGACAGGGAATGCAGCTGTGTCCCTCACATACAGGCTGCTGAGAACTGTGGAAAACCATGGCACCTCAATAAGTCCCACACTTCAGAGATGTTCAATCTGCTACAGTCAGGCAGTCATTGAGGGCCATCCACTAAGAAGAAGGCTAAGGAAAGGACCCATAGTTGACAAAATAATAGTTTTTAAACAAAATCATAATTCTAATCCTCTCCTGGTTAAAAACAATGTCTTCATTTGTTGTTTAGTCACTAAGCCATGTCTAAAACTTTTATGACTACAAGAACTATAGCCTGCCAGGCGCCTCTGTCCATGAGATTTCCCAGGCAAGAATACTGGAGTGGGTCACCATTTCCTTCCCTATGGGATCTTCCTGACCCAGGGATAGAAACTGGATCTCTGCACTTCAGGCAGATTCTTTACTGCTGAGCCACCGGGGAAGCCTAATGTCTTCATTACTCTCCCTAAATTAAATTAAATCGAAGCTCTTCAACCTAGATTCGAGACTGTCAACAATATAACCCAAATATTTCTCCTTTCTACAACTTACCTCCCTATGCCATAACCAAACTGGACAATTAATATTTCTTTGTGCCCAAGCATGTCCTATACTTTCTCATCTGAAGGTCCATTCTCTATCTAAAATCTCACAATCTTCCCCTAAATCCATTTGTTGAAATATAATTTAGCAAATATTTAAATATTCAACTTCCTTGGTGGCTCAGAGGGTAAAGTGTCTGCCTGCAATGCGGGAGACCCAAGTTCGATCCCTGGGTCAGGAAGATCCCCTGGAGAAGGAAATGCAACCCACTCAGTATTCTTGCCTGGAGAATCCCAAGGATGGAGGAGTCTGGTGGGCTACAGTCCATGAGGTCACAAAGAGTTGGACACGACTGAGTGACTTCACTTAAGTATTCAACCGAGTCTCTTGATGCTTGCTATCTGTCCCTAGAAGCTTTGAAGAGTGCAGAGCTCATAGAGAGAGGCCAGTCTCTCCTTGTCCTGTGGGTCCAGGTAAGAGAGGCTCCCAGAGACTTGCTCAGGAAGAACAACAGATCAGGAAGTCCTGACATCCATCCTGGCTGAATGGAGCAAGGAAGGGGCAGGCTAGCTTGAGGGGTGCCACAGAGTTGAG
The DNA here is from genome assembly GCA_007570785.1 of Antilocapra americana. Classification (NCBI taxonomy): domain Eukaryota; kingdom Metazoa; phylum Chordata; class Mammalia; order Artiodactyla; family Antilocapridae; genus Antilocapra; species Antilocapra americana. The sequence goes on along the minus strand of ML661344.1, from coordinate 3,646,678 downwards.
TAAGATGACAGGGAACCAGTCCCCAAAGTTACACGGATAGGTGACCATAGAGCCTGACACCTTTTTCTGGAGAAGAGATCTCTGAAGCCAGAAAGCCCACTGAAGTGACCAGGGTAGCAAAGCTTAGAGACACTGTGGTACACTGCATTTTGAAGAACTAGAAGGGAGCCCTCTATTCTCTAAGCTTATCAAAAGCACTGGAGAGGACCTTGAGGGTTCTTGTGGGTTTTTCTGATGGGATACACATCCACAGAAGCGAGTAGTAGAACTCAAGAAAGATAAGACTTCCTCAGTTTAAAAGGGTCCTTGAGGAGAAAAGGAACAAGCATAAAGCACCAAAGAAAGACCACATGCACAGCCCTGGTGTAGACATCCCTGCAAACTGATGGGCTACAGAGTCAGCCGGATCCAAGACGGACTACACTGACAGCAAGGGCCCTTCGTGCTGTCAATAAAACCAGCAACACCACAAGATCTCAGCCTTCCTGCATCCTGCCCACCTCCCAAACTAAGAGCTCAGCCTTGGAAGAAAAAGTGCAGAAGACTTCTCTGAAACAGATGTGCCTCACCCCTACAATAAAGCAAGGGTTACTCCAGTCCTCAGTATAGAAGGAGGGTGCTCTGATTCAGATATGAGAGTGGAGTTTTAAACTAGACTGAACTAAGTCGAATAACTGAAAATAAACAGAGAGCTACAGAATTTATTCAAGGTATTGTTAAGGGATGCTAACAGGGATTTCACATAGCACGGTTAAATATTTAGACTTGGAAAAATGAAAGTATTTCATATTTATACTGCAATAAACGTATATTCTTTAACAAATCATTTACAAGTGTTGACAACTGTGGAAAGAAGTATGTCATATAAACTCACTTCTGAAAACTGCCAAAGATGCTATGTTGGAGGTTCTGTTGGATGCCAAGATATTTATTATCCAGATAAGGAGAAAGTGTTTCAGTACAAATAGAAAACAATTTGTCATGTCAGAGAAACACAGAGCACAGAAATGACAGCTGGAGAGGCCCCTTAGTTAGATGGGGGATTGAGCAGAACTCTCCATTGCAGGTGCAAATTCAAAAACCGGGGTTGTCCAGACTTATGGTTATCACTGTGTATGTCAAGCTACAACCCACTGAAGTGATACAAACTTAAGAACAACTACTTCAAAACAGAGCTGTTTTACACATCACTTTCACCTCAGAATTCCTTAACAATTCTGTAATGAAAACAACTGGTCCATTCTTCTGCTTATGAATCTGGAAAGCTGTCCAACGGGTCACACTACTGTTTTTGAAATATTTTTAAGGGCCCTCCCTGGCAGTTCAGTGGTTAGGACTCTGGGCTGTCACTGCAGTGGCATGGGTTCCATCCTTGGTTGGGGAACTTGGATCCCATGCATGCCACACGGTGCAGAAGAAAAACATCTTATTGAAGTATAGTTGATTTACAATGTTTCTACTGTACAGCAAAGTGATTCAGTTATATATATATATATATATATATACACACACACACACACTTTTTTTTCAGATTATTTTCCACTATATGTTGTTACAAGATACTGAATATAGTTCCCTGTGCTACAGAGTAGGTCCTCATTGTTTATCTATTTTATATATGGCAGTGTGTATCAGTTAATCCCAAATTCCCAATTTATCCTTCCCTCCTCCCTTTACCCTTTGGTAACCATAAGTTTGTCTTCTACATTTGTGAGTATGTATCATATTTTAAATTTCACATATAAGTGATATTATATGATATTTGTCTCTCTGGATGACTTACTTTACTTCGTATGATAATCTCTAGGTCCATTCATGTTGCAAATGGAATTATTTCTTTTTATGGCTGAGTAATATTCCATTATATATACATATAACATTATATATAATGTGTATATATAAAATTAAATATATGTAAATATGTAAAAATAAATATTAAAAATTAGATATATATAAAGTGAGAAGGAGATGGCAAATCAACCCAGCATTCTTGCCTGGGAAATCCCATGGACAAAGGAGCCTGACAGGCTACAGTCCATGCAGTCACAAGAGTTGGAAACAACTTAGCAACTAAACCACCACCACTATACACATCTTCTTTCTGACTTCTGAGCCAAGGAGCAGCGAAACAGGATGTCCTGTGTCTTCCCTTTGCTTTCTTTTTATTTCCCTTTTATATTGTTGTTCTTCTAAGGAATATGGTCAAATGGAAAATAACTACACATTAAAAAAAAAAGCAGGTTTTTGGGTTTGGTTACTAAGCGGTCTTGAAACAAAACTTCTGTGGTAAAAGAGATTATAGGAAACTCAAATTAGTTTTTGTTTTGTTTCAGTTTTTTTGAATTTCAAATTCAAAACAAAATGAGTTTGCAAACCATCTTCAGCTGCCAGTTAATGGTAATGAGTAAACCAGTTTAACTGGAAAGCTTCCATTTATCTAAGAGAACACAACAGTCTCCAAGTTTCCAGCTCTGAGGACACATTTCTTCAGTAACCCATCACCAAGGCAATTTTGAACACATTCCCATGAGCACTACTTTTATGCCTCTTCAGAAAACTATTTGTGCTTGGATTGCCTGGCTAAATTGTAGGCTACTTGAAAGCATAGAAGAAAATTTCTTTCTCAGTTTTGTTAGTTCCTGCAGCACCCCTCCAGCACAAGTACATTCATTAGTATCCAATAAATGTTCTTATGCTATCGACTGCTTTTTCTTCTTGTCCACAAGGCCTAAATCCACATTTATAAAGCAATTTAGGAATGTCAGATGTCAGATATTTCAGATGTACCAAGCATTATGGTTATATATTGAAGACACAGATAAGAAATGTTTGAGGTACATGCAGTTTGACGGTACTTTGTTTCCCTCAAGATGAAACAGAAAGTAAAAACCAGGAAAAAAATAAACTCAAGTACCTGAAACAAACAAACAAACAATCTAACTAAGTCATCCACTTATATAAACCTTATATGGCAACTTGCTACCAGAATTATCTGTAATTGTCTTATTCCCACTATGTCACACTCTAGAAACAAGCAAGTAATATTCAATTTTACCATGCGAGCATATGCAGAGATATGACATTTTTAGAATAATTATATTTAACTGAAAGAAAATTTTAGATGACTGCTTTCAAAAATACATATCTTTATCCTTAAAAAATGTGGAAGAATGATGTTTGGGTACAAAACTTCTTATTTGCAAATGTAAGGGGGAAAAAAGCAGCTTGGAAAAAATATATTCTATCTTTCAACATCTAGTGACTTAAAAATAATCTAACGAAGTGATTAAATGTATTTTCTTATGAAATTATGCCTTATTTTTTTAAGATGATAAGATATACTAACAGACAATGCCCCAAGTCGGATAGCTAGGAAGTAAAAAAGCTGAAAGTCCAAAATACAGGTTACGTTAACATGGGGTGCCTCTCATGGCCACCCATGACTTTAGCAGTGGGAAATTTTCATGGGCACTCTAAATAATTGTGCCTTGGAAAGGAAAGTTTAAAGTTTCCCATTTAGCTTCCCAGGTGGCACTACTAGTGATAAAGAAGTCACCTGCCAATTCAGGAGACATAAGAAACATGGGTTCAATCCCTGGGTCAGAAAGATCCCCTGGAGAAGGGTAAGTATTCTTGCCTGGAGAACCCACTGAACAGAGGAGCCTGAAGGCTACAGTCCACGGGGTCACAAAGAATCAGACATGACTTAGTATGCATGCAAGCAACCTCCAAGGAGTGAAGTCAAATGATGGAGGAGAAGCCAGTGAATGAATCTTTTTAAGTATCTTCCTTAGAGATTTTCCTGGGACATCCCCAGGCCTTCTCAGCCTCACTCCTCCTGACAACTGTACCTAAGAGTATAACCCAGACATCACCTCTACTCTTTTTGATCCCTCAGTGTACTCTTAGGGACTATAGAATAAATCCACAGTTCCTTAGCATAACAGATATGGTTCCTTAAGAAATGGCGTCAACCTAAATCTCCCTACTTATATAGATAGATAGATAGATAGATAGATAGATAGATAGATAGATAGATAGATAGATATAGATATAGATATAGATATAGATCCTGTGCATGTGTGCTTAATCGCTTTAGTCATGTTGGCCTCTTTGTGACCCCATGGACCATAGCTTGCCAGGCTCCTCTGTCCATGGGATTCTCCATGTAAGAATATTGGAGTGAGTTGCTGGGGCCTCCTCCAGGGAATCTTCCCCAACCAGGAATCGAACCTGGGTCTCCTGCATCTTCTGCATCTCAGGCAGATTCTTTACCACTGAGATCCTAGGAATCTAATAATCTCCCCAACAATCATGTACTTTCACACATCCATGCCTAGCACATTCAATGCCCTCTGTCTGGAACACCTTCCTCCACCTTCCTCAGCCCTCTTGCACAGCTCCCATGCATCCTAATAGATGCTACCCATTTTCTGAGGATGCCCATGTGAAGGCTTCTTCAATGTACCTAGGTACTTTGCATACGACTCTAATTCCTATACAGGTGAAGTTTCCCATGAAGGTATTGGGGTATCCAGCTCCAAAAAGTGAAGCCAAATAATGGAGGAGAAGCCAGCAAATTAATCTTCTTAAGTATCTTCCTTAAGGATTCTCCTGGGACTGTCTTAAGGGAATGAGTATGTTTCTGAGTACAGAAACACACATAACCTTTTGACTGTGAGCTATGTGAGGGCACAGGTTATTCTTATCTGAGTCTGTTCTCATTATTTGGCATAATGTTTAGCATGGAGTGAGTCACTGAAAGACCATATATTATTTTTTAGTGCATACTTTTGTGCCTGATATATAGTCAGTGCTCAATAACTTTGCCTTGCATGAATGGATGAACACAATGGATTAAACTTTGGAAATATCTTCTTAATACCTCAGAATAAATAATGTTTCACTTATAGCCAGTATAGCCTTAAATATAGCTTCCCTGCAACTTTCCATGGTGTAACATTCATCTGAAAGACTACACTGAAATGAAAGATTAGCTTGATATAGTCTTTGGGTTTTAGTCTGAGTTCTTTGATAATGGTATGTGCTGTGTGCTCAGTCGTATCTGACTCTCTGCAAGACCACAGAGCCCACCAGGCTCTTCTGCATGGGATTTCCCAGGTAAGAACACTGGAGAACACTTTACTATTTCCTTCTGCTACAACAGTTCAAAATACATAATGTATGTGCTAAGTTGCATCAGTTGTGCCCTACTCTTTGCGACCCCATGGACTGTAGCCTGCTAGGCTTCTCTGTCCATGGGATTCTCAGGCAAGGATGCTGGAGTGGGTTGTCATTTCCTTCTCTAGGGCATCTTCTCAACCCAGAGATCGAACCCATGTCTCTTATGTCGCCTGCATTGTCAGGTGGGTTCTTTACCACCAGCACCACCTGAGAAGCAAAAATATTTAATGTTTATCAATAAATATTCATTGGTACTTTGGGCTAATATTCAATTAGGGTAGGAAATAGAGAACAACCCAAAATAGGATTTCTTTTGTACAATATTAAGCTAAATTTTTTCTTTCCTAATTTTAATCTACTGAACAAAATTTCTGCATGTTACACTAAAGACTTTTTTTAAAAGTAAAATAAACTTTAGCAATAATTTAGACCAGAAACTAAGCTTGGATGGTAGAAAGAAAACTTGAGTGTAGACTCCTGATAATCTATTGAAGTTTCTCCAGGTAAAATCATATATTCTCAAATATCAACATATCTTTTATACCATATAAAGTCATTTGAGGTCTCCCTTAAGGTCATTTGTGACTTCAGATTAAAAAACTTTCTTTGACCCATGTTAGAGATGAAAATTCTCAGGTTGAAAGATTGTAGGCACTTGCCCAAGATCCCAAAGGTATCTCACCCTCAGACTCCTGCTCTTTCCACGATACTAAGTGTTAAAACAAATAGAAATGTTTAATACCATCAGTACTTAAATGCAATGCTATTATTTGAATACTGTCAAATAATCTGCATCCTAGCAAGTTCAAGAGATCCTACACCTGTGTTTTCTTCCATTTACAAAATTTCTAAGAACAAACATGACTCAGCTTAGTGAGTCCAAAATCTTGTTTTCTCACTCGGGCAACAAAAATTCAACTCAATGCAAATAGCAGATATTGAGCTGTTTTTTTATGTGCTGAACTTTGTGCTAGGTGCTAAAAGCATGGAGATAAATAATATACATACAAGAGACAAAGCTAATCAGTTCATCCAACTTTGGAGACAGGAAGTTTGTCTAATTCATCTGATGCCCAGCACAGGTTGTGGTAACGAATGGGTAGTCCTAAGGTTTTTTGCTGAAAATAATAGAAGATGTGGCACATGTCCTTAAATGCCTCATATTTTCTTGAAAATTTTTTCTTTATTATTTCTGTTCTCCTAGACTGAATCATCAATTTGTTGCTTTAAAAAATAATTTTAGTATTGTTAATGCTAATCATAATATTAAAAAATTCTAAAGATAATCCAACTTAACTTTTAAGATGTTATAATAAAAAGTTATTCATTTAAAAAAACCAAGATAATGTTTTTAATACCCTAAGAAAATCATTCTTTCAAAATCCAATTAGTTATTTTTACATCAATTTTAAAAGCATAACTACATGTTTGTTTTTTAAACTTTTATTCTTTAAAATTAATTATTTTTTTTATTGTTTTTGCCATACATTGTCATGATATCACCATGGGTTTACATATGCTTCCCCTCCGGAACCCCCCTCCCTCCTCCCTTCCCCCCGGGAAATCTCGCTGTACCAGCCCCAAGCATCAATCCTGGGCTGGCGATTGATTAGACACATGACAATTAACATGCTTCAATGCCCTTCTCCCATATCATCCCACCCTTACCCTCATCCACAAAGTCCACGAGTCTATTCTATACATCTGCGTTCCTTTTGCTGTCTCGCATGTTGGGTTCTCATTACCGTCTTTCTAAATTCCATATATATGCGTTAAAATACTGTATTGTTGTTTTTGCTTCTGGCTTACTTCACTCTGGATAATGGGCTCCAGTTTCGTCCATCTGAGTAGAATTGCTTCAAATGAATTTTTTTTAATGCTGAGTAATATTCCATTGTGTATATGTACCACAGCTTTCTTATCCATTCGTCAGTTGATGGGCATCTAGGTTGCTTCCATGTCCTGGCTATTGTAAACAATGCAGCAATGAACATTGGGGTACACGTGGCTCTTTCAATTCTGGTTTCCTCGGTGTATATGCCCAGCAGTGGGATTGCTGGGTCATATGGCAGGTCTATTTGCAGCTTTTTAAGGAACCTCCACACTGTTTTCCATAGTGGCTGTACTAGTTTGCATTCCCACCAACAGTGTAAGAGGGTTCCCTTTTCTCCACATCCTCTCCAGCATTTATTGCTTGTAGACTTTTGGATGGCAGCCATTCTGACTGGTGTAAAGTGGTACCTCATTGTGGTTTTGATTTGCATTTCTCTGATAATGAGTGATGTTGAGCATCTTTTCATGTGTTTGTTAGCCATTTTTAT